>OU426982.1:75794256-76109256 GCA_911387785.2 Aelia acuminata
AAACAGCCCTTGGCGTGATGTGGGACCAATCTGGAAAACGTCCACACTTTTTGCGTACTGATAATTTATGCAACGGTTATGTAAAGCGCAGGGCCCTGAGGGATGGTAATCCTGTGGAAAATGTTCCATTTAAGGAAAGGGCCCTTTACATAAACATTAGCAAGTGGCGCGATGTGCTAATAGCTCTCTTATCTCTGGTGGATTTAGTGGGGAGTCTGTCAGAGCCTCCTCCGTTTTCCGCGGCTATCCGTCATATTTATCTAGTCTCAGCCAAGAAGTTTAGGGTTTTGCATAATTCCGCCAAGTACTAACTGCTCCGGAGCCATCTGAAGTTGAGGAAGTGGAGGAAATTCAAATGGATCCCCCTACTGTTTCTGAACCCTCCGTTTAATATTTGAACAACTTTATGAACCATTTAACTTAACTTGGAATTATTATTAAATATCTATATTTAAATCTTTAAATTTTCATCATTTAAAAAAAGTTTTTTTTTGTTGGCTTCATATTTTAATTGGTGCCTGTCAACACAAACCTTGAAAATCAGGTAGTGGTTTCTCTTTTATGCTAAACTATCAAGGACATGATAAGAATGGGGAAGGACGACACCCAGTAGTGCCTCTTCCCTGCTTTGTTTCAGGTCAAGTGTCTTGTTTCAGGTAAACTGTTTATTTATGAAGGAGGTCTCTCATCTATCGCATTTTTGATCGCCTATTTATAGGAATATCAGCTGTTGCCATGTCTCTTATCAGTCGGTTAAAATGACCGTTGGTAAGTTAGTTTTGACGTGTTTATACAGCATATTTATTATGTTGGGCAGTAGCCATACCAAATCGAAAGCAGCTCGCAATACCACAAGCCAGTACGATTTTGTAATTGTTAGAGATGTTTCAAACAAAATTTTTTAAGGTATTACATTTTAATATCACTAAATTGATTTTTATCTTTTAACTTTTCCCGAATCAACGTTTTCGTCAACAATTGGCTTCATACTTTTCCCAACTTGAGATTGAAATGGAAACATAATCTGTGGTGATTTAAATATTTACCACCGTTAATATTTTCCTGACAATAATTCATACTGATTTTATAGTACCCGAATGAATGAACAATAACGAGCATATAGGATTCTAATGTCTGTAAAAAAAAGAAAAGAAACAAAAAAGGTTAAGTATTTGCAAACGGTACTAGTGTGTAATGTATTATATCATAGGCTCCTCAAATTTGGGTTAAAACTTCAGCTCAAAGCATATGTAACATCTGCATATAAGGGTTTTTTTTTTTTGTGTGTTTTTTTTTTAATGCACCCTCTCCCCCAACTATTTCCACACCACTACTTTTATGATAAACTACCTTACACCATTACATATAAAATGAATTGAACTCGTTCATAAAACTCGTCCAATTAAGTAAAAAGAAAAAAAAAGACATCAAAGATCGAACGAGAAAACTTACCAATGAAACTTAGTGGTTTGTTGACAGTCCACGACTAGCTTGTTGGAACAAACCTTTCACTAAACAACGACGAAGCTCCTGAAAAACTTTATTACTAAACTAAGGAACTTATATATACATAAATGAACTGAATAATTGCTTCAACTACTTGGAGCAATTAAGGGGAAAAAATCTGATAGTTATTAATCTTTGATTTTTTTTTTCTGATTCAGCATGGTGTATGAGGGGTTTACTTCTAAAATGATTTTGTTTGCTGCATTTTTATGTATTTTACTCCCTCAAAACTTCACAACTTCCTAGTGAGCCAAGGGCGTAATTAAGTTACAACAGAAGCTCTGCATACCCCAGTTACCTGCGTAAAGAAACGGCTCGATAAGTAAACTAGGAATGCTAACGATCGAAACCATTATGATAATGATTTAGATGGCAGTTGTATAATGGTGGAATGATTAGACCATCCTGGATTTAATTAGGCGCTAATATATGTTGCCTCATCGCAGCCATGTGAACTGAGCCCTCCTTGATGGGAAAGCCCTTCTCTTTGTTTCCATTTCTGATTGGTTTCTGCGGCTCGTAGTTTCCGGTCTCTATCGGTCCCTTTTTAACACGTCCGCTGAAGAATAATCAACAGAGAGTGAACTGAAGAATCAACGAGAGACCTAACGTTTTTTGATCACTCGTAATCTTCATCCATCTCGTGTAAACTAATCCCCTACTTCTTTCTTCAAGTAAACTGCACTATTATTCAATCTGATTAAAACTTGTTCCTGAGCAATATTCCAGAGGTTGCAATAACATTTTCGAAGTTTAAGTTCGTGCTGTACTCATATTGGTATATGAATATCTTTTTTTATAAGTGGTATTAATGCATATTAATCTATATCTTTTTTTTCAAGATGCAATTTCTAAAATCATAGACGAAACATCTAGAATTGATATATATATATATATATATATATATATATATATCATTAATAAATCTGATTTGGAACTTTCTAAATGAAATCGTGATTTTCCCTATCCTAATATACAGTTTTCCATTTCCAATTAAGATTTTTCTAAATCGATTCTTTAAAAACTATAACACTAGAACCCAAAGTTTGAGAAATGTTAATACCTCAGGCGCTAATATATGGGTACCTACTTCAGGGGTTAATACCTCATTTTTCTATTACTAATCCCTTGCAACATATGCTGGTATTCAAGTAAATTCTTTTCATTATTAAACGTAATGCGTCATTATATGTAAATAAAACAATATTTTATTTATACAATGTCAAGAGGAACCCTATACTCAATGTGTATTTTTTAACGGGAGATCTAAGAAAATTTATGAGACATAGTAAAAGATATAAGTTACGTCTAACTTATAAAAAATAATTATCCTAAAGGAGTCACTCGGAATCACTTCTTATGTAAAAATATCCATTCCAACCTTGTCAATATATGGTATCGATTGATACATATTCATATTCATTTTTTAGGTCACATTTATTACAAAAAGACTTTTTTTTCTTACTCCCTAAACGATCTTTAAGATTCAATCCGTTTGAAACAATAAAATCCTAGATCCAATACACCGGTCAGCATGGTCCTAGAACAATTAGCTGTGATGCAGGAGGGGTAATTGTCGCCGAGATTGCCCGGGCGAGGAGGCCAGCAGTTAATGAACCTTCCCACGACCCTGGGGACATTAGGCAGCCAGGGGCCGCTAAATTAAAACGCATTTAGTTCTAGCTCTCTGGAACGGCGGTGGTGCTATCTGGATCAGATCGGAGGTCGGACATCTTGTTGCATGGAGCCCTCCCATTGGCCGATCGGCAGATAGAGGTAGGAGGCAATCCAAAGAGGTTTAAGTACAAGTTTACTATAGGATCGTGAGGAGAGATAGGATCACAGTCATTACGCTGATGATATAGCCCCCTCTTACATTACTCCTTAGATTTTCCTTTATTAAATGCTGGCCATGGGAGTCTATCTCCTTCTTCTTATTACCCATCTAGCACGGTCATTATATCCCTAACAGGCCCCTCCAATTCCTATCATTTAATTCCCTCCAATCTACTACGAACATTATTGGATCCAGGCTCCGTCCGCTAAGACAATTTGGATCGCCCTATCAAAGGCGGTTTCGAAATCGGAACGGAATTGAACTTTCAGAAAAGGTTACCATTAATAGGGTTATTATAGTTCCTCATGTTCCTCTCAGCCAAGACCTGTAATCTCTTCGGCTCATAAGATCTCACGAGTTCCGTCTTGACGAATTTTGTCAAGTAATATTTATTACATCTCATTATTATTTTTTATTGACGAAAATAGTTTCATTTTAATTACTTTTATTAGATTTCTATGTACCATATTTGTTTCTATCAACTATAATTCAAATATATTTCTTATCCAACTGTGTAAGATTATTATTTTTTTGTATATATCGCTTCTTCTGATGTTATGCCCTACTATGTTTCTAGGGGAATTTATTTTGTCTTTAATATAACGATTGATTGAATTAGTATCGTAGTATGAAATCCCTACCCAGAAACACTAATATTTATTTTTAAGTTTAAGTAGGTACTTTTTCAAAACTGAAGTTTAAAACCATGTCTAAGTTTCAAACTTAATTGAAAAGTCAGGGGGGGGGGGGAAATGTTCTAGAATATTTTTAACGTAATAAACAATAATTTTTCTGTGGGATTGGGAAATTCACAATAATAATAACATAATTACTTTCTTATTTATGATAGAAATATTACTATCTGCCACATCAGTATTAAGGTTCCTATTACTCATTCACTCTGGTTTGCTTTAGAAAACTGCCATTCACAGTAGTTTGATTAATGAAATTGGTTTGACTATAAAAAGACAAACAATGAACAAAGAAAAGTGAATATAATAAATTGTTTTAATAAAGTTATAATAGATTATTAAATAAAATTGCCACGCATTCAAACTTATAATAATGAAGGTATATGATTGACCGTAGAAATAGAAAGACTGCTAGTCGTTGTGGCAGTCGTTCCATATCAGTAGAGTCGACAGTCCTGATGAAGACATGAATCTCGGATCGAAACGTCGGCACAATATCTGTTATTGCACATATGGTGTTGTTTAGAAGTTATATTAAAGAGATTAGGTCCATATAGTTGCAGTGAATTTCCAAGTATATTCACCATATATACATAGATATATTCATGCCACTTGAGAGTAGAAACAAAGTAAATTTTTATTGGGGAAATGTTTTTTATAGTAAATCTATCGATGGTCTATGGTTGACGTCCGATTTATAATTTAATATGTGATTGCCAGCCCAAAAAGTACATTTTTAGTATACAACATTGCTACGCTACAATTACTGATATTTTCTTCTGGTCATAAATTAAGTCGGAAATCGAGGGGTTAATCTGCTGCAAATAAGGTTATAAGGTGGAACGTGAACTAGTTTGTGATTCCTTAATTCATAATTCTGGGCCAAAAATTATTCATTGTTTAAAAAAGATAAGGCATGAAGAAAATTTCTTTTCAGTTCCTCGAATCTGATAATCATTAATACCAGTTTATTTTTTCCAACCACAATGACAATCAACCAGGAAACTAATCAGTTATTGAATCGCCATAGACTAAAGCTATTTTCAAGGTGTCTACAATAGCAACTATAAATAAAACAATTACAAACAATAGTTTCTGCGATTGGAAGAATGTACCTATCTGGAGTTCATTTGCAATTACACTTGCCTTGGACCTTCTAACTTCATTTAGCAATTAGTTCTGACCTGAGATAGCCAACCATTTTTCTTCATTCGCAGGTTTAATAGGAGGAATACTTGAGAACTATTCGTCATGGCCAGATTGCATTCCTGGAAGAAGTGTAGTTTTTTTTCTATTTATCCTTAAATATCATTCCACAGTACAACTATGAATCTTAATCAACTCGTATATATGGGTCATTCTCACGTAAGAGGGCACTTTTATAGCGATTTAGAAAAGCTTAGGACACTAAGACATCAATTTTATAAATCCAGGCGAGTTTTAAAAGTAGACCCCATACGACTTTACTTTAATTATATAGTACATGTACCGTAAAAACACCAGAAAAAGGTCGAAATTCATTCCCCTGTCATCTCCTGAGGTCTGAGTTTGCTCAAATTACAAGTTCTTTGAACCTATAACAGATCAATTTTTATTTTATTTTTTTCTGTTCAATTTGTTCAAAATACTTATAAATTCCTGAAAAGCAGTCAAATCCTTGATGATAAAGGTTTAGAATTGAAAGAAACTAATTTTTATGCTGTCCCACAGGTTTTCTTTCATTCCCCTGCCAATTTGTAAAATAAGATTCTCACCACTCTTTTCTTAGCGGGAAATTAGTAAAAAATATATAGTCAAATCCAGATGCAAATATTTTCTCAAACCTGAGAGGTTAGTTTAATAATTTTCATTCCCTTGTCCTCTATAGGTTTGGTCAGGTAAGTTTTTCTTTTCTAATTTTTCAAATATAAATGATTTTGTAGCACTGCTTTTGTTTTGGCAAGTGACATTCTTATATCTTTTTTTCCCTTTCAACGGTTATGAAACAAACCATAAAAATTCATTTCCCTGTCGTTCATTCCCCTGTCTTACTGTAAATCAAATACAGCAGGGGATTGAAGATTGCGACGTGAATTGAAGCTTTCGTTTGCTGCTCAACTTTTTTAAAGCATCATCAGTCTTTAACGATGAGAAATTAAAAATAAAAAAATAAAAAAATAAAAATAAAAAAATCTTTTGGATTTCAACAAATTTATCCTATACATTTATCACTCTCAGTTGATCATTTATGAGGTAGTTAAACAAAATGCACCCAATAAAATGCAAGTCAAGAGAGGAGCTGTTTGAAATATTTCGTTATAAAAACAAGAAAACGATCCAATTATTCGGAGAAAGAGAATAAAAAATATAAAAAGAAGCGACAAAAAAAGACAGTAAAATTGGTTTGTGAAATGACTCCCCTTTAAATTCATTTCAAACGGAAGCGATTGAGAACGAATTCTAATGTATATTCGTTAAGAAAAAACATTTTAAAACGGGAGTATGATACAAAATCTTCTCGTTCAACTGCTGCACAGTGTTTCGCTTAGTAGGAGCTAGGTGGACAAAAGTATTTTTCGTTATTATTTCATCTCTTTCGACCATTTAAGTTATTTAATTTTAAAATTATTATATTTAATGATAAAATGATTATATTTAAGTATAAATTTGAATATATTATATTTAATATTATGTATATTTCATAAATTACATATATTATATTAAATTATAAAATTGTTTTTCGTAATTTTTTCATTTATTGCGACCAATTGAGTGATTTCATTATATAATAAAACATTTTTATTAATTAAAAATCGAATTTAAAACGATTACCAGGAGAGTAAGAAGAAAAAATAAAAACAAAAGCCTATCTATACAAAATTCTGTACTCTTTATTTTTATTCGAATTCTCTTTACATGTATTTTCCTTTTTCCCTTATTTTCTTTCTTTTTAGAGGATCCTTTTTTTTTTTTTTTTTTTTTTTCTTTTTTCTTTTTTTTTTTTTTCCTTTTTTTTACCTTGAATAAATATTTAATATTTTCGGTGGTGTAGCATGATGGTCAGATAACCATTTTTTATATGTGCTTATCTGTACAGGGATTTAGCCCCAGAATAAAGTTATTTTTTGAGAGCTTACCTGTGCAAAGATAAATTTTATGGAATATCGTAGATTATGGCTAAGGATTCCGCCGAATGATAGAGCTGGTACTCCAGCTCCAGCTACTGGAAATCCAGGGGGAAAAAGGAAAATACATTTTCTTAAATACCTGTTAGTATAAGATTTTCTTAGACGGTAATGGCAAGAAGTCAATACCTGCCTACATACACTGCATCCTACTCAGCTTGTACTAATGCGCTGTAGGCTTAGAGTCCATGTAATAGGCTAATGCTTCATTTCCACTTAATTACTTAGCATTCCCCAAAGGAATAAGTGACGTCTTACACAATTTTTCCGGGGATCATAGTGGTTCCTTGAAATATGGAAGTTAGCGTTGAGTCTAAAAACGCTGCTTTGATTTTCCCGCAGCAACCCATTTATGAGAAACTTTGGGAGCATAGTTAGGCAACCTCATCCTCTGTCCTCTGTATGGTTTTTAAAATTATGTTTGGAAGAATGAAACTTTAAGAGAAAGGGGATTTTTCTTCCATAGAATGGTTCAACGATTATTAAAAAAAAATCCGTTTTGGAAAGAAAGTACTAGAAAAAAGAATGTTGTACTCGAGTGTGGAGGCTATAATACATTTTATTATAAAGTTGAAAGGTGCCCCTCTTATATACAAAAAAATCAGCCCGGGTACAAATGGGTACAAGTCATTAACATCATTTGGAAGTTTCAAAATGATGAAAAAATCCTGCAATCATCTCAAAAACATTTTTTTATTGTGGTTTGATTAACAGATAAATTTACTGAATTTGTGTGAATTAGCACTCAATAGTCCAAGTGATATTAATCCTTAACAATCAATCTATAAAAATTTAGGAACACTATAGTTTTAATTATTGAAGTGATGCCTCGAATTCAACTGATTTATTCTATTACACCACGATTTTACACCTTTGGACCGTATTACTAAGGAGGTGGGAAGTGTGAGACAAAAACAAATATTAGAATGCCACGTTTTGATGTATTGTTTACATTATTATAATACCATTTTTTAGAATTTCAATCATGACTTTTGTCCACCTAGCTTATACTAATCGAAACACTGTGTGCTGGTGAAAATATTGACCCACCTACTCCTCAATACATACGTGAAAGGAAACTGATAAATAAAAATAAAGCGAAATTGTACAAAAATAATTGCGCAAAGAAAACAGAACGCTTGAACGACAATATGAAAGACTACAGAAAAATATCGAGAAATTTTTTTTTTCAAACGAGCGATTTACCTTGTAAAAAGTATGCACATATGTCTTTTGTTATAGAGGCATTATTTAAACGAAATGTATTCAAAGAGAAGGACATCAATGCTATCTTGCAAACACTGTTGCGATCCTTTTAATCCCAAAGGTCTGGTAATTCATTTCATAATTTTTTATAGTCATCTGTATATCACGTTTAACGTGAATTGGTGTTCTGCCACGTCGACTCCTTTCTTCTGATAGCCACAGGAATAGTATTACACCGAAATTTTTTTTAATTTGTAACCATAAAATTAAAAATAAAATCGCCGTAAAAAGTGCCCACTCTGGTGAGAATGACCCATGTATGCATTTTGATTACCAGATAAACATATTTTCCTGTGTGTCCATAACGGCCTGAAGAACGTTGGCAATCCTTACAATCGAAAAATTGAAATAACCGGATATGACGAGAAGAATTACTGACCAAAACCAATCACCGCCGTGAGCATATCGCACAGGATATTAAACTGTTCCCTAATTGAGTTATGTAATTAAGAACAATTGATTATCGCATGACACGCTTTCTTAACTCACGTGCGTGCTCTTTTATCATATTTTTTAGGATTCGCTAGCCTACTTCCGGAACGTTAATTATTTAACGGATGTAGTCATGTTTCCTTACCCAAACATCTCCTCCATGGGCAGTTTGTTCCTTGATAATTTGTCTCATTAGGTGGTAGGTACTGTTCAACTCATCGGAGGTATTACATCCCACTTGAATATCCATTCTTTAACAATCCATGACGGTTCTTTATTAACATTTTAAAGGAAAATAATGAAGCGGTAATTAACGTTACACATTTTTCATACGCATTAATGGCTAATCCGATCAATACAATCTTCCAGAAACAAAACATATTATAAAGTTGTAGAATGTGTACGGTATGAAATATTACGTATATGAATATATGCACGTATACTGGGTGTCCCAGACATAGTGTAAAAACAAAAAGGGTTATACTGCATGCTAAACAGGGTAAAATGGCGCAGAAACGAGTTTACTATCTCAATCTGTTATGGAGACAGAATTTATTTTAAATCTTACTTTTTTCTGAAAAATGGCAGTTTTCTCTACTTTATTTATCTACATTAATTTATTAAAACTTAAATTTTTAATAGTTTTTGAAAATTCCTCACTCCCCACTGGAGCACCATAGAAGCCGTCAAATTTCCTAAAAACTTCTGAATTTAGTAGGTAAGCTTTTTAGTGGTGTAACCCATGATGATATTAAACCTCACCTTTTGAGTCTATAAGAAGTTTTCTGATGAAAGACACGCTAGAGAATAAATACTCGATTGCTTCACGTCCTAAATGATTGATTAAAAGTATTAGTTATTTTATTTCTTGTCCATATGCATGAGGGGTAAAGAGTTGTGAAGGTGTCAAGCCCTCCCTCCCCCCAAAAAATAAAAATGATATTATTTATAGGGAGTTAAGATGGTTGGGGTGTGACCCACATTCTTGCTAATTACCTAATGTTACATAAACGTACTTTTTTTTCTTTAATAGTTATAAAAAATAACAACAAAGGATTATTTGAAGAAATTAAATACACCAACAGAAAAATGGCATTTCATAAAGAGCCCTGCTACTCATTAGCCCAAACTATGACATCACGTTCTGATTGCAATTAGTGTTATCAAGCCCCGGATTTATTTAGTTAAGCTTTGTTAACAATTATAATCCTATTTTGCACAAAGGTCATAAGAAGTTGTCCTCTCATTTCATGACTGCATCAGTTGCCATTCGCTCTTCAACCATGGACTTCACCACAAATGAGTAAGGGGATATTATTTTCGTCTACGGGTTCTGCAATGGCAATGCGCTAGCAGCTCAGAGGAAGTATCAGAACCGTCGGGTTCCAAGCTCTTCCGTTTTCAGCAGGACATTCCGGCGGCTCTCAAAAACCGGATCAGTCATACATCCACAGGAACCCACAGATAGTTATATTTTCGGTGGCTGCTTGACTCCGACATAGAGCAGTATCATTTTTTAAAATAAATTCTTAGGAATGATGAGTCTACTTTTGTGAGGGAAGTAATTTATAACACACACAATTTCTATTACTGGGCTACTCAGAACCCTCACGACTGCCAATCGAACTCATTCCATCAATTTTCCTGCAACGTATGGGTCGGTGTTGTTGGAGACATAATGCTTGGTCCTCATTTTTTTGAAGGGAATTTAAATAGAGAAACTTACCTAAAATCCTGCAAACTGATTTGCAGGTCCTTCTGGAAGAATTGGATCCAAACGTCAGAAGAGAAATTGTCTTCCAGCATGACAGAGCTCCACCGCACTACACCAACGTGAAGAATTGGCATAATGACGCATATCGCACCTGGATAGGTCGCGGAGGCGTGGTATTTGGCCGCCTAGGTCCCCGGATCTCACCCCCACTTGATTTTTTTGTTTACGGTGCCTTCAAGAAAGAGGTGAACAAAACGCAAAGTACATGTGTGGAAGAACTACGAGCAAAGACAATTAAGTCTGCTGAAGTAGTAAAAGCCAAGTTGTCATTAAATGTCACTGTTGGCAATGAGGAAGCGCGGCTAGAGCCTGCATCCGAAGTAATGGAAGACATTTTGAACACGCGCTGCAATAATCCATTTTAGTATGGTTCCACAATAATAATAATCTCAATATTTTTTTTTTATCTTCAACATTTTTTAAGTAGAATTTATCAAATTTTAGTACATGAGAAGAAAACAAATAATTTATTTTAAAGTATCTATTTTTTTAAACTTAAACTAAGTTTTTTTTTATTTTAGATTATTATTACCCTTTTTACATTGTTTAGAATTCATACATTGTTCTTTCTATTCTTGAAAAAAAAATCTAACTCATGGGAAGTTCAGGAAGAGCAAAATTCTATTAGTTTAGAGAAGTGAATTTACATTTGACCACGCAAGAAAAACAATATTCTTTATCCTCGTTTTTTAAAATAATAATATCTAAGGCCCAAAAGGTGAAGAGCAATTGTATCACGAGTTACACCACCAATAAGCTAACTAAATTCCGCAGTTTTTAAGAAATTTGACGGCTTCTAGGCTCAAAAACTATTAAAAATTCAAGTTTCAATAAATTTTAAGTGTTTTGCGAGTTAAAAGGCCAACTGATTTAAAATAACTATACCTATCTCATCTTTTATAAAATTTAATGCTGATTAAGAAAATATTTTTGTTTTTGTTTCTAATACTCAATCTCTTTCTCACGAGAGTTCTCTACAATAGAATCGAAAAAAGTTAGAAAAGCAAGTCGCATTAGTGTAAGTTGTTGTTATATGATTTGATCATGGCATTTTCCTTCACAAATAAATAGACACTATCTATCCAGTCACATTTACATCAAATATATATTATTAAATATATGTTAGGTATTTTACACATAGTGATGCGACATCGACAGGAATATCGATGTTTTGAAAATAAAACATCGATGTTGATAAAACCGACCAAAAAACATCGATGTTCAAGAACATTAAAGTTTTTCCATCGAAGCAAGTTTAATCTGACTTAAGTCTAACCATCCACGTTTAAACCGTCTTTGTTTATGTAAAAAAATAAATATCACTATGTTTAATCTTCATTTTTTCAAGTTAATTTGTATTGCTTGAAATTTTGAAATGCTTGAGGCAAATATTGCACTTTTCTATAAAATGTTTCCAAAGGGCACCTGTTGGAGGCATCTTAATAGAAATTATCAACTTAATATACAAACTGAAACAAAATCAAAAATGAACTTTTTACCATATAAATGAAAACCGAAGATAGGCTTAGGTACGCCAAGATTCCAAAACCTCTAATTGGTTGTCATCGGTCCTTTGTCACTTTCACTCTTTTTTTATTTATCCCTTTCGAGCTTACAATTATTTAGTACTATGGTTAAAAATTATATAATATATTTAATGTTAAGTGCTATATTTTTCATTGAAGTCATTTTTCAATAAAAAATTAAATAGAAGATCACCCTAAAACATCAGTGTTCACAAAACATTGGCTGCATAGCATCGATGTTAAAAACATCCTTAGACTTTTTAGAAACATCGACATCTTTGTCGCATCCCTAGTTACTAGACGAGTTTTGCCTATCATCAAAATGTTAGACCCATACAGCAGACGGGTATTTGAATGGAATTCCTGAGCACGCTTCTTATAGTTTAAGGATAGTCAAAATCGTGTTTTAAAAGTTGAAACTATAATTTTTTTCTCTCCTTTACCTTATCTAAATATTTTTTTTTTCAACTCTTGCTTATATTATAGGTTCTCATATTATCAATCTAGTGGTTTTTTCTTTCATCATAGCTATAATTTGACGAGTAGCGATATCTTGAATGCTCTTCGTCTGATACGAATTATATATTGCTTGAGCCTGCGTGGAACAACGCACCGTGCCGTGGCATCGACTAAATTTGATTGGACGGAAGAGACCCAGAGAGTTCCCTAATTGGAGGCGGAAATATTACGAATTCTGAATGTCTAATGCGGAGATGCGTGCTCGCTGGGAGATAAGGGCCGCGGAGGTTATGAGCCGCCTACACATTACGCAACATAACCGGGGATGCATATTCAAGAAGCGACCGAGGCAGCTCTTCACCTCGCTATCGCTCATCTCATACCTCTTTAGCAGCTCGTTATCGCAAGGCTCGGGGATCAAATCTTGTTCGATCTAGACTCCTCTGTTTTGTTTTTTAAACATTGTTTTATGACAATTGTAGCGGAAGCTCCAAGACCGAAAATCCGTTCTAAACATTGTTGACTGGGTTTATGGCGTGAAATATAAATTATCGTGCAAACATTAACTGATGAATGCAGTGAGGTAGTTATGTGAGCAAGGCGTTACCACAACTACTTTCGTTTGATTGCAGTTACAACTACTAAATATATTTTTAAAACAGCTGGCAACTACATTTTTAACTAGTATTTTGTAATTAAGAGTGGTTAGTTTGTTCCAACAGTCCTCGCCGAATTTTCTTGCCCTATTCATTTGATTCTAAGATTGATTTGTTGTTGATCGAACAATATCCAAGCAAACGTAGGGGCATTACAATTAGTCAAGAGCTGCATGTTGGAACAAACCTTTCAAAAGTAGTTAACTCCCATTATAGTTCTTAACTACTACATTATACATTATACCATTAACTACTTCTTAACTATTTTTCTTACCTAGTAGTTGGTAGTTAAGAATACAAACTACTTCTAGTGAATTTAAAAAAGTATTTGTTCTTTCTAACTACCAATAACTAGTTAATAGTTGCTCAATAAAACAACTTATTTTGTAGTTATTAGTTTTTGTTGTTTATAAAAAGTTCCGTTATGCTACTAAGGCTAATCGGACGATGCAACAGTGGGAGTCCTAAATTTTGCCTATCCTGGTACAAAAAGGATCTTTAACGAGGTAGGGGATCTTTAACGAGTTTCTTACATCGTATAGGCCTCATCGTCAAGACCTCCATTTTACGTCCTATACCATGGACGGTATAGCCAAGGATTTTTTACTCCCTTTAAAAAATCCTAGGGCCATCGCGGGACGCGTACCTTCGACCTTTAGCATTGTAGGTGGCTAAGATAACACCTACACCACAGGTGATCCCACATCTATTAGTTAAAAATTTAACTAACTACCGGATTAATTATCTACTGCGCAATGTAAGTTTTTTTTTTTGTATTATAAAATATTTTAAAAACAATGCTTGATTCTCTACAATACCAAGTAATTAATGGCGGTTCTTCCAATCAACACGCCAGTTGTCACTGGAGAATATCAGAACACATATTTAAGGGATGCCTGACCTTCTTTAGCTACGTAACTTGCTCCAATTTTTCTGCCTGAGTGTTTCATTCCTCTTATCGGTAGACAATGTTTGAATTCTGTTTTACTTATCTCTATAATGGAAAGCAAACACTTTTAAAATAAAGGAATATTTAAAATGACTTGCTTAGATAGATTTTTATCATTTTGACCGTTTATATAATAGAATTTTATTATATTTTTTTCTTCTCTAAACTCACAGGCTTAAAATGTTTACTTAGTTGTTGACATAAATTCTACTTCATGAATTGAAAGATGCAAGTTTAGAAACGCAACTACATTTGTGGCACAAGGAGACGGGGACTACTGGATTGTTAGGCATCATCAATACAGGTACACAGTTAGGAATACAGTTAGTTATATCTGCATCACATTTTAACGAAACTGAACTTTTACTTTATAAAATACCTAAAAAAGATGTCACAGAACCATATGAATATGAGGCAGCATTTAATTAGTTTTTATAACGCAGGTATGGAAGGGGATAGATAATTTTTTTTTAGTTTTGAGATCAATCAAGGGAACTACTTTAATGTAAAAAAAATATGAAAATTAGTAATATATTATATCATGATGAATCATTTTAATGCTTATTTTTCGTAGATAACATCCCAGAACCAATTTCTCTAACTAACATCTGAAAATTCACAATCTGCATTTACAAATGTGCGCCAGATCGTCCCTTTCAATATCACCAATCCAAATTCGTTGGATATCAAAATGGAATGATCGCTGATGTTAGGAAGGTATCCAACATTAAATAGATTATTATCACTGCTCTTGTCTCCCAAGGCCCGGCCATTAGTTAATACGGGAAGAGTGAGCGAGTAATTAGTGAACGACTTGATGCTAACTTTTGTTTGTCTTTGGCGAAGACTTCCTCGAGCAACTGTTGCGTCACTCTAATTGTCTTAGACTGTTTCATAACTCTTTCCGTTCCGGCTCTCTGTTAGTCTATTAACAATTAAATATGGACTGGTTCACCAAACCATAAAACTTATCAGTCTGAAAGATCATCTCTTTATGACTGACATAAGAGTATTGCAATGCATTAACAATTTAAATGTCTTTCGTTCACAAATTTTGTTGGGGGATGTACTTTGGTTAGCATTTTTATTGATATTAACTTTTTTCAACAAGTTTGTCTTATTCCTTATGAATCCACGATTCCTGTCCAAATACTAAGAGAGACTTGCAGCCTGAATTACTTTTATTGCCCATTATCGTCTTAAAATGGTCAATATCATTCTACAATAAC
Source organism: Aelia acuminata (assembly GCA_911387785.2). Lineage (NCBI taxonomy): Eukaryota > Metazoa > Arthropoda > Insecta > Hemiptera > Pentatomidae > Aelia > Aelia acuminata. The sequence goes on from OU426982.1 coordinate 75,809,747, forward strand.
CAATAGGTACAAATATTTGAGAATATGACGATTTTGGGCCCAAATCCTCAAAGTGGAAAATCAGACTGGATGAATTTGCTCATATCAAAGTAAAATATTTCCGCGCTCCTACAATATGAGGTCCAGGCACGCCATTTTTAAGTGTTACCTTCATCACTGCCACGTTCCATCATTTATTAATGCCATGTAGGGCAAAACGAATCCGTTGGACTGTTGAACCAATTTGGATTGATTACGTCAAAATGCGCTTAATTTTTCGATCAGGAGGTGAATGAATCAACAAAACCTGTTTATCGAAAGAACGGTTCCCGTTTCTGATTTCGATAGCTTAGTGATAAATTGTCGAGTATTTGGTCCGATGAATCCTGTCTCCGATTGATTTTTTTTTAGTCATTAAATTAATATGCCGGCAAATAGTTTGCCTTCAGGATTTTCCCAACTTTCAATTTACGGGCATCACCTATTAATGATGATATTACAATCTATATTTTTTTTTTTTTAATCGATGTATTTTGTTTTAGTTTTTCTGTCTTATACCGAAATCCGATATTTCGTTTAAGTTTATCAAATTATTGGTTACCTATTAATTATGAGCAAGAACCACTTTAGTTCCAGATTCCCACATTTTCGTTTGAAGCGCCTTTTTAAATTGTTCTCTGACTTCAGTATTCATAATCCGGATTAAATTCAGGGCTAATCTTTTTTTTCGTTCTATGTCAGTGTGCTCTTATTAATATTCATGAATTGAATAAAAAATTTAAGTCAGGTTTACAGGTCTAAGAAATCGGACAAATACGTGATGATTCCTAACAATCATTACAGAGCGATCGATAATAGTTATTTCCGAATTCTATATCTTTTTAGCGATCGATAATAGTTATTTCCGAATTCTTTGCACTACACGATTGAAATCTGGTAGGTATTACAACGGTGCCTAATTCTTAAAATCAAAATTATCAAGTACTCAAATTTTGAAAATTCAGCTACAATTTGTACTCGGTCGTTATTATGAACCACTTTCTATTGATTCATCACTAAGCTATATTGTCAAAAAACTCGATTTTTATTTATGAGATTTCATCGGTCAGATACGTTGCTCTCCTAAATGTCCGTAACATTGCTTTGCAGTTTAGTCAAATAAACAACAGAAATACATGAAGTAATAACTATAAAAAATTCTCGATTTTTAAATATATAAGCATCTTATGCATACGCGGGTCCGGGGGGAGGGAGGACATGGGGGCTGCAGCTTATTTAAAAATAGAATTTATTGTTACTAAAAGTAAGAAAGTAATTTAGAGAACAAATAATATGGAAAAAAGTAGGATTTTAGTTGTAGGAAAAGAACGTAAAGGTAAAAAATCTGGTGCAGTGCACACAAGACAGATTAAAAATTGACTGTTTTGTTAAATGCCATTTCTCAAAGTCACATATTTTTCCACATTCATTTACTTATTTTTGTTTGTATTTGCTCGTTAAAGTAACCTATTTTTATTTTTAATTATTATTATTGAATAAAAGTTTTTACTAGTGATAATTCTGCAATGCAAGCATAATAGGCTTCATATAGTTTCATGAAATCACTTCATATAGTTCACCATGAAACTAATAATTTCCATTAAATGAACAGAACATCTTTAATTATAAACAATGTCTGCCATATAAGGCCTACTACGCATGAGAATGAACATTCTTTCATCAATTTTGATGAAATTTTTTCTGTCATATCGTGGGCACATACATACATAAAATACCCAGTTTTATCAAAATCGTTAGAGCCGTTTTTGAGAGAATCGAAAAAAAAAAAAGAAAGTAAAAAGTTATGAAATAAAGTACCCCCTCCGTTTGACCAATTTTTATTACATTTTTGCTGTCACATCGCGGGCGTATACACATATACCAAATACCCAATATTAGGTTCGTACGGTTTATAGTTTTTAAGCTAGTCTGTGCACACGCAGACAGACACACACACACACACACACACACACAGACCATTTCGCGGGACTTGGTTATTTGGACTCGTGTATTTCCGTTGAAAACCGGAAGTCGAAATTTTTCACGATCGCAATACTTTCCTTTACTATATATTTCATATATAGGTTAGTGAAAGTAAATAGCTGATTGGCAAATCCAGGGGTATGTTGCTAAAGCCCCTCCTTTAATACCAGCCGGATCCGCCCTTGGTCTTATGTACGTTACTGTGTTAATACAAAATTTTGGAATATTTAAATAACAACTTGCTTCCTTACTACCGGAACGTCCTGTTTCGTCCAACAACAACACATATAATAAGAGAATCGGTTAAACTCCAGAAAATAACATAAGTGAAGAGGACTAATGTGAACGCTAAAGGATGACAATAAAGAGGAAAATGTTGAATAAGCTATTTATCTAATAACCGATATTTGTGTGCGCGGTTCTGGAGGAAGTTGTTAGGTGTTTCCGACAATTGCCATCCTGATTATTTTATGGCCGGAAGTGTACCGATATGGCCTGCGGAATGTTCGATATAACCATCTCCTGTTAGGAATCTGAACTTGAAAGCTGCAGAAATCTAAATCCTTTTTCATTTTTTTATTACCCAGTAGAGACACAAGAGACGTTCAAATAAAACTTTCTTAATTAAAAAAAAATAGATAAACTAGTTTAATTATTTATTTATTGTTATACTATACTATAAAATTAAGTTGCATACTTACTGCTTCACAAGCACTAGCCTCCGGGCGCACAGTGTTTCGCTTAGTAGGAGCTAGGTGGACAAAAGTATTTTTCGTAATTTTTTCATCTCTTTCGGCTATTTAAGTAATTTAATTATAAAATTATTATATTTAATTATAAAATGATTATATTAAATCATAAAATTGTTTTTCGTCATTTATTCATTTATTGGGACTTATTAAGTAATTTAATTATAAAATAAAACATTTTTATTAATTGAAAATCAAATTTAAAGCGATTCCCAGGATATTAAGAAGAAAAATAAAAACAAAAGCCTATCTATACAAAATTCTGTACTCTTTATTTTTTTTCTAATCCTCTTTACATGCATTTTTCTTTTTTCCTTCTTTTCTTTCTTTTTAGATGATCCTTTCTTTTCTTTTTTTTTTTCACCTTAAATAAATATTTGATATTTTCACATGTTTAGCATGATGGTCAGACATCTATTTTTATATGTGCATAGCTATATAGGGATTTAGCCACAGAATAAGGTTATTTTTTTGAGAGCTTACCTCTGCAAAGATAAAAACGTATATCATATATTATGGCCCAGGATTGCGCCAAATGACAGTGCTGGTACTGCTAAGAAAACCAGTGGGAAAAAAGGAAAAGACATTTTCTTAAATACCTGTTTGTATAAGATTTTCTTAGACGGTAATGGCAAGAAGTCATGACCTGCCTACATAGACCGCATCCTAGTCTGCTTGTACGAATGCGCTGTAGGCTTAGAGTCCATGTAACAGGCTAATTCTTCATTTCCACTCAATTACTTAGCATTCCCCAAAGCAATAATTGATGTCTTACACAATTTTTGCGGATATCATAGTGGTTCCTTGAAATTTTGGGTGGCGGGATGGCCGAGTGGGCAAACGCGTTAGAAAATACGCGTTGCCCATGGCAAAGACTGTTTGGAAACATGAAGATAGCAAGTTCAAAACCAAGCAAGTTTTTTTTTTTGTTCAAAGGAACAAAAAAAAAAAAAAAAAAAAAGAGGTTCCTTGAAATTTGGAAGTTGGCGTTGAGCCTAAAAATGCTGCTTTGATTTTCCCGCAGCAACCAATTTATGAGAAATTATGGAGGCAGAGTTAGGCAACCTCATCCTCTCTCCTCTTTACGGTTTTTGAAATTATGTTTGAACGAAAGAAACTTTAAGAAAAAGAGATTTTTCTTCCATAGAGTGGTTCAACGATTATTAAAAAAATATCCATTTTGGAAAGAAAGTACTAAAAAAAAAGAATGTTGTACTGGAGTGTGCAGGCTATAATACATAGTATTATTAAGTTGAAAGGTGCCGCTAATATATATAGAAAAATCAGCCCGGGTACAAAAGGGTACAAGTCATTAACATCATTTGGAAGTTTCGAAACGATGAAAAAATCCTGCAATCATCTCAAAAACATTTTTTTATTGTGGTTTGATTAACAGATAAATTTACTGAATTTGTGTGAATTAGCACTCAATAGTCCAAGTGATATTAATCCTTAACAATCAATCTATAAAAATTTAGGAACACTATAATTTTAATTATTGAAGTGATGCTTGGAATTTAACTAATTTATTCTATTACACCACGATTTTACACCTTTCGACTCTATTACTAATAAGGTGGAGCGTGTGAGACATAAATAAATATTAGAATGCTACTTTTTTATGTATTGTTTACATTATTAGAATACCAATTTTTCGAATTTCAATCATGACTTTTGTCCACCTAGCTTATACTCGTACTAATCGAAACACTGTGGGGCGCTAGCATTGCACGCTGTGTCTGTCTGAATGAGGGAGTTCCGTTTCCGAGAGTTTTGACTAACTCTTATTGCAAAGGTAATTTTAATTTTTCTTTTATAATTCCTAATAAGAGAAAGAGTAATTTTTCTTTTATAATTCTTGATAAGATCACTTGCTCACATTTTTGAACAAAATAACCTGAGACACTAACATAATTTTTTCTTGCTGGTAAATAGAATTGCAATACAATTCAATAATAACAATTTCCTGGCTTTGGACACTGGCCTCGTCTAACCTACCAGGATTTCTAATTTCTCGTGTAAACTTTTTTTCCCAAGTAATTAAACAACTTATAATCGCAAACATATTAATTGAGTTGGGACAGTTCCTCAGAATGATCTGGTTCATTCTTTCCTTCATCTTCTGACTTTTTAATTTCTTGTTTGTTAGCAACTTATATGGAAGCAATTATCTTTTTTACACAAATTGGGCAAAGTCATCCCCGTTCACGATTCCAACAAAGTCTAATTGCAACCTAAGAAAATGATACAACTATTTCATCGACACAATAAGATCCCATATGGATTGGAACAAACTCACTTAGTATATTTAAAATAATATCATCACTTTGGAAAATTAAATAAATTCATGAAAGATCCCCAGACAATAGTAAAACATGTACACACTAACTAGGTGTATCTGCGACAACCAGATTACACTGACAAACGCTCTGACTATTAAAAACTGTTTAAAAACTTATAGGAATTTCTTAAAAGGTTCGAAATTAAATGCGACCACGGAAAATCACAAACCGAACAATCAGTAATCCCGATGCAAAAGACTTACATTAAATATCAGTCTATAGCCTTAGTAATCTAATGCCTTAGATTAAATATTTTCTAATAACGAATAACTCCAAAAAATAGATATTGTTTACGCTACTCTCTAATCCAGTCTATGTGCACTTGCTATGGATACTTTACAGAAGCAGAATATAATCGATTTAAGCTGCACCTTGGGCTTCGTGGTTAAGTGGATGTTAGCGTTGGGCTAGTTCTCATTCACAAGCGTGGGCGACTTCATACTTTCATTTTGCTTGCACAACAAATTATAATTGCGAAACACGTTTTTTACAAGAGTTAGCAATTAGCGAAGTATATCAGATTGTTCTAATCAATGAGCGTTATAATGGAATGGGTGTTAACTCTAGCGAAATACATATGCAGTAATGTTATGGTATATAATGTAGTAAATGTATCATAATGAGTCCAGTTTTCTCGAACATTTTCTTGTTAACAGAGTCACCTAAATCTTTTTTTACTGTTCCTCCTTTTTGACCTTTAAGCAGATTGTTATTATTATTACTAACATATAAAAATCAGAATAACTTTATTCCTTCTTTTAGCGAACTTGCTGACATCACTAACCACAATCCGACAGTTCTGAGAAGCTGGTTTTCCTCGTTCCCTCTTCAATAGTAACCACTTTTACAGGGAGGAACAGCCCGATACCTTGGAAAACATATACTTCTTTCCAATCCTCTGATTCCAATGTCGAGATATCCACCTAGTCTAACCTGGAATTTGAGTATCAAGATATGATAGGAACATTACGAAATAATAACTGATTTAGGTGGGAATCGAGCCCAAGCTACTTCGAGTCGTGCGTTCCACACATTCGGCCTATAAACAATATTAATTTACCATCAAATAAATAACCTTTAACTTGCTTAGACGAGAGAAATGGTTCATTTCCAGGTATTGTTTTCCAAATACAATGTCCAAAACAAACAGCATTCCCGGTCCATTGCTAGTCCATATAATGTACGAGCAGTGCTGACTACGCGTTGCTGTGGCTCACTAGCTATAATTCGTTGAATTAATTATATCATATTCTTTTTAATACAGTCAAATCGAAATTCACTGGTTAAGATAACATTTTAGCTAATCTAAAAATCAACGGGTTTTAAAATAGAACTTTACGCCAAATTTAGAATTGTTTGGTAAAGAATTTAGAAGGTTTTAAGTTTTTGTTTTTACACCTCATATTTGACTATAGCAAGTATTAATGATCCATTTATTTAGCACTTAATGATCGGCATTACTCTGTACTTGGCCGAACCACAACAATTCTTTCATTTTTGGCCGGTCTCTTCTCTTATTTCATCATTCTATTGTATCTTGTCTTATTGAAAGCTTTCCCCAGGGATTAAAATCAAGTGCGGACCCAAGGGTCATTAATCCCCCCCCTCCAAATATTTAGTCTTTTCAATTATTTTTGTATTTTTAAGCGAATAATGTAATGAGGTAGTTATTATGCCCTGAACATAACACTTTCGGTTGTTTAGATCGCAGTCCTTCTTCATACAAGGTAATATATCATTAAAAAAACGGTGCAGTCAGCCACGTGATCATGGGCCAGGGGGGCATGATCCCCCCAAATTTCATGCTGAATCAACCCCATCATCATGGCTAGAATACCCTTAGATTTTTTTTTTTTTTTTATCTTTATGTAGATAGGTTTCAGATACTTATGCGTATTCTTTCATTCGTTTAATTTAATTTGAGCATTCAAATTTCTTAAGTTTTTAAAACGTTAGGCTATTATACTATCTATACCATCTACTTTTCATCATAACGTGAAATGATGCAACAATCTCGAAGCGTAATCAGTGACCGGGTATTCAAACTAAAAAAGAATAGGAACCGAAAAACTGAATCAATTAACGGACCCGTAACTCATTACCTAGACGATTTACTAATATGGGAACCTGTTGATTCAGTTGTGAAAACGAGCGACTCATTCTTACGCGAACAGCTCCGTATAGCATCATTGTATAACCTTAGAATACTTTAAGAAAAAAAACATTGTGTCTTACTCATCCACAAGTTTTTATCGCGTGAACGATTCGAGACTTTCAATGAATGAAGAGAGTTTGGAAAATGTATATGGTATCAATTGACTAAGCTGGATTTTTTTTTACTTTCACTTACCTATATATAAAATATATAGTAAGTGGAAGTATTGCGATCGTGAAAAATTTCGACTTCCGGTTTTCAACGGAAATACACGTTTTGGGGTCCCCTGAGTCGAAATGACCAAGTCCCGCGAAATGGTCTGTGTGTGTGTGTGTCTGTGTGTGTGTGTGTGTGTGTGTGTGTGAACAGACTAGCTCAAAAACTATAAACCGTGCGATCCTGAAATTGGGTATTTAGTGTAAGTATATGCCCGCGATGTGATAGCATAAATTTCATCAAAATTACTTAAAGGGAGGGGGTACTTTACTTAATAACTTTTTAGGTTTTTTTCGATTTTCTCAAAAACGGCTCTAACGATTTTGATTAAACTGAGTATTTGATCTATTTATATGCCCGAAATATGACTGTAAAAATTTCATCAAAATTGATTAACCGGAGGGGGGACTTTACTTAATAAATTTTGTAACATTTTCACGTGTTTTTTTTATTTACTCAATAAAGGCTTTAACGATTTTGATCAAACTGGGTATTTGATGTATGCATAAGCCAAAGATATGATAGCCAACATTTCACCAAAATTGACCAACCGGAGGGGGGACTTTACCTAATAAATTTTGTATCATTTTCACGTGTTTTTTTTATTTACTCAAAAACGGCTTTAAAGATTTTGATCAAACTGGGTATTTGATGTATGTATATGCCAAAGATGTGATAGCCAACATTTCATCAAAATTGATTAACTGGAGGGGGCACTTTACTTAATAAATTTTGTAATATTTTCAAGTGTTTTTTTATTTTATCAAAAACGGCTCTAACGATTTTGATTAAACTGAGTATTTGATCTATTTATATGCCTGAGATATGACTGTAAAAATTTCATCAAAATTGATTAACCGGAGGGGGGACTTCACTTAATAAATTTTGTATCATTTTCACGTGTTTTTTTTTTTTATTCAAAAACGGCTTTAACTATTTTGATCAAACTGGGTATTTGATGTATTTATATGCCAAAGATGTGATAGCCAACATTTCATCAAAATTGGTCTAATGAAGGGGACCACAACAACGCATTAATTTCTAATCTAAGTAAGTTCGTAAGTGAAAGTTGTGTGTTGCGCGCACGCACCAGATTTTTTTTTTTTTTGATCGGATATGTGAAAAGTAAGATATAAAAGATAATATGCATGAAAAGTAGAGATCTAATTAACGGCTCTACCACTATTCATTTTCGAAATCTGAAGTCATTATATATTTTCGGAAAACCTAGAAGGTTCATAAAACCGCGAAATGGCAGTTTTCATTACAGAGCAGAGAGGATTAATGATTCTTGCGTAAGTGTGCAGAGGGCCAGTTTAAAAGACATTAGAGCAGAAGAAAGAGACAAAAGGAGAAGACAGTTAGTGCTATCGCCGAGGGAAGTCTCCTTCTAATTTAACTTTAATAGTCGCATTCTGCGGGGGCGATGCCCGCTCGGACTTAACATGGAACACTTTTCTGGTCGCAGTGCGCTCAGCGCTTCGCTAATCGATTCCACGGTGAAGCTTAAAGTGTGAACAAATATCAAATAAAACGAATGGATGTTTAGATTTTGTGAAGAAGCTCTTTGTTTTTGGTTTTTTTAATAACTCCTTACATTTCGTGATAAAGATTTTCTAATCGAACTTGCAGTGACTGTTCGTTTTGCATTTACAATCAAACGCTTCTATTTCTCAAGGCAGGTAGACAAACATTGGTTTTCCATACTCAAATTTTAAGATCAATACTAGGATTTATTGTATTAAAGGTATAGAATTGAAATCTGTACAAGTAGTAACTATACATCCCAATGACGTATGGAATATAGATGCCTTTCGTCATTCCCATTGAAAATATGTGATCAGTATATTTAACTTCCTTAGTCAACTAACATTTATTTAACAATGTGTATTGTTTTCCTTTATTCGGTGTCAGTGCAACTGTCACATTAAACATTCAAATTTATATGCCTTGAGGATGGACTTAAGTAATTTTTCATGGCATTCTTAATAGAGAACGGTTGACGCGGCTAGGAATGATCCCTCGATTAGCTCAATGGTAAGAGCACTGCGACGGAGATGCAGATGACCTGCTTTCAATTCCCGGGGCTTATTTAAATACAATAAAAGGCTAATTTTCAACAAACAACTTGAGTATGTAAATCCTCCAAAGCTTGTGATAATGTTTTTCCCCGGTGGTTCTCCGCTAGAACATTGCCTAATATTGAGTATGTTGGATGAACAAAATGGTGGTTAATTTTATCAGATGATTGGGGATACGAAATAACTCTTTTATTTAAATATTTTTAGAAAAAAAAAATGGAATGAACATTCTATGTTCACAAGGTTGGTTACTCCTAGATGTTTTGAAGTAATGCAATTACTCGTTATTTAGATCAAGAATGATATAGAGATTGTTATTGCTATATTTTATTCCCATTAGCGACATGTGTTCCATTGCCATAAGAAGAGTTAACACAAGGACTGTCGGTACATATACAGAGGAGTCAAGCAGGTGCGGGCCAGGTGTACCAACCGCCGCGCTGATACAATCAGTGCTGCCATAGAACGGTGCCTAATTGCACGACACTAACTACCTCATATAGACAGTGCTTGTGGTCTAATTGTTTATATTCCCATTGTATGTTATGAATAAACATGCGAGGCACCGGACTGGTTAACTTCCTGGTATTATATCTACAAGTACTCTGTTCAGGTCATTGGATAGTTGTGAAACATTTATTAAGGGAATCAAACTGGATCGAAGGCATTACATTCAAAATAGTTCCTATTTCATCATCATTTATGTTATATGCCTTCCTGATACCGATCTTAACAGTAAATTCCGAACCCTTATAAATATTAAATACGGTTACTATATTTAAAGAGTATAAACTATTTTAGATCTCTTTACTCTTACTCCTATTACTCTCCCGTTACTCTACCTAACCATTACTTTTTTTTTTTTTAAGTGAATTCATAAAATACGTCTTCGTGCATGTAATATGGTATGTATGCGGTAATAATGGTTCCAGGAATCATTGGCCTTTGTTACGTTGGGATGATGATTTTGGATGATTCGGAACCAAGTGGGGACAGCGAGAGGCTTAGGTAAGTTGGCAGAATTAGCTGGAAGAGACGTATATAACACCGCATTCGTAGCCATTCGAATAAATAAATAAACAACAGGACAAACTCTCGTTTGATGCTTAATTTAACCATCTTCAACTTTCGTTCGTGACATTTCTCATTAGGAGGGGCGTTAGGACATGGACCTAAATCATTGCTTCGATGATATAATATTATTGTCGACCTTTGGTAATCTATTTTGGATAAATGAGTTAAAATATATGTTAATTTCAAATATACCATTCTTTGCAAAATTGTATGCCCTTTGTATTAATGAGAATTCCATTTTATGTGTTGTGAGTAATGTATATGATGTTTGAAATGAATTACAAGAAATTAGTTTTAAAAAATTATCTATGGATCCTTTTCTAGCCTTAGTACCTTCCAGTAATGGTTCTCCGTCGATTATTGAACATGCTTTTATTCAAATACAAGATCAGTTAATCGATCGATTGTTGTCATTTACTAATTACAGCTAGGCTATAACAAGCAAACGGCCGTCATAACTAATGCGCAAAATCAAATAGTGCTGACGTGTGCGTGCGTAACACTTTAAACACTTGCATAAGAACCAGTTTAAACACTCATATTTCATTACCATTGTTTGATTGCTGTAAAGAACTCGTCAAAATACGCACCATAACAAGGACGCTATAACAAGGATGAGTAACACTTTTAGTGATTCCATTTTAAACAAAAAGTATTTAAATTTAAATTTAAAAAAAAAAAAAAAACTCCCTTTGTTTGTTTATTTATTTAACGTCACTTTGTGCCACACAGGCGACTTTGACGACGCTACAGTGGGATTCCTGAATTTTGCCCATCCACATAATGTTACACTCAACAGTGACTGTACAGGCCCGTGATTCTACTTCCGGTAATCCCACATCTCTTTCGATTCACACATATCCGTAACGTGACTTGCATCAATCCATACTTTTCCTTAGCTAGTTGCAGAATTACAAGATGGGAATGCAACATTACACGCTTGGTTACAAAAAAACAATGCTAAGCCAGAAAGCAACATAAGACGTTAATTGAGAAGATAGAATAATTTACAGAATGTTTCATTTTTACTTTCACTTACCTATATATGAAATATATAGTAAGGGAAAGCAAAATTCTGACTTCCGGTTTCCAACGGAAATATGGTACACGTTTTGTGTTCCCCTGGGTCCCAATAACCAAGTCCCGCTAAATGGTCTGTGTGTGTGTGTGTGTGAACAGACTAGCTCTAAAACTATAAACCGGACGAACCTGAAATTGTGTATTTGGTGTATGTATACGCCCGCGATGTGACAGTCAAAATTTCATCAAAATTGATTAATTAGACAGCATATAAATATGGAAAAGTGTGCCATTACATATTACCGAAACACGTCTATTTTTAATCTAAGTAAGTTTGTAAGTGAAGGTAAAGTGTTGCGGGCATTCAATGTTTATGTTGTTCCCATCAGTGTGACCGAAAATGCCGAGTTTTAATTTTATCTGAACATTTGAATAATAAATATTTAAAAATTCATAGAACATTTAGGAATATCAAACGCTACATAGCTCAAATACTATTTGTCCTAGAAAGGAATCTTGTACCAAATTTTTATAATTGCAAGTGCTTTAATTTGACACATAACTTGTTTGCAGTACTTAGATGTTTATTTTTTTTTGTAAACAATAAAAATATATATTGAGAGAGAAACACTTTATTGAAAATAGTGATGCTGCCCAATTATATCGGGTTGCTTATACACAGCATACTTATTTATCTTATACAGATGATTTGTTAAATTCTAAATACTAAAAAAACTAATATAAATATGCAAAGAAACCTCTTGTTTTTTTTTTTTTTTTTTTTTTTATTTATAAATATTTATAACCTTTTCTCTCTATAGGCTTAACTGGCTTCTGAAAATTAAGTAATGTCTGTATGTAATAATTAAAAATTAAAAAAAATGGGTAAAATATTAATAATATGGAATAACAACAGCAGCATAACAATAACAATATCAAACAACAGCTCAAAGTTTTATATAAAATGGTATAAAAATATTTAAAAAGACAAAAAAAGCAACAATGAAAAGAACAATATATAAATAAAAGACGTTTAGTGGTAAATAAATATTAATAAATAAATAAATAATATACATGCATACATGGCCCTTCAACGATTTGTAATTTAAATTCTAAGAATTGATGTGGTGGTGAATGGTTCCCAGGGAATCGAGAATAATATATTCTGCAATCTTCGCTACGTCCTTGAAGTCGACACCAAGATCCTCCATGAAGCTCCTTGTTGAACTTGGTATAGTTCTGCGGGCTCTGAACCAAAGGCCTCTCACGTTGAAGTCTCTCTCGCCGAAGCCTTCACGGAACTTCTCTATAAGGAAAGAGATAAATTTTTCGTAAATGTCCTTTCTTCCCTTTCAATTTTGCTCGCCTGGTCGAGGTCATTGGATTCGTATCTAAGAGTGGGATCCAGAACGATTGCTGACTTTCCGGTCTTAGAAAACGCCACTATATCACCATATCTCGTGGACCCCTCTGTATCCACACAGTAAACCTCCTCATAGCATGCAAAATCCCTTCCTTTAAGGAGCTTCCTTAAGTCGTGCTTGACTCTGTGGTGTCGGCATGTTATCAGGAGCGAGTTGTTGGGGCATTTCCCCAGCACATGTCGCATTAGCGACAGAGGCACCCAACTTCTCTGACCCGTCCACCGACACCTGGGACTCCTCGCAGGGGTGCATAGTTAATGTTAAGTTTCAAGGCATTAGACCATTCAGATCCCGAAAGTACTTGCTTTTCATACATGAGTCTATTAGCTTTTGGGGTCTCTTTAAAAGGTGTACTCCAATGCCTTACCACCAGCATTTGGCCAATTCCTTAAACGAGTTTCCTCGTAGCGACTGTCGTAGAGCTTTCTCACTCCGGTGTCCCTACTCAACACCCAATCTCTCCGCACACTTAGCTATTTTAGCATAGTAATAAAAAATTGATTGGAACAGGGAATCCGGTATATTTGACATCCGCTGAGCAATGGACCAGTGTTGTAAAGGAGCTTCCCATTACGAATCATGGCTTCGATGCCTTCTAATATTTCAGGACGCAGCTTTGTTAGGGTCGCAGTTTGGAGAGGGTAAATTAGACCCGGGAACAAATATTGATTGACAATGTTGAGCTTCTGATCGGGCTTAAGCAAGCAAGAGGTGACGAGCTTATTAAGGTTTTCATTTAATTTTGCCACCGAATCCTCGCCAAACAGTATCTCCTCCGAGAATGTACATCCCAAATATTTGATGACTTCTCCATATTTCAGAGTTTGGTTGCTGTATCCATTCTCAAGGGCGAGCGTTCTGGCTTCCAGCTCTCCTTTGTTCAGAACTATGCCCACACTTTTCTCAGGGTTTATCGCCAAACCAATCTCCGTGAGGGTCCTCTAAACGCTGCCAATAACTCTTTCTGCAGCCCCTTTGTCATGTGCTGTGGCCGCCTGATCATCCGCGAACCCTGTAAGGACCACGCTAACTTTGTCAACTTTTAGCTCATATCCAAATTTTCTTGAGAATGCTTCGTCGCACAGGTCGCGGTATAAGTAATCGATGGCTAGGTTGAAAAGCGACGATGACAAGAATTGAAGGTTTTTTCACCCTCTCCATTTTTTGGTCCAGTGACATTTTTAATTATCCCCCTCAAGCTATTTGCCTCCCTGGGATGCTTCTTCGCAATAAGGGTTCCGAGGCCCCTGTCACCTTTAAACGAAAGCCCACAGATGGAACAAACCTTATCTTCTGTAGGTGGACCTCCGTTTTGTGTTTTATCGTCCGCCTCTGCGACGCTCCTCGGCACTTATGGCAATCTAGGAAAAACGTCATCAATTGGGACAGTCTTCCCCAATATTACGCCCCACTTTAACATATTCCTTCTCGCCGCCTCCCGCATCCACCACAGACAGCACAGAGGCAACTACCGCTTCTTGAAGAGGACCTCCAGTTCTCAGAACCCATACTCTCTGACCAATTTCTATTTACTTTTTTGGGATAATAGCTCAAAACTGAAATTTCTCATGTATATATACAGTTACATCCCACACATCCATCATAGAGAAAAAATATATATGTATGTACATATAATTGAATTTGATATGCTATAAATAAATAAATATAAAACTGCAATAAATAAATAAATATAAAAACTGAATTAATCAATTAAATATGAATAATTTTACATTCATATCAAGAATTATTACTGTGGACCAATTTCAAGTTCGTAAAGTTTATAGGTTTTGAGCTAGTCTGTTCACACAGACCATTTTGTGGGATTCGGTTATTTGTACTCAGGTGACCCTAAAAACGTTTATTTCCGTTGGAAACCGGAAATCGAAATTTTTCCCGATCGCAATAATTTCCTCTACTATATATTTCATATGAATTTATTCATATTAATTTTTCTAGGACAAATAGTATTTGAATTAAAATAATTATGACTACAAAAACAATGAAAATATATTTTCCATATAAGAAAAGGAATATAAGAAATATGAAATATAAATAATAATTTATGTTAGTTATTTAATAAGCTACTACTGACTCATATTAAAAAATCATAAAGATGTGCAGACATATAATTTTCACCGATAGGTATATGAGATGGAATGAACGACCCATTGGGCTTGTTTGTACATCTAAACATTAAAACGATATAGGACTTTGCTATAAAAAAGAAGTTATACAAAATATAAACCTAGTCATTATTATACTGTAATTGCATTAAATTGAAATCTTTTTTTTTTAGAGATAAATTAATTCAATTAACTATAAACAACTGTAAATAAATTAGACTAACATAAATATGTGTTTACTTATCAGTTATTTTCATTTCCCCTCCAATTTTATCCCAAATAGTGTTTTTGAATTCAACTTGAATTTCATTGAGGGAATACGGATGGGGCACTGGCTTCACTGATACGGTACCGTGCCGGTTGAGTGTAAACAGACTCATCTGATATATGTACATAGAAGAATATTTTTTAATCCGCTGGATGGATTACTTGCTGGTCACGTCGTCACTGATGAGTGTAAATAGGCCATAACTGACATCGAAAAGTGAATCCAATAATTTTTCACATATCAGCCCTCTAAAAAAACTTTTTTCATATACAACCGTGTGAAATTATATAAAATTTAGTCATTTAAATTTGATTATTTACTTCGAAATACTTCATCGATTTGTTTTATGCTCTTTTTGTAGTAATCTATCCTGCTTGGAAATCCGTTAACACCTATAAACGTCCTGGTAACAAATCTGCTTTTTTTTTTTTTTTTTACGAAAAACTTATCATTTCTATCGTTTATTTGTTCGATACTTCTATCGAACAGACATCAGAGATGTTCACATGATCCAGAGTTTTGAGAGATGGTTTCTATAATTGGTTTTATGAATTTTATGTATTTTTCCTAATTTAATAAATAATTATTATTAACAAATCTCGTTTCCATTGGAAAAACCAATTTTACTTCAAAATCGTAGGATTTACGATCGTATAATGAGTAACGTTTGTAGTCCAGGATTAATGTCGTTGACTGTTAATTATCTATTGAATGCTGCCTTTTTTTGGATACCCAATAACAATTTCTTATCAAAAATTCTAGAACTCTTGCGTGTACGAGTCTTGGCTGGTTCCGGTTGACGCAGCAGTTTCACAAGAAGGTTTCCTCAATTACTCCCAATTACCGCACGATATTATTAATCGGGGATGCAATTCGAACCTTACGTTAATTGTTTATTGAATTATTAATGGTAAGAGCGGGCTTCCTTCGGCGTTTCCCCATCTTGGATATTTTTCTTGCTCTGATAGCTGTCCGCACGGTGCCTTCACTTTCAGCCGTCAAACTAATAACGAGTCGGTTGCGTGTTGGTATTAGCAAATGACATACCATAATGTTTCATTTATTTGTGCTTTAATACATTGTTCTGTCTTGTGACTTTGGATAATTACTTGTATGACATTTTAATTCATACTTCATTTTTCTTAATTTAGTGCAAAGTGTGACTTCCTAGAGCAAACCCTAAAGAAGCTCGTGTTTTACCGATATGTTAAAGAGGTATCTAGAGCCTCTAAATTGTTGATTATTTATTTTATCATAAAAAAAGAGGCCTGTTTAGAGAAAAGAGAGTGCATTGTGGGATGAGGCGATGTGCGTCCTGCTCAAAATGTTTATGGATCTAGAAAAAAATATTTTGCAATTCCCAATGAATACAATTTCCTTTAATCACTATATTCTTAACTATTGATTTAAATAAATAAAAAATAACTTTATCCACATGAGAAGAATTTACCTAATATCGCTGTTTTGTGTTGTTTCATAAAAAATACTAAAGACAGTGCAAAAAAATACGCCGCACAGTGGTCCAACCTGGGAAAAAACCTCAGAAATGAAATTAGCCCAAACCTAATTTTTTCTTGGTTTTCGAATACTTAGATACTAGTAGAACAATGGAAAGAATATATTTTTTTAACTAGTTCAAAATTAAAATGTGTGTGTACCAGTAAAATTGAACTTTTTAATGATTGAAAAAATCGTACTTTTCTACCAAAATAAAAAAAAAATTCTACTCTGTATAAGATTAACAGTAAAATATTCCCCAATACATCAGGAGTGTGTCACCTATATGTCCACTGTTATGGACTAAACACGTTTAAATAATATCAATAGTTAGAGAAGAAATTAATTTTCGAAATCGTTGCTGAAATAAGTATGATTTTTTGACTTTGTTGGTTTATAAAAAGTTTGCGTTACGGTCGCAATGGTTTAATATGTAACTGTAGGTAGTAGAGGAACTGTGGTAAAATTTTCAGCGCCAACTTCGGCCAACTTTGAGATTTATAAGGATTTAAACATTTAGCTACGGTGCGAGTGGCGAGGGCGGATGACCTTAGGGAGACCTTAAGAAAAATCCTCCTATAGGTCTCTAAGGGAGGGGGACTGGCTTAGAATTAAAATAAAATAAATCACACTTTATTTCCATTTTAATACTTAAATGAAATAAAATAATTTTAATTTTAATTCTAAAATACTAAAAAAAAAATTGTTTTATTTTGTATTTTAAATAATCAAATAAACTTCAACTACAAGTAGGTTTTTGAAGGTGCGCAGTTTGCTTAGAGTGTATGGTGATCCTTTGCGCCCTGAAAATTGAGGCGGTACATTTATTTCAGTTTGATGCTTTTATTGTTGCATGTTTTTTGAAAATCCTTCATTAACCGCGCAAATTACAGGGATAATGAAGAATTAATTATGAGATTAAAAACAGTACTAGATGAGATTTGCTCTCTGTACCCGATTGATACCGCAGCATTTCGCAAGTATGCCATTAATATTTTATGGCTGAGATGGCAGCGACTCGGTACCCCTGGTACTTTTCCCCATCGACCGTCCACAAAATTCTTTTCCATGTAGCAGACATGATTGAGCACGCAGCTCTTTGTATCGGTTCCCTGTCAGAAGAGGCTCATGGAGAGTATGAACAAATATTATAAGTAGTACAGGGAACATCATTCCAGGAAGTTATCTCGAGTCGCAACAAATGAAGATGTTTTCCACCAATTATTTGTAACAAGCAACCCATATATTACGGATTTAAGACTAGTATATATATATAAAAAGAAAAAAGAGCTAACCGAGGAAGCGTACAATTTATTTAAACAAGATTAAATAATTATATCCTATTTGTATTATTGTACATAAAAATGTTAAATAAAAAAAAAATCTATTCAAATTTTAATTTCCCACGTCAAATTTTAACTTGATATGATGCTCTGATTTCGTTGATCCTGATTTCATTAGATTCGGCTCCTCAAAAAACATATAAGACTACGAATTTTTGATATTTTTGACCTCAAATTTGGACTTGATCTGGTGGTCCCATTGCACTGATTTTGATTTCATTAGATTCGGCACCTCAAAAAATCAATACACGGGTGGTTTCAAGCCGCTAGCAAAGTAATTATAATAGATATTAGGTTTTTTCCCATTTTCAGCTTTTTGGACCACTGTGCGCCGTTTTATGTTGATTTATAAAAAATACTCAAGTGCTCAAAATATGAAAATGTATTTCCAATTTTTACCGGGCGTTATTATGAACACCTTCTATCAATTGTCATTTATATTATTATTTATTTATCGTCGATAAATTCGATCGTCCGGTCTAAAATTAGAATTTTTTTTGCTTTAGTCCTTAAAAAAAAAAATTTATATAAAAAACTTCAAACGAATCCCAGGCGAATAAGGCTGGGCTATCTTTAGTAATTTCTTTAACTCCTTAAATGAAAAATGGACAAGTATTTAAGTATTTAAACGTTTAATAAAAATTTACAACGTAACTTAGCATTAATATTTTCAATTAGGTCCTTCATGACACATACAAATTTAAAAAATAACAAAGTGCACCCACTACTCCTCAGAAAATTTCCTGATCCGCTACTGATATTAAGTGCCTACTCTCCAATCGAATAAACAAAAAAAAAAAAAATCATTGAGGAAAACAGTTTCATCTGTTCTCTTTCTGATGGTACTTGCTTAGTTTTCAAAATAATTTCTATTTTTAATCAACGAAAGGAGGGTGTTAAGTGAAAGTTGCGATGCACACACCACACAGATTATTAAAAAGAAAAATTGCTTATATTTAAAGGACAATCGCTCACCATAATTACTTGATTTCTTCGATAAATCAAAAAATATTCCATTTACCTTGTCCATAAAAATGCATGATTTTGTTTTATATGCTTATTTCTTTTGGAGGCCAGCACCCGAACTGGGCTGTAGCTGCAAGGATGTGCCTATGTATTCTTATTAAATCCAAGGTGGATGTAACCTTCCTCTTTCCCCAAATGTATTAATATTTATTGTTTATGAAAATCTCTCTATTGTTTCATTATTTAATTTCATTTTTATATTTTAAGTATACGTTGTCCTTTTTTTTGTAGATTGGCAAAAATTAATTATAAATGTCGGTAATGTTTGTATTGTTTGTGTATGTTATATAACTCTCTCAAGTTATTTATAAATTAATTAGTTTGAGAAATGTCCATACATTAAATTTCATAAATGAAAAAAAAAATTACGCTGTCTAATTTTGAATTAAGAAATTCAATTAACTTAAATTATCTATTCAATTATTCAAATTATTAAATTATTGAATTAAATTAAATTATTTTAATAACCACTTATCTCTTGTGAGGCAATTATATTAGAAATATAACTCTCTTCAATTATCTATCAAGGCATATAAGGAATCCCGAAATCAGTTAATTGTCCACTTTTTTCTTGGACATATCGGGCTTCTCAAACGACTCGAATAGAAATTATACATAAATATAATTACATATTCTGTAATTTTCAAATAATTAGGGGTAAAATCACTTAATTCTATCCAGAACGACTTTAGTATATTTATAAATATATATATCATGCGAGGATCGATAGTCGGATTATTAGACATGGGCGTACCCAGCGGGAGGCAGGGAGGGGGGGGGGCGTCTGCCCCCCCTGGAAGGCTGGAAGCAATAATTTTTTAGGCTTTTAATACTGGAAGCAATAATAGAATACAATTTTTTCAAGCAAATAATTGTAATAAGCACTTAGTTGATAAAGCACTGCTATAATTATACATAATTTTGGTTTCATTCACCTTTTCCGCGGTAAGGTGTTACAACCTGACGACCATAGCTTGCCCCCCCCCCAGTTTTTAACTTCCCCCCCCCTAGTTTTGATCCTGGGTACGCCCTTGTTATTAGTATTTTTAAGATGATGATGGTAGCATCTAATATTATATGAAAAACAAATGCATTTATGGTCTTAGTCTTAAGCAGATGTATAAAAATGGATGTACTACCAAATAAATAAGTATCTAAAAAAAAACTCCTTTAACATCTTTCATCAGTATTGAAAAACATTGAGAAAAAAAAATTAACTGACTTGGTGATAATAAAATAATTTCGTTATCCATAACTCAGACATTCTTAAACCAGCATAGGTAGCGAGCAATCCAGTCCAGATCTCAATATTTTAAAGTAATCCACGAATATATCGATCGACCAACACAAGAATAATCTAAAAAAAATCGCATTTTTATTTTCACTTACCGATACATGAAATATATTGTGATTGTGAAAATTCTACTTCCGGTTATCCACAGAAATACACGTTTTGGGGTCCCTTGAGTCCAAATAATTATCCGCGAAATACTTTGAGTGTATTTGAGTAGAAGCTATTTTTCCTAGGAAACTGATATTAGGCATTTGATGTAGGTGGTATAAGCCTCTGACGTGATAGCAATGATTCCGTCAAATTTTGTAAAGGTAGAGGGCACATTATCCTATGACTTTTTTTCTCATTATGATTTCTCAAAAACGGCTCACAATTTTTGGGTATTTGAACCGTAAAATAATAAAAAGGAAAAATACAAAGCGTTAAAACAGCTCAGTTACATGGAAGAATAGGAACCATGGGCGTACCCAGCGGGGGGGAGGGAGGGGGGGGGGCGTCTGCCCCCCCTGGAAGGCTGGGTGAAATAATTTTTTAAGCTTTAATTAAGGCGGGAAGCAGTAATAGAATAATTTTTTCAAGCAAATAATTGTAATAACTTAGTTGATAAACTACTGCTATAATTATACATGATTTTGGTTTCATTCGCCTTTTCCGCGGTATGATGTTACAACCTGACGACCATAGCTTGCCCCCCCTAGTTTTGATACTGGGTACGCTCTTGATAGGAACTATACTATATTGATACACATAACTACTGCTACACTGCATAAGTTTATTTCAATAATACTGTTTTTTCCGAGGGGGGAACTATCACCCTTTACAGAAGTCAGAATGACTCATGTAATATTTTAACAATCGGATAAAGCATGTGACGTGATATCAAAGGAAAGGAAAAGAAACTTTAATTGGATCTCCCGAAATTTCGCTTTTTATTTGGTTCTGTCAGTCTTGCATTGCTTAAGGCAGCCGGAGTGTGTAAAAAGCACCGTTGGACGGTATTATGGTAATAATATCATAATAAGCTGTAAATAATATTATGACTCTCTTTCTCTTTTTCATTGTGTAAAGCGCAAGGGAATAAACTACTTAGTTCCTAATTTGAGTAAATGTAAATTCAATATAAAATTAATATTAACGCAAACAGTATAAATGAATATTCAATCGTTATAATAATAGGTTATATGAATGACTAAGTTTTACCCAGTTTTCCATTGAGTAATGGTCAGCATATAGGTGTTTGACATAACTGAAATGTATGAGGGCAAATATTCTGCTTTATACCGGTATTACAGAATGTAAACTGGGTATAAACTGCCTTTTAAAACATTTGCTATGCCCTTTCGGTTGCGATAAGTACAGCGAAGAGCGTGTAACCACGAGCTGATATGTAACTAGCATTAGCTAACTGAGCATTACTGATGATCATTACCTTTCATTTACATATCATCCTTTGCATAATGCACCCGTTTTGCGAGTATGCACAAAGTGCCCCTTCCACCGGTATGTGTGTTTTTATAATTGAAATCAGGAATATTTGAGAGGGGAAATGGAATAACTCAAATATATACAAATATAATTTCAATATACTAATAATCTGGCATTAGATGTTTGTTTCGTTGTTCTGAAAGGGGTTAAAACGGTTTGGCCATCGGATAACTTAGATTACTTAGCCCGATGCTACAATGGATCAGAAAGCGTCTGGAAGTCTAAAACCATATAAGGATTCTTCACAGTATGTATTCAAGGAACACTTGTAAAGAAGGGGACAAGACCCTCAAGAGTCCCGAAGGAAAAAAGTAAATAAGATACGTAAAGAGGGCATTATTTATTAATCAATGCTTGGGTACTTATCCATTCGATAAATCTTTTTAAAATTAATAGTGAATCTCGCAATTATAATTTCCAAGGTTTTATTAAAAGTATACCGGAAAAAAAACATAGCTAAAGTTTCATAATTTAAACGGTAATTTTGATTCATTTTTTGGTATTAAGAGGAAATGAGCAATGAAACATTTGCAAGAGTACCGATAAGATATAAATAATACAATAAAATCGATCATCGTGCGTTTTGCAAGGGAGTCCGTCTGAGACGGGGTGATCCGACTCCATGCACCTCGGCTGGGTGACTGGTGAAAGGATCTACTCGTATATCTGCGGTTAAGAGGCATCTCTACTGGCTGGCAAGGTTGATGAAGGGCACAGGAAAAATTAAATGTCTGGTTTACCTGGGGCATGGTCCGCTGCCAGCGAGAAGACGGCTCCCCAGTTGTAATAATCACTGATATAAGGAGGAAGACGTCGAGACATTCCAAAGACACATCTGCTGTCACTCTAGAACCAATTCTTTTTTCTATATTTCATATAGACCTCCGCATATAATTCTCACTTTCCTTCCTTTTTATTTGTATTATTTGTTTTTTATTTCATTTTTTCACCTAGGTAACATTTTCACAATGGAAGAACTACGACGCAGTAAAAACAACCACATTCTAAATCTCAAGGTCCGGATTAGATTCACATCGAGTTTATTAAACACCTTCCTCCGAACGGCATAAACTTGCTATTAACGCTCCTCAACAACTTATGGATTCTTAGAGACTTCCCCAAAAAGTTGATCATCGGCAACGGTAATACACATGCTGAAACCAAATAAAGATCCCAAACTAATAACAAGTTATAGGCCTATTTCTCTTACCTCGGTTCTCTGTAAATTGACTAAAAAAATCTGGTGCGTGCGCGCAACACACAACTTTCACTTACCAACTTACTTAGATTAGAAATTAATGCGTTTTGTTAATTGCCACTTCTTAAATGAACAGAACGGCTTTAATTATGAAAAATCTGGTGCGTGCTCGCATCACACAACTTTCACTTACCAACTTACTTAGATTAGAAATTAATGCGTTTTGTTAATTGCCACTTCTCAAATGAACAGAATAAAACCGTTCTGACAATGGTCTGTCATTAAAGGCGTACTCCGCATGCGTGGGCTCAACGAGTTTTATGAGTTGACTGAATATTTTTCTTTTTTTCTCCTCTTAATTTTTTCTTTATTTTTATCATATCTCATTTTTAGCCATTTCTTATTTATAGGCGGAGAGACAGTTAATTGCTCCATGTAAACAAAAACAAAGGAACTTTATAAGAAAGAAACAAACAAACAAAAAAAGCCGCCCCCCCAAAAAAAAAGCCACCTCAGAACATTTTAATAATGATAAAGCTTACCTGATATTAAAGAAAACCTAATTTTCATTAAACATGACGAATTTGATAAAAACCGTTAAAGCCGTTTTTGAGATAATCGAAAAAAAAGGTAAAAATTGGGAAAAAAAGTCATGAATTAAAGTGCCCCCTCAGTTGGACTAATTTTGATAAAATGTTGGCTTTTACCTATTTGGTATATACATACATACATCAAAAATCTAGTTTCTTCAAAATCGTTAAAGCCGTTTTTGAGTAAATAAAAAATATGTACACGTGAAATTGGTACAAAATTTATTAAGTACAGTCCCCCCTCCGGTTAATCAATTCTGATGAAATTTTTACAGTCGTATCCCGGGCATATACCCAGTTAGATCAAAATCGTTAAAGCCGTTTTTGAGTAAATAAAAAAGAAAACGTGAAAATGATACAAAATTTATTAAGTAAAGTCCCCCCTCCGGTTAATCAATTTTGATGAAATTTTTACAGTCATATTTCGGGCATATAAATAGATCAAATACTCAGTTTAATCAAAATCGTTAGTGCCTTTTTTGAGAAAATCGAAAAAAACGTAAAAAGTTATTAAATAAAGTACCCCCTCCCTTACAGCAATTTTGATGAAATTTTTGTTGTCACATCGCGGGCATATACCTACACTAAATACCCAATTTTAGGTTCCCACGGTTTATAGTTTTTGAGCTAGTCTGTTCACACACACACACACACACACACACACACACACACACACACACACACACACACACACACACACACACACACACACACACACACACACACACACACACACACACACACACACACACACACACACACACACAGACCATTTCGGGGGACTTGGTTATTTCGACTCAGGGGGTCCCAAAACGTGTATTTCCGTTGAAAACCGGAAGTCGAAATTTTTCACGATCGCAATACTTCCACTTACTATATATTTCATATATAGGTAAGTGAAAGTAAAAATGGTCTGTCATTAAAGGCGTACTCCGCATGCTTGGGCTCAACGAGTTTTATGAGTTGACTGAATATTTTTCTTTTTTTCTCCTCTTTATTTTTTCTTTATTTTTATCATATCTCATTTTTAGCCATTTCTTATTTATAGGCGGAGAGACAGTTAATTGCTCCATGTAAACAAAAACAAAGGAACTTTATAAGAAAGAAACAAAGAAACAAAAAAGGCCCCCCCCCCAAAAAAAAAAGCCACCTCAGAACATTTTAATAATGATAAAGCTTACCTGATATTAAAGAAAACCTAATTTTCATTAAACATGACGAATTTGATAAAAACCGTTAAAGCCGTTTTTGAGATAATCGAAAAAAAGGTAAAAATTGGAAAAAAAGTCATGAATTAAAGTGCCCCCTCAGTTGGACTAATTTTGATAAAATGTTGGCTTTTACCTATTTGGTATATACATACATACATCAAAAATCTAGTTTCTTCAAAATCGTTAAAGCCGTTTTTGAGTAAATAAAAAATATGTACACGTGAAATTGGTACAAAATTTATTAAGTACAGTCCCCCCTCCGGTTAATCAATTTTCATGAAATTTTTACAGTCGTATCCCGGGCATATACCCAGTTTGATCAAAATCGTTAAAGCCGTTTTTGAGTAAATAAAAAAGAAAACGTGAAAATGATACAAAATTTATTAAGTAAAGTCCCCCCTCCGGTTAATCAATTTTGATGAAATTTTTACAGTCATATTTCGGGCATATAAATAGATCAAATACTCAGTTTAATCAAAATCGTTAGTGCCTTTTTTGAGAAAATCGAAAAAAACGTAAAAAGTTATTAAATAAAGTACCCCCTCCCTTACAGCAATTTTGATGAAATTTTTGTTGTCACATTGCGGGCATATACCTACACTAAATACCCAATTTTAGGTTCCCACGGTTTATAGTTTTTGAGCTAGTCTGTTCACACACACACACACACACACACACACACACACACACACACACACACACACACACACACACACACACACACACAGACCATTTCGGGGGACTTGGTTATTTCGACTCAGGGGGTCCCAAAACGTGTATTTCCGTTGAAAACCGGAAGTCGAAATTTTTCACGATCGCAGTACTTCCACTTACTATATATTTCATATATAGGTAAGTGAAAGTAAAAATGGTCTGTCATTAAAGGCGTACTCCGCATGCGTGGGCTCAACGAGTTTTATGAGTTGACTGAATATTTTTATTTTTTTCTCCTCTTTATGTTTTTTTTTTATTTTTATCATATCTCATATTTAGCCATTTCTTATTTTTAGGCGTAACGAGAGACAGTTAATTTCTCCATATAAACAAAAACAAAGGTACTTTAAAGGAAACAAACAAAAAAAGCCCCTTCCCCCAAAAAAAAAATCCCCCTCAGAACATTTTAATAATGATAAAGCTTACATTATATTAAAGAACACCTAATTTTCATTTAACATGACGAATTTGATAAAAATCGTTAAAGCCGTTTTTGAGATAATCGAAAAAAAAGTAAAAATTGGAAAAAAAATTATGAAATAAAGTGCCCGCTCCGTTTGACCAATTTTGATGAAATGTTGGCTATCGTATCTTTGGCATATACATACATCAAATACCCAGTTTGATCAAAATCTTTAAAACCTTTTTTGAGTAAATAAAAAAAAAAACACGAGAAAATGATACAAAATTTATTAAGTAAAGTCCCCCCTCCGGTTGATCAATTTTGATGAAATTTTTACAGTCGTATCTCGGGCATATAAATAGATCAAATACTCAGTTTAATCAAAATCGTTAGAGCCGTTTTTGAGAAAATCGAAAAAGTTATTAAGTAAAGTATCCCCTCCCTTTGAGCAATTTTGACGAAATTTTTGCTGTCACATCGCGGGAATATACATACACTAAATACCCAATTTCAGGTTCGCACGGTTTATAGTTTTTGAGCTAGTCTGTTCATACACACACCCACACACACACACACACACACAGACACACACACACACACACACACACACACACACACACACACAGACCATTTCGCGGGACTTGGTTAATTGAACTCAGGGGACCCCAAAACGTGTATTTCCGTTGAAAACCGGAAGTCGAAATTTTTCACGATCGCAATACTTCCACTTACTATATATTTCATATATATGTAAGTGAAAGTAAAAATGATTAAATGTCGCCTTTTGTGTGAACTAGAAATCCGGAATCTGCTAGATAGTGAACAATGTGGTTTCAGAAAATCGAAGTCTACAATGCACCTTCTTTTTAAATTTAATTCGCTTTTAAAATTATCTTTTGCCAGAAACCAGCATGTTTTAGCAGTTTTTCTTGATTTGGAAAGCGCATTTGACTCAAGTTAAAGAAATAAAATTCTAGTAGCATTACCGCATGGGGTTTTTCGGGGAATATTCTGTTTTTTTTACAAACTTTCTCAGAAGTAGGAATTTGAATGTTATCAGTTGTTGAGTATTATCAGATAATTTTGAGGTATTATGAGGTATGATGGTGTTCCGCAAGGATCTGTCTTAATCCCAACACTTTTTAATATTGCTATCAATGAATGATATAAGAAAATACATTCCAAAACCAGTCAATAAGCTGACGATGTTTTAGTTTATAACAGCTCTACCGAAGTAAATTTTGAACAATCCGTGATGCAGAATACACTTGATAGCTTTGAAAAATAGGCAATGAATTGCGGTTTTAGGTTTATAGTCTTTCCATATCAACCGCAGTCCACTTTTTCCTACCTCGAAAGTGCCCACAAACGTTTTGTACATTTAGGGAATCGGAACTTAACTAAACTCGGTACCTTGGAATGACCTTGTACTCAAGATTAAGATCTTAAGTTACACATCGAAACTCTGTTGTCCAAGCTATCAAAAAAGTTAATGTTCTGAAAGTTCTTTCAGGTTCTACTTTCGGTTGCGATAGATCTTCCTTGTTGAGTTTTTACAGATGCTTGATAAGCACGGTGATTGACTATGGTTGCGAAGTCTATAGGAATACCTCCAAGAAAGCACTGAGCAGGCTAGAACCAGTACATGCTATGATCCGCAGGGCTACTGGAGCGTTTAGGACCAGCCCGATCAGCAGCCTGGTAAGGGAGGCCGGGGAGTGGTCACTAGAACTACGCAGGAACTACCTCTTGCAAAAGTTGATAGACCATCTAAAAACGTTTTCGGACTTTTTTGATTTCGCTCGGTATAATTTGCACGGCTCTACATCACACCACAAATATCCCATTCGTTACTATGTTTATACAGATGGTCACCGAACCCATTTCCTCCTTGGACGGTCAGCAATACAATAGAATATTTGATTTCTCCCTGAAGAAAATAATAAAATCATCTTACCCCCCTAAAGTATGAGCTTATGTTTATGAAAACAGAGCTTTCTAAGTCTTCTGACCGAATATAAAGAATTTATTCTATTTACACAGACGGGTCAAAACAGTTAGGAAGTGTTGGTTGTTTCGCAGTCCTTCCCACGGAGATCATCCGATACAGTCTTCCATCCATCTTTTCTGTATTCTCCTCCGAACTATTTGCCATATACCGATCCCTAACCTTTATTGTAAATAATGACTTCAACAGCAACAATTTTCTAATTATCAGCTCTAAAGTCCGTACAAAAGTTTCAGTTCCAGCATTACCACATAGCATTTTAGGAACCTAAGCCACCTCACGGTTCCACCATACTCAGTAAGAGTGAGGTGTAATTGACAAATTTATCCATTGACGAGATTTTGAAGGAATTGATTTAATGTTTAACTAAAATATTGTTAATTGGGATTAGTAAGGAGTACACCTGAAGATGAGGCATTAAAGCCTCGAAACATTGTGAATGTAATAAATTGAAAAATATATTTATAACAAAATTGGAATAATATAGATCAAGTCTTCCAGTAAGTTATAAACTATCAAAAATATTAAAAATTACAAATCATACTATTGAAGTAACTAAAATATTGCGATGATTATGCCCGTAGAATTTTCTATTGATATATAGAATTATAGAATATAGAATTATATCTTGGGAATTAGGTGGTCAAGAATCATCTCCAATGAGGAGCTACTTAGGAAAACAAAGCAAAAGAAAATAGAAGATGAAATTAGAACGAGGAAATGGAGATGGATTGGATCCGCATTAAGGAGGAGAGAGAGCATCGTCCGGGAGGCTCTAGATTGGAACCCTTAGGGACAGCGTTGTGTTGGGAGACCGAGGAAGCCATGGAGGAGTACTGTCCTGGAAGAGGCTAGAAACCAAAATCATACGTGGGCCACCCTCAAGGAGATGGCTCCAGATCGAGATAGGCGGCGAAACTTTATAAAGGCCCTATGTCCCACTGAGGGATAACAGGAAATAATCAATAATCAAATCCAACCTAGCTTCCCTTTTTGAAAGTCGTATAAACAAGGCTAAACGAATTTTTAATTTTTTATTTCAAGATTCATAAAAAAAAGAAGAATAATATAACATCTTTAGAGCCGCTTGATAAAAACTATTTCAGGGACCTTTTTACCACTTAGTCGTCTGCATGTAATGGGAACTTCGAAAATCTATAAAAGCTGCGAGCATATTGTTAATCACTAGAGTTGTTCTGGTGTTTCGTGGAGGGGAAATATTTACCTAACAGTGTAAAAATATGAGTTTAAAATTTTATTAATAGGTTCAGATCCATTTCTAACCAAATTTTTGGAGTTTTTTCTAGTCAATGTTTTTTTTTTTTTTTTTTCAGTTTCTCTTCCTGCAGTAACCCTGCAAGGAGAGAGTTTATACATTATTATCATAAAAAAAAAAATGACTTTTAACAATTGTGAAATAGTAGTTTAACGAAGTGTATTAAAGAACGGAAATAAATGTTCATTGAACAAATATATTGCATCCAACTGTTACTTATTGCAAAGAAATTATGCACTTATTGTTCTTTCGAGGCGTTACTACTAGGCAGTGCGTGTCTTGGCCTCCAATAGCTATGAACGCCGGTTTCCCCTTTCTTTGGCTGCCGTCCTCCAATCTTTAATTCCCGAGATGTTATTTTTATGTTTGCCTAATATCCGCCTGTCAAGGATGCCTCTTGGATTCTACGGCATTTATTTCCAATATTATGGCGTGCTCAGTGCAGCCTTTGGAACTTAATGAATTGAAGAATGTCTGTTCCCTTAAAGAGTTCTCGTAGCTCTTTTATTAATATTATCACATATTAATTGATTCATCAAAGGATGCGTCTTTCAAACTTTAAAAGGTGTGCTCCTCTAACGTTTTTAGATCCCAACATTCAGAAGCCTCAATAGCGTCTTATAGAGGTGGATTTCTCGATAGGTTTGGAGAGATTCCTGCTTTTAATTTAATTTATTAACTAAGGCTTTGTAGAATAATTCCACAAAAGAAGTATTCTTTTCATTTGATATTACATATGGTTCCATGGTCTGCTATATACATACTTATAATTAATAAAAGACAATGAAGCTGTATTTTATATCAAATTTCATTCTAAGAGTTTAAATTTGGTCACTGATGCATTTACATCTTTTTTAATATACCTAAAAATTACTTAAAGCTTTAATAGAACATTTTTTTTTTTTTTTTTTGTAATTTCCGGTTAAATAGATTGCATTCAGAAGTGAGAAAGCAAAAGTGAGTTTTTCTGAAGTTTTTGAGGCTTAAAGAAACTACTCTACCTTTAATTTGCCTATATGCAGGCCTTATCTTGCCTAGTTTGTACTAGATGCAAATAGCTTGACAATAGATACATATTGGGCAATAGGGACGAGCCTTGAGCAAGTCGTGTTAATGACAGTGAGATCGGGAATGGGCGAGCGAAGGCTATAGAGGCAGTAATTACTCTTTCAATTACTTATTGTGTCGGATCAAAACCAATATCCAACCATTGAGCAAGTCAATTTCATTTATCTTTACCTTTTGTTCACAATAGTCGTGTAACAGAGCTCTATAATTCAATCCAAACCTAGATGCATAGAACGCATCCTCAATGTAAGACTAACATAAATAAAAAGGATTTATTTTTTACCTTGAAACTACTGAAACTGGTCAAAAAAATGGAAACCGACTTATTTTAAAATATAACCTAAATTTAAGATATTTATTTGAATAAGTTTATTCGTATTTTTATAACATTTAAATGCTTAAGTAATACACTTAAAAATAGGTTGTAAGAAAACTAATAATAGTAGTGATAGTGATTTCTTAAGCTGAAATATTTGCTCTTATAAACTTAAATAACTGCCCTACGGTGGATTAAATGATTGTTGTTTTTGTTTGTTCATTAAAAGCCCCTTTATGCTACTATGGCTAATCGGACATACTACAGTGGTAGTCGTAAATTTTGCCTATCCAGGTATAATTGCGAAAAGGATCTTTAACGATTATTTGACATCGTACAAGTCATAACGTCCCATCATCGTAGAATTTCAATGCATTCACGTCCTTCTTCATTGTCGTTGGCTACGTTAACCACTACACCATAGGCTGGCTACACCCGTTACTAAGATTAAATGAAAACTAGAAATATCATTTTCTCTAATATAGTTATTGGAAGTTGGTTGTCTTGCACTGAGTGTACGATATATATATTTTAAATGGTTCAATTTAATATTATAACACTAATTTCCTTATCAATTTAATAAATAATATATGTGAATAAGCTTTAAAATGTTATAAGGTTTTTATCTGGGTTTTGTGGAAAAACTGAAATATAATTAACAGGTCCAGTTTTACAAATAACTTCTTAAAATTTTTTTTCGCAATTTCAAATTTTGAACACGAACTCGTTTTCACCAAAAGAATTTCATCCTGTAATTCCTTAGTTTCAGAAATTAGTGGTTTTTCATTTCGAATAGTGAGTATTACTAGCATTAAATTTAGATTTTCAAACTTCAAAAGGGAAAAATATTTTTAAAACCGCATCCTCGTTTTTTGTTCTATTGTTTTATCCATCTTTTCCATGAAACATTTAAGAATTATAAAAATACCAATATTATTAAAAAAATTATTGATTTCATCAAAAGTTTTTAACAATAGAAACTATATTTTGAGCCAACGAGTTATTATCTCGAAAACATTTGACAGAATTTTTCAGTCAACAAAAGTTAGTAAGGCTTAATATTAGTTGGCACTTACTATAGAACTTTTTTAAAACTAGATATCCTGTATTCATAAATACCTCATAGAATACTCTCACGTAAAGTGTTATTGGCCGATTCGTTATTACAATATCTTGATCTATGAGGAAAAGTCATTAAATTGAATACGAGCCTAGACACGGAGGAAAAAAAAGGTTACAGCAATGATTTCATATTGTTTTCCTTGGCGCACGTTGATAGAAAATTGTTTTAAACTCAATCGGGGGAAAAAAAATCTTTAATGTGGATCCTGAACGGAGACCACAATAGACTTGGATAATATCCTTTGATTGAGATCATATTGCCTATCTTGGGAACCAGTTTGCTATCGATTGATCGTTGCTCCATACCGACATTTGATTTTTACACTTTTCAGATTCATTGCGCCCTTCCACTCAATACGAAGTCATTATAAGGTAAGAGAAACATATTTGTATAAATATATGTATCTGTACCCGTAAGGTAAACAATACGACGTCCATTTTTTTATTGAATTAAATTTAACACTATGGATTTAATTTCCGCCGTAAATATTTTTCTTCATTACTTAATGAACGTTTTTCACAGGTATTTAAATACTGTTATTCTCTTTTTTCTTTTGCTGTGGCTATTTGGTATTTTAATTTGATTAATGCTATCATTAATATTTTTAATAATTATTACATTTATTAATTGCAGTGTTAATAAGAATAACAAAAATGGACAAAAACAATTAATAACAAAAATGAAAATGGTAATATTAACCTCCGGGGTATATGTAAGGCATCAGTAATATGTGATTTTAAACTTATACTTTTGATATAAGATTTACTTGTTTTAGTACTGTTTTTGAAACGTTAGCGTAAATAATTATATCTCGAGAACGCCTCAAAACAAAAATCCAACTTTCATGGATACAAAAAAAATGTATGAATGTACCTACTTTATACATTAGTAAGACATATGGAGCTGACTCCTTTCAACAACGTAAAATCTCAAACATTTGCTATTTTTTAGTTATGAATGTTTTCTGAACACACTGAAAGTGTAGCATGTCCTTGCAAGACTGTCAAATTATTAACTCAATCAAAGGATGTAAATCTTTATAAAGAACGTAATAATAATAATAGATCAAAAGGGGGTGATTCAAATTTAAACAAATTGTGTATTGTTCTTCTTTGGAAGAAAAAATGTCAGTGATTACCTAAAACGATCGGCTGTATAGTCAAAGGAGTTTTGAATGCAATGTTCTGGTTCTCAACCATTTGTCCGGTTGCCCGTGCAACGCGTATTTTCTAACGCGTTTGCTCACTAGGCCATCTCGCCACCCTTCTTACAATTTATTATATTCATAAGTAAATTATTACTTATATACATACCTAAATATTTTGCTTCTATTTAGAATTTATATATTTGTATTAGTGTAATAGCGATTACATCTGATTTGAAACTTCCCTATTTAGTTTAAAACATTTTTTTATATATAAAATATTTATAATCAGCGTATAATAAATTAATTATTATGTTTCGATTGTAGCCTTCAGTTGGAAATCAAAAAGAACAATTGGTATCCACGTAACACCTTAATCTCTTATTTATTTATTTACAGTTATATCAAGATTCCCAAGGCCAGTACGTTTTAATTATATTGATTTATGCAAAACTATTTAACCAGCAATTTCCAGAGAGAGGATGATTAACCATATCCTGGAGCGCCATAATCCAAATGACACCCTGATTTGTTTTTTTTATTTTTAATAATACGTTTTTCAAAAGGGGAAAAATTACGTTTTTAGGGCATGCTATGATTCATATTTACGAGACCTGGGGCCACACAAATATCGTCTTAATAAGATCAATTCAATTGAGAAATTATCTACTTTTTTTTTTTTCGATGACATTTAAACACAAACGAGTGACCAACTAATGGTGTTTTGAGTATAAGAGCACAATTACTGTCGACTTATTACAATAAATGGAATGTATTAAGCGATGTTAATAAATGCCTATTATTTCGCAAATATGTTAGTTGGTAAGACATATGTATATTAATAATTCATTAAAGCCAGTGAACTTCGTTTTTAAGTTTGCGACTACTCTGCTGGAAAATAATAACTTTATTAGAAAGTTACTCCAAAACTCACCAATTCATAGTTAAATATGTACCTGCTAACTTTAGGAGTTCCTCAAGTGCTAACAACTACTAAAAACATGGGAGTAGTGCATTTCGTAACTTAATTTTCGTGGATGAATTTTACTAGATATGATTTAGTCGTAGATAGAATTTTACTTCGTAAATGTACGAAGTAAAAAATCTATTACAAATTTTTGGCTGATACTTTATAATGTTGGTGCGTTTTTATTTGATTTGGGGGTTTTGATTTTCTACAAAAATCCGTCATAAAATTCTACTATTCAAATGTTAATTCCAAAGTTACATTTGAAGAATGCAAAGTGCTGTAGAAGAACTGAAGAAGTTTACAGAGAGAGAGAGAGTATTATTAGGATAGGGATAATGAATGACAATTACCCTTCGAATTCATATCCTTGTCCAAAAACTAAAGAATCGACTGTGTCGTCTATGTAGGTACGTAGTATAAATATAAGTATATATATATATGCCAATGCCGGTTACCCTGTGCTATCTATGTTTGTCATCTGTAGCGTCTATAACTCGCATATGTTTATTTTTCTTTGGTTCTTTTTTACATTTTATTAATTCTATTTAAAAACGATCAGGATAAGGAAATTTCTTTCTTCAGAACAAGATAGTGGCGATGAATGCCCATCGCTTACTTCTCAGTTAAATAAGCCTTGACTAGCTTTATTAGATCGCAGAAAAGGAATAAACAAACGCTCGAATGGTCCTCATCAGTTGAGATCGGGGCCATGCTAAACGACTCGAAACCAACGCTAATTTCTATTTTATAGAATAAATAAATTATTAATAAATTTTCATTAAATAAATAAAAGTATTCTTATTTATTTTTATTGCCATCCATTCTATCACCAGGTTAGCGCGTTATCAGTTTATATTGTGTCAGGTTGTAAACTTTATTAATGAATAAATGCAATGGTTCTGAAATGTGAACATGCAATAACGATTTTAATCTTATTTTTGTGCTGTAAATATTACAGCTGTTAGTACAATTTAGTGTAAATCACACGGGAAAAACTGATTTTCATATAACAGCTTTAATTTCCACGGTGGAAAAGTATGTCATTAGTCAGACTGTCACGGAAACATTTGAGCTAACACGCCACTTCAGAGGAATAGCAATTATTGTGTCGCGTTAAATGGAGAGGATTGGGGGTTAACGTACAATATTCAAGTGTTCGTTTTTACCTGTTCCTAAATATTTTTTGTTTCTTACTTTCCCGTGTTATTCCACTCTTTTATTCTTCCATGTTTGTAAAATTATTCTTATATCTTGATGGTTTAATAGTGAATCTGATGCCTACTTCATAAATAATATCTTATTTATTCGAAATTGTTAAGATCAAAACCACAACAAACATTTTTTTTTTTTTTTAATATTAACAAATATTATATTCTTGGTCTCAATTGGTCGCAGTAAATCCTTCCGCCCTGCATATTAGCTCCATTCGCCCCTACCCCAAATCCCGCTCTAGTTTCTCAACTATTTAAACGGTTCACCTATAACTAGTTCATGTATAGAAATAAAAAGTTCCTAAATTGTCCCACGTAGTTGATTTCTATAAAGAGCTTAGACATTCTATGGAAGTTCCTAAAAAAATGCTACTTATCTTAAGATATTTACTTAAATGATTCTAGAGGCTGATTTATTAAACCCAAGAAATAATTAAAGAAGATTGGGGTACGAAGTGATTGACGTCACTAATGTTATTTCAAGTTTCAAAACACCTCTCCCGATGTTTTTTGTTGACATAAAGAAGTCAACATTTAACGAAAAATCTTTGCCATAAATTACCTTTACTATTCTCATGTAAAAATTGAGGAGCCCAGGAAAAAGAAGAATATATGAAACTCCAGCAAAATGCGCGAATTGTCAAGAAGATCATCCTGCAAACTACAAAGGCTGCCAAATTCTTAAGGACCTCCGAAATACAAAAAAACATGTTCAGCGCCGAACACCATTTGGTTGGATGGGTTGGTTAAATGGTTCTACAAATTCCGAATATGGGTCATTTCCCGACACTCAGATTGCCTTCTCAGAGCTCTTCACCATCTCAACCAATAACCAGACCTCGGCAGCAGACCCAGCATCTGCCCGTCCAGCGCCTCAGTACCAGCCGGCATTGTCAGGTATGGGAAGTGGCATTGGCCGATACCTCCGATGATTAATGGCTCTTCCCACATCAAGGAAATAATATGTCATCTTTATAGTCTTGGAAAATTGTTGGAGAAGGGTGAAAAGGAGGTGGACTTTTCACCCTTCTCCAACAATTTTCCGAAATAACTCAAGCCTGATGTCCCTCGTAGCACCCTAACCCTTGACTATAGGCTGCTTGTCAGTACTCCACTTGAACGTCCGTTAGCGTTATCTAGCTCTAAACCGAGCTAGACTTATATTTAAATGAAAAACGGGCAGACTTTGTATAGATCACTGAAACGCATCTGACACCTCGTTCAAAATGTTTCATTCCAGGATACAACATGTACAGAACTGACTACACTGATTAGATAGCACACGGCAGAACAGCTATCCTGATTAAGAGGACACTTAAACGTTATCCGATAGACCTACCCATAACACCAAACATATAATCAACAGGACTCACACTAATCACAAGGGATGTTCTGGCTTTTAGACTTTTTTAAACTCTTGGAAAAAATTTTCATCGCTAGCGGTGATTTCAATGCTAAGCCCCACTGCTGGGGTTCCGATGATGCACTACAAGAGGCTGAAATCAGATGCGTGCCCTCCATGATCTTTCATTAGGCACAATCTCTCCACTTACTGACCAAATTCTATATATAAAACTACCGCCTTACTCGATTTTTTTTATAACAAAACTACTATTATAACAAGACACCTAGATCATACATAGGGCTCACTAACGCTACAACATCACCTACGAGAGGTAATATTACACGAGTGGTGCAAGTTGTGGAAAATCCGATTGAAAAATGACAAATGCCAACACACCACTTTTACATTAAGACGTGAAACTTGTCTCCCTGTTTATATTATATTAAAATATTTCAATTCCATGTTACCAATTCCACTCAATGCTACCATTCATTCAATGCTTACCAGTTCCATTCAATGCTACCGATTGCACAAACAGACAATGTAAACTATCTAGGATTAGCATTTGACAGGAGATTGACTTGGGCCCATATTAAGAAAACACGAAAAACAGTTAATCAAAGAAGCAAACTGTTATACATGCTACTCAGACGAAGATCAAAATTAAGACAGAAACTCACTACCTACACTTAAGTAAACCAATTTGGTCTTACGCCTAGCTAATATTCGGATCTGCGAAAAAGACAAACATCTATATAAAAGACTCCAATAAAAAATTATAAGGCTTATTACGCATTCATCTCTATATGTTACCAACAATACATAGGCTTACGCATGCCAACTGTCAGCGAATAGGTACGCACAAACTGCAAACGATTTCATGACAATTTACAGGGGCACCAACAATCCACTAATAATAAGAATTGCCTACACCAGAATGTCTGAAAATATCAAGAAATGGCTCTGAAGGTCATAGATGAAAGACCTGTTAATTTCATTGTTTATTCTAAAATAATTCCATTGATTAGGTACCGCTGGGTATTTGCTCTTCTTTGTGTCTGACATTCCATTATTGTAGAACTTTTATGGTCAGACAATCCACTGGTACGTGTGATAATCCAAAAAAAAAAAAGTTTTGATCTGTAACCATCTTCGTTTTAAAATTTACAGTTATTTCTTATATTTGGTAATGTGTATTGTTACTAATAATTTTCAATATTTTGCCTTACATTCACTATCTAATAATTCAAGTTTACCAAAATTAAATTTATTTCGTAATTTAATGCAGTGGTAAGTCAGATTAATTTAATGCTGATGTACTCGTATTTATGTTTTTTATATTTTGCAATTATGCTATTATATTTTAGTATTTAGTTTTTTCGAAGCCTCCCCTATTGTACTTTTTCACGATTTGTAAATAATTTTTTGCTTGTCCTAATCAGTCAGGTCTATCCTGTCCTTCATATTGCTAATATTTTTTATTAATGCTAATATTTATTAATCTTACAATTCTACTTCCCTAATTGTATTGTAACACTTATGTGGTTAAACAATTTTTATTAAACGAAAACAAGATTTTTACAATGCATAAACTATGAAAACAAAAATAATTAAGAAGGTTACAAAAATTATCACTTTGTAAAACTGAAATAACCTTATGCCTTGAGCTTCAGAACAAGACTAAGCTCCAGTCCATCATCTCTTGTATTTAGTCGTAAGAACGGCCTCGAAGGTTCTAGGCCTGCTCAGATGGTACTCGAACATCGTAGTCACAAAAATGTACTATGGCAGTTTGTTCCAACTGTTAGTTCGTTCCAACGACAAGCCTAGAACTATTCTAAACGATATGTTTCGTGTTTTGTTTCACGTTACAGTAAATTTGAAACATCATACTCTTGCAATGTCTTTTCTATATCTTCCGTTAAGCTCTGTTTATATAACATTTCGTAAATTGTTTAGGTTGATTTCCAATATCTTAGTTATTCAAAATTTATTCATTATTATAAATTGTATTTCTTTGTTTAAGTACTAAAATCTCACTTATCTTCATTGCCATTACATTTTCATTGAAGTATTAGGGGATAAAAAAAAAAACCGTTATTATTTAGCTTTATTGGGATTTTCCATTTTCCTTTTCATATTTAATCTGGGTTTATTAGATTAGTTATTTATCCTATACTCCATTCCTCTTTGTTGTACAAAAACTAATTAATTAATTTAATATATAAATCTTATATACATCTATTTTAATTATTTTTTATAAAAAATTTATTCTTCAATTAAATGGTTCATTTGATAAAGTTTATCATTAGGTACTTTGTATCTTCGGATTATTTGAGTAAAAAGTTAGCATTCTTTTACTGCAAGTGTCTTTTATGGTTCATTTTTTTATTTTCCTATAACTAAGAATTTATTGATAATTCTGAATTTATTGTCAATAGCTTCTTATATAGTGAATTGTAGCCTATGAATATAATCAATATATATTATAAAGCAAAGTGTACAATGTGCGTGCCGATAAGGCTCAAAAACGACTCAACGTACGTTTAAGAAAGTTATGTCAGCGGGTTGGTAACCCCTAACGGAGAAGAAGGTTTCAGTTTTTCTCTTAAGGTTGTAAAATTGAAAATAAAAGAACTGGAATTTTAAGCCTCTCGCACCATGTAATTAGCCTACCTGAGAATGACAAACGAGTTATGAATTAAAAATTTAGTTCGAGCTGCAGTCCACCAAGAAGCGCTAGGGTGTGTTTCACTCAATATTTATTGTTCATTCATTCCGTTCAATTTGTAAAATTTATATATTTTTTCAGCTGTTCTTTTTAAATTACTAAAAAATCAAGCAAAATAATTAGTTTCACCTTTTCTTTCAAAATAAAATAATGATTTTACATATCTGCAATCAATTAACAAACCGACTGGATACCTTACAAAATTAATTTTCTCATAAGAAGGTTAATTGATTAACACATTACATTTAATCAATGTCTAACATATACTTAAGTAAATTTAATGCAATATGAGTGAGCATTTTTTAATAGTACGGTGAGCGAATAAAAACAGACATATAACAAAAAAGAAGAGCTGAATTGACTGATTCTAAATCGAAAATTACAAGTTTGAAGTGTTCTTATTGTATGTAGTTATGAAAAATGGTTTTATTACTATGTATGATGAGCATCCCAGTTGACAAAATGACTAACTCCAATTATAGCATTTTTCAATAATATTTTATCACCGCTCA
Source organism: Aelia acuminata (assembly GCA_911387785.2). Lineage (NCBI taxonomy): Eukaryota > Metazoa > Arthropoda > Insecta > Hemiptera > Pentatomidae > Aelia > Aelia acuminata. The sequence goes on from OU426982.1 coordinate 75,849,665, forward strand.
TAGTTCAGGACAAAAAGAAATATGATGAAAAAATTGTGCACTCATGATATTTTGGTTTTCACTTTCTAACAGCAGTAAGATTGGAGAAGTGCAGAGTTCGGCCAAATTAAGGGTGGGTGGGGGGAGGATATACTAAGGGAGGTTGAACTGGAAGAAAGGTCTTACAGAAAAAGTTTCTATGAATCTTCGGTAGTTTCTAAACTTCTGGAACTAATGGAACCATCACAGTAGTCGGCGCTTAAGTTGTACTCGAAATATAGTTTTTTTAACTAATAGATTTTCAACTATAATCTAATAACTTATTATCTGCTGACTGCTTGGAATGGGCTTATAGGATTCAGAATCACAGAAACCATCAAAAACGATGCATGACTCGACAAGTTGCAGCAAAATTAATTGTTCATTCACCATTTTCAGCCCCCTTTAAAGTATATATGGTTCCTTATTTGTGCGGACTCTGCAGATCTCGATTCTTAATATTGATACAATGTTAAAAGTTTCAAGAAAGTGCTAATTTTGTTCTATGTTTCCTTTAATTTTAAAGTTTTTCTGTTATTAAAACTACCACACAACTACCCGAGCGAAGCCGGGCACCCTAGCTAGTAATTAAATATTATAATTTTCATTATATTATTGATTCTTTTTCACAAGGAATTAATCTTCAAAATACTTTTTAATAAGATGAGGCTCATTTGTTATTTTCTAAAATGTGTGAAAATAAATTTGTTTTAATAAGTCCCGTTATAATGTACATCATCTAACCCATTCCAGTTTCAATTTTTTATTAACAAGATTTAATTATTTATCTAAAATAATTAAAATCCATATTTTTCGTAGAAACTCATCAAATCAAATATAAAATGTAAAAGATTTTTTTGTTTTGACATTTTTTTTTTTTAAATCCCTTAGAAAATGTTTAAAGAGGCAGAAGTGTGAAAATGGTTTATACAATGAAGGAGGGGAGGAGAGAAGTGTCGCTAAAAAGCAGGTAAAATGTATGTGAAGAGAAATCAGAGCTAACCGTTGATTACAAGAGGAGAGGGGGAGTGGGGATCGATCAGGGAAGGGGCGTGGTGGCTTTCGGGGGAGGGGAGGTGGGCGTGGCCCGCGGTGGGGGGAAGGCGTGGTGGCTTGACTCTGCCAGTCGGACCCGGACAGTGTAGTACGACGGCGGCAATCAGGAGACACCACGATCACAGGATGACAGTCCACGAGGGGGTAGCCCCCTCCGCAGCGAGGCCCAGGTTTATGATCACCGACATCTTAGGGGGCCCTGGTAGCCCCGACCGGCCCCGGGACACCGGCAGCCCCGATCGCCCACGGGACCTATCTCTCCACTGCAAGGAGGAGTCCGACGGCCACGAGTCGGGGACTGACTCCATACAGGCCGACTCGTCCTCGGTCGGATCCAATGGTGAGTACTTAAAATCTTATTTATATATCCTCTAACAGCTGCTTTACTTTCCGTTAGTCATTATTATTTTTTGTAGTGGTGGAGTTATTAGGTATTATTTTTCGGACATCCCCTTTTCTCATCATTTTTTTTTTAAATGCTGTATCATAAAAATACGGTCCTTCCAATACGTCTCTCACTTTTATTCTATAATTAGTGGATTTGTGCATTTAAAAAAAGAAAAAGATGTCATAAATTTAAAACCTTCCTCCCCGTTGAAAATAAAATTTAAAATAAATAAAATACCCATGAATGTAATATGCAATACGAATAAATAAATGCGAACGACCGCAATGATTGGGAAACAGCTAAATGATAGCATTCTCCATCTTAAAAAATAAATGAATACGTTGTTTTATATAGTCCTCTTAGTAGTAGTGAGTGAATTGGTCAATAAAATTTATGAATTTCCCACAGAGTGATTATCAATAAGACATAAGTCACATCTCACACATAAATAATTGTTTAAAAATATAAATAAAATGTTTTCATAAAAAAAAATTATTCTATGGCAATTTATAATTCTTTATTACATTTAATTATTGAAATATGTGTAAACGTGTCGATCGGGATTTGAAAATCAGAAATACAAAAAGAAGATGTCATACTACATACAAATAAGGTGCTATTTATTGACATAAGTTCATTACCTTTTAGTCCCTCTTATTAGCTCTATTTTAATATATGTTATACGTTTTAATATACGTTACAAAACGTATTATTATCAAATTTAATATATTTTTATTAACAAATAATTATCTTTCTTCCTTTTAAACAAAAAGATTTTTAATAATTGAATTTAATACGAAAAATCCTTAGCTGAGTAAATATAATCATCGATCTTGTTATATTACTTCTCCAGACAAATTTAAATATGTTTTAAACGTTTTATTATCCAATAAGGACCGAATCTTGTTAGTGGGTAAATCCAATAGCAGCGGCGACATTGGATACCTACTCCCAGTGTAAAAGTGACACGCGTATCTATCCAATTTATTTCGCATCCAGATTATAGGCTGTATTTAATACATTTATTATTTTTAAAAAATCATTTTAAAAGTCTGAAGTACATTTTGATATGAAAATTAATTAAATATAGAATAAATAAATCACCGAAAACGAAATCTAACGATATTTAGCTGTATACGTGAATGGTTTCAAATCTATTGAAAAGATATTGATTTGAATGGATCATTCAATTCAAAATGCGCTTTAGACTGTTTATTATTACATTTTTTTAAATAAGTGATAAGTAATGCATACATTTTTACCCCGTTTTATGTTCGTAAACCTTGCTTTATGGATGCATGAGTGCGCTCTATATTCTTGAAAGTCTATCTATCAGTGAAATCTAAAATATGTTATTTCATTTTTAAGAACTTTTTTTTGGTCCTTATTTACTAAGATCTCTTATTTTCTATAATTATGGAATTGACAACCATTAAGAACTTCACGAACTTTACATTCCCGAATTGAGACCCGGCGAATCTATAACTTATATATTAGGTATATGAAGCCTTTTTTGTGTCTGTATATAACAATAATACCTTCGATGCATACACTACTATAAGAATAGTTGCTTCTAAACATACTACTATATAAAATGAATTTTAATAATTGTAAATATCACATTGTTATTAACTAAGGTGCCATATTATTTTCTTTTTTATCCTATTATTTTATAATATATATTTTAATTCCTTCGATATTTTTTTATATTTTATTTATTTTTCTATTAATGTTCTACTATTTATTACAAATAAGCAATAATTTTAATTCCGTTAACTCGTTACACATGTACAAGAGAATTGCGTTTTTCCTGTTTGTTTTAATATTTTAATCAGAAAATGTTAATTGAAGCACATTATACTTGCATGGAATTAGCATAGCATTATATGAGTGTCGCTACGGAAAGGTGTTATCAGATGCAGGCATATGTTGTACGAATTAAAATACATTTGGCCTTTAGGTATTAAAAAAAAAAAATTTACTTATATTTTTATAGTTGTTACTAACCATGGTTCAATTTGTTTTGTTTTTTAAATCTTATTTTTTCTTTAATAACTTCTTTCTATAGTTTATAGTTACGCTCATGTTTTGAGACATATATAACCCTTTAAAAATAATGCAATGTATATGTTCAAAAGACTTATTTGTTCAAGTAAAAAAAAAGAAAAAAAATTTAATAATAAAAAATTAAATTTTATTATATAAAACTCCATTTAATGCATTTCATTATTTATTTGTTTGGTTTATAAATGGACAAAATGTATCTGTACAGATCTAATGCTTCAGTGGCAAATTTAGCAATGCTGATAATTTACAATAGTATTAAAAAACCCTTGCACAATTCCTGATATTATCTTCTAAGGTGTTATCTGCAGGTCAGTAATTCAAGTATGACAATATTGACCCAACAATTAACACTATTGGCTGGGTGATGGCTTTATAAAAATTGATCAATCGATAGTTAAATAATTAAGGGGATTGTTCGACTGCGCCGAGTCTGAATGGCCATCGTGGGAAAACAACTGACCTCACGCTTCCGTAACAATTAATTATTAATTGGTAATCGTTAATTATGTCCAATGAATTATTATTAATTATTTAGCTGCTGGCTAATCTTGCTATTTACATTTCCAAATGTGTAATCTATTCTAAGATCAAAAGAGCGATCACTCATTGTTTCAACACTTAGTTCTAACAGAGCGGGATAAACTCTTAGCACTATACATTACCTAATTATTTTTTAGTTAAATTTCTTTCTTAAAATTTAATTAAATTAAAGCATTTTTTTTTTGGTGCTCGATGTATGATTTTGATAATTTCAAAACAGTTTTGTATTTCAGAATTTAGTTTATGCAATTGTCCAATTCACGTGATTTATTTAGAGGCGTTAAAATTGTTGTTAGTGTCAGATTTTCCACATTATATCTCTTCTTGTCATATTTTTATTATCTTCACTTCATCATATTTATAATGCCATTGATTGACCCAGGTGTAGGAAGCTCTTCTTGTGGCTCACCCAGCCTCGATACAGTGCATTTAGTTAATTAAATAATTTAATAAAGGGGGACAACCTGGAAACCATGCATATATATGTTTAACTATATGATAGTGTTATATAGGTATAGCAAGTTAAAAATATATTTTTCATATCCTAATAGAATACATTGAATCTTTGTTAAATAAAGTAATTATTCCCTCATTTAACAAAGTACTCCTTGGTAGGAACACTTATTTCAAGGGCTCTTATATTTAAACTCCTATATTTAGTCCAAGTGCTTTTCCATTGCCTTTTTTCTTTACACAGCCACAACTTTAAAGCTTAGAATAAAGATATTTATGTGGGGTTATTCTAATATTCTCGGTTCTTTATTATTAAAATTTCATTTTATGTTAGTTCAAAATAAACTAATTACATGATGGACAACTGGTATCATTACTTTCTTTCGTAGAAGTATGATTACGGTATAAAAACATAGACATTTCGTATTCTTCCTTTATTCGTACATTAATTTTTTTTATGTATTTTTTTAACTACCTAACAAATTTTCCTGTAATGTTATTCAACGGACCCACCTGTGTGTGCCCTTTTCTGTTGTAGCCGGTAATTAACAGCTGTTAACACAAGATGAGGTCAAACAAAGCCGGTAAATATTGAAAGAGGAGAGTTATTGAGGAGGGTTGATGAATGGTTTTCAATTGACTCCCTGCCATTGTGGACCTTTGCCGCAGAAAACCCATGTCGATAGCCATTGTTACTTCGCCCCCTAGAACAGAAACCCATAACTCATTAGCCTGTTTTCCGACTATCTTTCAAAACCCTCATGTTTTACTACCTACCCCATGCTATTAGATAAGATTTTTTTTCTTTTATTTATGTATTTAAAAAATATATAAGATTCGCCTCTAAATATTTGATTTTATTAAGTATGCTCCATTTTTTAAAATATGTTTTTGTCGAAACGTAACGAATAAGAGCAGGTGTATGAAGTTATGCAGATCAACTCTAGATTTTAAAATAGTTTTCTACACCTGGATAAAAATATAAACATTCAAATCATTAAAGGGGAGGTATTAAATTATATTAATTTTTTATTTTAGATTTTCCTTTACTATCTTTTTTTCTTCCCCTCCACTTCCGATCCTCTACTACTACGAGTTTTTTTGCCGGCCAGACCGAGTTGTAGAGAAAAAAAAAATCTAGCACACGGGATTTGAACTCAATTACTTTAAGTTATGTGTGCTTGTCAGGGGCGACGCGTCTTCGGCCACCCCGCCCAGACTTTCCTTTGTAATCAATTCATTTTAAAATTTTGTTAGTCATATCTAAAACACGATATTTCCGAAATTTTTTCCTAAAGCCTAACTTTTTCTATATCAACTGGGGTCATCCTTAGTGCTTTGCATGTCAATCAACCATTCCGAAATTCGCGGGTCTGTGGTCCGGCTGGTGGCCTTATGGTTCTGTAAATTAAGTAACAAATCCTTTCTTATACCGTCCTTCAGAGGGGACAAAAAATATTGTTCCTGAGCCTGTGCAATGCCAGGTACTCGTTTATAAATATAGTAAATGAATACGAATTTATGTATTTTTTTAGTTTTTATTTCTCAAAATTCTAGGGTCGCAGCTACCCTTCCCTGCCCCCCCCCCCCCCCCCCTGCGGACGCCCATGTTTCTTATTATCTTCTTACCCAATCTCTATGTAATAACTTCTAACAATAAACTATTGAAAACAAAACATTCCAATATCCATGATTATTATTGAAATAATAGTTGACTTCTTTGATATATATATTGACTATTTGACTAACTATACTATCCGGAACATAAGATTTGTCTCGCATACAATGATTATTACATATTCAAATTTATAAATCTGCTCAAAAACTTTCTATAAAAATGGAAAATATTAATTTTATGGTTCAGTTCCTCAATTTTCATGCTAAACCATTCAGAACTCATGCTATTTGTTCTTAAAAAATCATAACGCTCATTACCGTAAAAATAATGATTTTTATAGAACAATAGTTAGCTTCTATTTAGCATTGCAAAACATAAAGAAATATACAATTTTTGCCAGATCGGGTAACTCATTTACATAACACTAAGTGGTTTTTACATCGTCAAAGAGTGAAATTATTCAATTATCTCTTCTGTAATGAAATTTAAACAGCAGCGCAGCTTTTATATTTTTATTCGTCATTGAATAAAAACTAGGTAAGAGTAACTACTACTATCTAATTTTGTTGTAACATTTCTGCGCTTTTTCCTCTTTTATTCTTTTAGAAATGTTATCAAACGTGAAACTTCGACTTCATGCAAAATAGTTGAAACAGTTGAGAATTATCTACCAAATATCTTACTTAACTTATACTCTTTTGGATTTTTTAATATATTCTTTGTAATCCTGAATGGATTATTTTAGTAAATCATCAGATTGGTAATCTTTGAATAATAGATTTGGTATAAATAAATGCATATATTTCATTCATGAAAAAATTATTATTATTTACAGTTTGCTGTTTACTTCAGTTTGCTCATAGACCGTTTAAAAAGCGTCAAAGTATTCATTAGAACCTATCTTTATAGAAGAACCTATCTTTTTTTTTTTATTTAAGAGACGATGTAATTATTAAGTGACTAATTTCAAATTAAATTATATTTTTAGTTAATGTATAACATATTTGTTTATTTTGAACGACTATTTTTTTGTATTTATTGGCTTCATCCAGTAAATGAAATATGATATTATGAGGTAATAATAACCTCCAAAAACTATGCATGCTAACTAGGATTGTACTTGTACAAAAGACACTTAGAACATACACACGAAATAAAAGGGAATAGTTTTCACTGGACGATGCAGCCAACTATCACAACTTCTGGACTACAGAACACCCAAAACAAAAGACTAGACTTAAACCAATTTGGAATAATGGAGCAGAATTTTGGGATTCAGGGAAACAAAAAATATAGTCCAAAATGCTTCGAAAAAAAAAATGTCAACACATGTCCAAATCACAAGACATGGACATTCCAACAGCAAAATCATACACGCACGACAAATCCACTAAATTTTATTCTTAAACTCAAATCCTTTCACTCTATCCTTCTCTCTGTAACCCAGTAGACGCAGGCTTAAAAAAAGTGTGGCCGAGAGACCTTCTTCATTGATACCGAAACACGGGATTCTTCTAGAAAGTCGTCAAATTTGCGAAATGTGATCTAACACAGGTGTAAATATAAAGGTATGAATAAATAAAAATGTTAGTGGAAATACTGTTATAAGCTGTTGATTATGTCAACCTATTATCCTGTTTCTTCTGAAAAAATGTATACTCCTAACCCTAGGAATGAAAACAGGAAAAATGGTCATGTTAGAGCATTTATAACCCTTCATCGTAGCTTTGTGTTCAAAAAGGTTTGTTTGTCCTGTAGATTAACGTCACTATACGGAGTGGAAATGTCGAAATAAATTCCAACGATTACACTATAAATCGAGGTTGATAACATTCACTGTATTAATACCATTTTGTTCTTAAAAGAAATGAGAAAATTGCAGTTTAACAATTAGCTTAAGATTCATTTATATACAATGTGTGCTGCTACACGTTATAATTAGCATTTCCCTCGATTAACTTGCGTCATCCGGAAAGAGGCAGTTGTTGAAGTACATCCTGGGACTACTTAATAAACGAGTTCAGAAGGTGGTGTGTAAAGGTTGCGATTTCACTAATGATCGCCGACGATTACCATCAAAGTACCATCAGCACCGAACGGAACCGAGCAATGAATATATTAGAGCCACAGCTGTCGGCCCTGTTGTGACTTTACAAGGGCGAACTATAAATAGAGATATCGGCAGCGTGGAAGGAAAGACGAGGGTGCTCAACGACAATGGGGATCGGTAATCCTTGAGGGTACGTTAGGGATCGTTATTCTAGGATCTGGGGGGAGGCAAAAAAGGGCAAAATAAATGATTGTTGATGATTAATTGTTAAGTAAAGGGCCGGAATCGCAAGTCATTTAAACTGTAGCAGGGCCGGAGCATTGAGGGCCGGTCATTAGCTAGGAGGGCCTACCCTTTAGGCCGTATTGTCGGCACCCTCTTCATAAAGTCACTCATTATAATTCCTTCAGCCTCTCCTCACTCGATTCTGGATTATTTTTTAACAAATAGAAATTTAAAATAAAAGATTTATCTTTCGATGATGCGTTTTTACATTCTTCAAAATCAACTCTATCCACGTTATTCTGAAATGCCTTTTTTTTTTCTTTTTTTTTTACTTCAAGTATGTTTTCGATACATTACATCATACTGCAAAGCGGCAAGGATCACAACCTGCTCCTATCCCGTGAAAATTGCCTGATTATTCCTTCATTTTTGTGTGATGGGTAGTTGTCTTAAACTGATTTTTTTTTTCAATATTCAACTTTGATTTTGAAATTTCACCAAGAAAAAACGTTTAATTCCTGTCTATATTTCTAATTTTTCTTCCAAAAATGGAGTTGGCTATCGCCCAGTTTGCTTCATAATCATCTTTACCCAAACTGCTAATTTAAACTCTCAGAAACCTAAAATTGCTTTGTCGGTTAAACTACCTCGAAATATTCATGACCGTAAGGAATATCTTTCAATAAAAATTACGAAAATTTCTCAAAACTGATCGGCATGTCAGTGGGGAGGTTTCTCTGCTTGGCGGATGTTTTAAATTTGGATGGCACTGATTTCGAAGCAATCCACCTCAAATAACGATACTTCATTAAATCATTGAAATTTCAAGCTTTTAAGCATAAATTAATAAATTTGTCGCAAATTCTAGCTATGGTCTAGACACATATTCTCGCAGCTAATTTTCTAATTGTTTCTTTCCCCGCTTAAAAGACGCATTATTCTTTTTTTTTTTTTAGGATTAATGATTATATTTTTCAAGAAATCTTTATTTCTGATATTGTACTTGGAAATAATAGTGTTCGAATTATAGATAAGGTATATCATAGCGAAGTTAGAATTTTTATTTTTGTCTTTCGAGTTTATACATATAAAATACAAAACTAATGGAAATTTGAGTGTAAATAAATTGATAAAGGAAAATAAATAGGCAATTCATGAAACTAAAATAATTTTTTGTTTTTAAACAATAAGAAAAGTAGGTATAAGTAAATAGGATAATTATAATAATAATAGCGTTTTATTATTGACATTTCAAATTTTTTGACGGTTATTAATATCTAGTAAAGTCATAGGTTATTTAATTTTCAAACGAATAACCTTTAAACTAATAACTCGAGCTATAATTTCTTTGTTGCAGTTTCAATTTCCATGAAGGAGTATATGCTCGTTTAGGAGATTACCTTTACAATTAATACTGTAAATAAATAAGAATTAAAAATCAAACACACTTTATCGCGAATGATCTTAATTCATTCTGTGTTTATTTTAATTGAGGCCCTTCTGGTAACGAAAGAACCCTTGCGAAGGGCATATCGCGGGGGACACGCACCCTGTTATTGCCCGACACCCGATTCTAGAATAATTTATATCCCAGTTTAGGCTAAACGGTTATGCCTCCCCCCCCCCTCCCCCGCACCCAACCTATTAGATACAATAAACAAAATACATCAATTTTATGCCCACGCGGCACGCTATTCAACATCGATCACCAGTGCAAACATTCTCGGATAACTCTGTCTAGCGTTGTCAGGTAATTCTGAGGCATTCCATGAAGCTTGTTGAGAGCGTTTTCTAGATATTTAGTTTTTGAATGTTGAATGTTGAAAAGGTTATTTTATCATTTCCCATTATATAGGATCTTCATTTCATTAACATTTTTTTTTATAAGTATGCTCTACTGTAGAAAATAAAAAAACGATAGGAATTATGAATTATACCACTTTTTATTTATGAGTGGACTAAAATAGAAGGAGAGTATTTGAAGTACAAATTTGGTTAAAATTTCGAATTTTCGGTGAATTTACATCATCTTGGTACATGGACATTACTCATGTATTGTAAAAATACATAATATATAATAAAAATAGATTAATTAAGCAATAAAATTAATAACATAAGCAGAATTAGAGGAAGGAAGTTGGGGCATTATTTTCTTTGAAATTCAGATTGAGTTATTCTGTAAATGTTTTTTATTTATAAATATGATTTTTTTTATGGATAAATTTACTTTCTTTTACTTAATATGAAATATATATTAAGGGAAAGTATTGCGATCGTGAAAAATGTCGACTTCCGTTTCTAAAAGGGAATACACGTTTTGGACTCCCTGTGTGTACAGATTAGCTCAAAAAATATAAACCGTTCGAACCTGGAATCGGGTATTTGATGAATGTATATGTGACAGCAAAAATTTCATCAAAATTGATCAAAAGGGGGAGAGCACTTTATTTAATAACTTGTGTCTCATTTTTACGTTGTTTCGATGTTCTCAAAAACGGCTCTAACGATATTTATTAAACTCGTCATGTTTAATGAGAATCAAGATTTCTTTAGTATCAGATAATTTTAATCATCATAAAAATGTTCTGAGGGGGTTTGAATGGCGAAGGAAATTTTTTTTTTCCTATAAAGTAACTTTGAATTTGTTTATAGGGAGAAATTAACGGTCTTTCGTTATGCCTAAAAAATAAGAAATGGCTAAATATGATATATGAAAAAAATCGAGTAATCATATACAGGAAAGAAAAATAAAAATATTCCGATAACTCATTAAACTCATAGAGCCCACTCAATACGCCTTTAATGACAGACCATTGTTTATAATTTAAGACGCTCTTTTCATGGGAAAGAGTTGTCAACGCGTTTAGAAACATACATATTTAATGGAAATTATTTGTTTCCGTGGTAAGTAAATGAAGTTTTCAACAACTAAATCGATAATTATAAAATCAGACGCGGAGGACTATTATGCTTCCAATACATACTATTACGAATAAAGATTTTTATTAAACAATAAAAAAAATTCAGCGTACTTTGGAGTGTAAATACGTGATGCCCAAAATTATTTATATCAGTTTGTGGTGTGAAAAAATATAAGATATCTTTAATTAATCATATTTTAGTTTATTGGTTCCATAATAGATTTCTGAATGCAATTTAAAGTGATTTTAGAGGAACAGAAATCGTTCTTGATTTCCAGAAAGAAATAAGAGACAAACATTTCAAAATTAAGTTTAATTTACTACGAGCCGTTAATATATATTCTATCGATTTACTTTCACGATATATTTAAAAAAGAAACTCGCAGTAGAAACCGAGCAAACATTAAAGCGAAAAAAAAGAAATAAACATTAATGAATCGAAAAGTACTGAGTCGCAATACCCATAACTCAGGAGACAAACAAATTTTTTTCCCAAACACGTCGATTACTAATCAAAGTTGTTATGTGAAAGTTGTGTGTTGCGCGAATCGCACCAGATTTTTTTTTTTTTCATTATTAGTGGCAGCTTCCATCGCTCAATAATAATAACAAATTTATTACTAAAGCATTGTCCGGCTAAAATTAGAAATAAACAAAATTTTTGGCTTAACATATTGTGTTATGTTTCGTTGCCTAAAGTTTTCGCAAAAATTATTCATCCTTACGTTTGAACCTTGGAAAATATAATTCATGTGTGAAGTAAGGCTAAACATTTATATGATAATTTGTATTTAATTGCATCTTTTGTTTGTCTTGCTTTTTTTTAAGAATCATTTATGAAAAGTTAAACGTTTATATAACTTTGCAAATTAAGTATTAATCTTAATTTACAATTCGCAATTATATTAATTATTCCGTATATTATTTTATGTTTTCTTTAGTTAACTATAATGAAGACCTTCGTTTAATTTCCCCCATGTCTGAGATTTTTTATCATTATTGCGTGGCGTGTTTAATTTACTTATATTCACTTGATAAAATACCATGATTATTTATCTTTTTTACATTTAATATCTTTCAGTGATTTACAATGGTTATATAGTAATTCAACGAGTTTTTGTGTGATATTACCCTCAATTTGCTCATAAACAAGTACTTACTATTTTAAATGGCTGTTAAGCCTTAATTTTCATTCCAATAAATCCTTTCTTTTCACAATACATTATTTATTTATATATTTATTCTGAATCTAGACAGCATCTAAACGGGGTAAATAGACGCTAATTAATAATAAGGAGATAAAAAAAAAGGCATAGTAACAAACATTTTTCTTTAACACCCTTAAATAAAAAATATTAAATAAATTATTAGCAGCAATAATTTAACTATATAATTTAATTGGTCTATCCATACCCCATTATGATGACATTACCTACACCATTCTTAAATAAGTTACAAATGAATGTACCATAATCAAAATTGTAGTTTACTCATAGGATCACATATCCTTTAGTATGCTCAATTTATTTATCTTATTCTTCGGTTTGAAAGTTGCTCTGCACCGCTGAATGTGGATCCCTTTACGATTTTTCAAACACGGGACCATTGCGTTCACCTCAAACCGTAGAATTCATCGGATTTTCTGATTAAATTCACACTTTAACCTTTAAATAAAAAATGAATACGCTTAGTTTACATTTGGATGACGTAGTCCAAAAGTCATATTTAAAATATCCTTACGATGTTCGAACAATGTTGAAGTCACCCTGGTCAAATTGGTGTTGCTTGACTATAGAGATTCCAGCACAAGCGGTATCCTTTATCAGTACGTGCACGCGAAGCCTGTTCAACACCTTTTCACGAATGATCTTGGCCACAAAAATATTTTATTGCAGAAATAAATTTTTTTTTCCTAAATTGTTTGGAGCCATGAAATTATTCACGCTGCCGTCATAACAATTCGATGAAGACTTTTTCAGAATAATAAATAACACATTCAATAAATAAATGATTACCTGTAATAAGTAGTTAGAATATTTATAATTATTTAATGGTCAAGTATTGTGATTTAGTCTTCCCTAAAAATTATTCTTTTCACACATGTTAATGTGGTGGCAGTCGGGAAATGTGATGAAAATATTTGTCTTGGGCATTTTAGGTAGGAGATTTGATCATGATCACGCTCAACGAATGCCATACCAGTGTGCTAACCCTGTCTATAATTCTCCTTTAAATAGGCACATGTCATTAATAAGTATATCATTGTGCTCGTGTTGCACATGTATAATGTTTTGGTCATTATTTGGTAGTTGTGAGTCTATAAACAGGATTTTCTATATCATATCTTACCATTAGGGATTGATTTTTTTCTACAATTGGACATCTTTTAGCTCTCTTACTTTCTGTAGGACTATAATTTTATATAATTTATTCCGGTCATTATATTCAATTTTAGAATAATTATCCCTGATCGGAAATCAGTGACGTTAAATGCTTGGGAAAGAGTTGTAGCGGCTTGAGAGACAGTCGAGTACAAGACATGACCGGCCACTTCAGACAGTTCTTACAGTTAGCACAATTACCTGCTCGTTACCAATGCAACCTGTCCGGAAAATAATGTCCTATTGTCTGGGGAGGAAACTGCTTTGCCTAAGTGGTTTAGCGGGATACTCTCAGAGAAATATGGCCACGTTTGTTGAGAAATCGACCGAAAATTCTGACAGTGAGTATGTAAAGCATTGAGACGGGAATGCCAAATTGACCAATTGAGACGATACCAAGAATTATCAAAGAGTACTCCTTTCAGTTATCAAAAAAGTATTTGTAATGATCAGTCATATATAATTTATTACTTGGTGAAAATTTCGTAATATCCTTTTCTAAATACTCTTATTCAATGTCCATATCATTTTTTTTTTAATTATTAAATTTAACAAAATAATTTTATTTTCTTACTTAATTATTTTTTACCTGGTTTAAAATATGGAAAGGTTATAAAGCAAATATTAATATAATATATACATTTTTTTTTCAGACCAAGTGGGTACATCATAACTTTCCCACTCCAGTCAGTTACCATATACTTCTAGAATCTGCTATTGATAGTTCGACCTAGTGTTTAACCTAGAGTAAACATTAGAGTAAAAAAAATTAATAACTAGTTCTTTTTTAATTTATTCCAAAAAAACAAAACAATGATTTAAAAATATTATTAGAGTTGTGTAATAGTTTACAATAGGATGATTAAAAATCAGGATTTTCAGTTAAACATTTTTCCTTGAAAAGCCAGCGTTTCGATCCCTACATGTGGGATTTCATCAGGGCTTCTGAATCCAGAGTAGTACAGACTCAATACTTCCCAGTTGCTGCAAGCATCTCTGCAGCCTTTTTGATAATTCTACCTATCCATGTGTTTTTTTCTTCCCGTTTGATTTTTTTTTTTTTTTTGCTTACAATGGAGATACTTATTGTTCTGTAAAGGCATATTCCGCTCCTTGCCTCCAATCATGAGATGTGCACTGATCAGTTTTCGTAAGCAGTTCTATTGTGGTCTCATCCATACGTTAATTTAGATAACATCAATTTTTTTTTCTTTTCTTATTTTTAAATTAATAAAATTTATCATAAAACTCTATTGGGTTGAATATGTGATAATACACACAGATACTCTTAACTTTAGGAGTATACTTTATTGGTGGATATACTTTTTTTGATAATTTTATCACATTAATAGCAGGAAAAGTATATATGCATTTATTCATCCTTATGCATATAAAGCCTTTGTATTGAAGGGTGCAATAATAAATGGAGGTAAGCCCTTGTGTGGATTTGAAATGGAGACGCCTGCCAAACCGCAGATGATAATTAATACACAGGAGTGGGCGTTTGATCCTTGGAGCTGCAAGTATATATTACGGCCCTTCATATAAATGCGCTTGCGTGTTAGAAAATATTGAGCGAGTATTTTCACCAATAAAAAATTTCTTTGAGTCTTATATCAGTAATGACACTTCATTGGGTTTTCTTTTTGGAATTATTATAAAGTTGTTTTCATTAGCATTCAATTATCTCGATTTCTGAATTTTGCAAACCTAATGCAGCTTTGTTCAATTATATTATAATTCATTATTTTGCAGACATTTAACAAATGAGATAAAAGCCATGAATAAAGTCTTCACCTCATAAACAATCGTGAATATATTAGTTTTTATACGTTAATAATATAATTATAATTTATAATTTTATCTAACCCAAAGGTTCTGTATTTTTTGTACCTCAGCCGTCATCAGCATTCTATTACACTATTTCCTTTTTCGAAAGATAACTATTTGGCGTTATATAATTTTTGGTATATTTAATGTATAAATGTAAGGGAAATTCTTTTTAAAAGCCAAACGCATACGGGATCTAAAACTTTCGGACTGTAAAAGCATGATTTCGGACTACGATAGCATGGATTGTTTTACCTGGTGAAACTATTATAGTTCAACAAGTTCTTATTATTTTTATTAGTATGTAGTTTGAGATTCATGAATCATTTAAATGTCAGCGATAAGCCGAGTAGGGCCTAGAGGAAATACGACGAGTTTCATGATGATTTATTTTACTTTATTTTTAATATATTATACCGCATTATATACGATTACATTTAACAATAACCGCTTGATTATAGCTTTATATACTTTTTAGTTTACTGTTTATTCAATGTAGGGGAATTTTAAAGCAGGATTATGCGGTGTCGCTGACTGGGCGGCAGTGGAAAGTTAAAATTGAATGAAATAAAGAGTGTCCATGTCCAACTAACAGAAAATTTAAAACTCCATAACTATATTTATTTTCACTTCGCTTAAATGAAACTGCTTATAGAACAGCATATGTCATTTACCATCTCTTTTGAATTGGAGTTTCTCTAAATCACTAATTGGTAAGACAAATGAGACAGAATATTTGATTCTGGGTTTCGATTGTTTTTATTCCAGGATATCTATTAGTGGTTTCTTAGTTATGCAAGATATAATACCGATATAATCATATGGGCACTAAGCGTGTTACGTAAGGCGTTTATCCTTAGTGAAAACCCTAATTAAAAGAACGGTAAAGAAGAGATTATGACTAATGAGACTAATTCTTTCACATCTTAAATGTCGTTAAGAAATAACCGACGGATGGTCTTTAAACATTGGTGATTATACCAAAGTGTACTTACTCCTGTAAGGGGACACAACGTACGTAGGGAAGTTGCGATAGATATATGGCAGAGGAGAGGAACGAACTGGTCTCCTTGCGCAAGACCCAGCGAAAGGGAAAACCCCTGCAAAGAGATAGCATCATTTTTTAAAATAATTATATCCGTTAACAAAATTATGCCACTAATTAAACATAACTTCTCTTCCTACTTGCTAAATACGCCTTTCTCAAGCGTTATGCCTATTTTACCATCCGTAAATTATTATTATAATAATATTACATTGTGTACCTACTGTTCTCGTTACGTGTGAGGTCTATTTTATGTTCCATTCTCTGATAGCTATCTCTCTTCTTCGGTGGTCAACTTAGTTGGAAGAATCGTTATTAAAGATTATAAAAGGATCACGATTAAAATATGTTATACCCCGTCTTGTGCAATAGGGAAATGAATTGCCGATAATAATTATTTTAATTTACATTATTTTTATAATAATTTGTTGCTATAATGAGAGGGCGTAACTCATTGAATTATCTGTACCACTTGTGTAACAATTATCATAATTTTAAATGCCTTACAGTTTATTTTTAACATAAGAAAAAGGGGAATTGCCCAGATATTGAGGGAGCGCTTGGCGATTAATATTTTCCCAACAAAGTATTCACTAATCATATTTTAAAACAATCAGGCAATCATACTTTTAAATAAGACGTTAATTACACTTTTTAGGGATTCGGTGTAGAAATTAGATAACGAATGACGTCAAAAAGAAATTACAAAAGCGTATTTTATTGATATATAATTAATACGCCTTATTATAATTAATTATATGATGATTAATTATGTAAACTGGAATATTAATGTATTATTTGATACATGTAAAAAGTATAAATATTTTATTCATTCAATTTATCAATTCAATTAACTTTAGTTTTGATATATTTTATTTTATTTTTATTTTTTTTCTTCTTAGCCCCTACTTCGTTTTCGTTGTTCGTTGAGTGGCAAGAATATGAGGACTTCTATATTCCTATAGAAAAACTCTTATTGCACAGGGTGCATTTTAAGAGTGTTTGGTGTGATAGGTCTGTGTCTGTCAGTCACGAATCTGTTTCTGTTGATGGGGCACACCAGTTTTGTTTAGTCAGTTGGGTTAAGTAGCAGTTTCTGAGTTAAGTTAGTCTAATCTGAGGCTGTCGACATGAATTTGTGATATATTTTAATTTTATCCTTCCCGATTAATCTGTCGTTATTGATATGAGTTTTTCGAGAGGATAATCTCATATGAATGGCCTAGAGTGGAGCCCTCGAATTCAAACTTTAAAAAATAACCAAACGTTTATGCTTTGATGGAAAATCACCCATAATACTTGCATATGTGTTACACCTAAATATAACTAAATCGAACTATATTTCGTTTTATAAAAATAATCCATGTTTTGTGGGAGTCACGCTTATCTATTAAATAAAGCTAAAAGTTAGGTAAGTTTTTCTTTCTTTTTTTATACAAGGGTTTCACCCTAGGCCCTCAAAAGCTTTCTTTTGAAATCTTTTATTTTTTATTATATTGTTGGTTTTCTCTTTTTTTTTTTTTTTTATTATAATTTTGGAAGGATTTCTTAGGATTATATCAGTTCTAAGGATATCACTTCATTGCTGTAGAATCCGTCCTTGTTGAGATCTAAACCAGCAAAATGACGTTGAAATATTACATAGGTTGAGTGGGAAGAGGGAGATTGTAAATCTTGATATGGATATGGAGGTATAATCGATATTTGGAAAGACAATCGAGTTAGAGGTTGAAGGGAGTTGTTTGACTGCTAATGCTGGCACTCTCAGGGGAGCAGACCTTAGCCCAACCCAGCTTCCGTTATCATTGCAACTAATTAGCTTTGATAATGGAGCAAGTAGCCTTATAGGCATCTTTTTTCCGTTTATTTATTTTTATCTTTCATAATTAAAAAACAAAAAATTTCAAAAAAAACATACACCATTTTGTATTTAAACTATTGAAAGAAAAAATCAATCAAGTAGTCTTTATTTATTTTTGTTTGAAGATAAAAAAAAAAAAAAGTTATTTATTTGTGTGGAAATTCAGATTATTTATATTACTTTTATTTACATTAGATAAATATTGTGATAAAACTTACGATTCACACTACAATCTAACATCGAATAAAATCGATTTCGTGGAAATGTTTTATAAAACTGTAAAAATCCAAATCCACTTCAAAATAACTGCGTGGTGTATTACCAGTAATGCACTCATATACAATATGTAAATGATCGAAGCGATTTATCAGTATGCCTGATGAAAGCTGAAAACAAGGAAATAAATACTCATATTTTTAGAAATTATAGAAATATAAGTGGATTAGATAGATAAGTAGCATTAAAAATTAATATATATATATATATATATATTTTTTTTTTTTTTAAATCCGACAATTAAAAATAAAAACAGTCTTTGTTGATATTGTATAAGACCAACGGCAAATGAATAAAAATGTGTCTTGATTACAAAAGCCTTTAATTATACTTTAATTATTAATGATCGAAAAATATTTTTCAAATATAGACCACACTTTTCGGGAAAATAGGACCAAGAATGCATTTATTAGATACAAAATATAATAAACCTTGTTAGTTATAGATAACAATACAAATAAAGATTGAAAATTCTGTTTTCAGAATTGTAACCTTAGAAGAAAGCATAGTGAAAAAATGTGAAGTATTTATTTCCCCAAGGCTTAATTTCAGGAATTATGCTTGAAGATTTTATTTGTCAAGAACTTAAGATGGTCACTTTTAAAAAGTTCTTGAAGGGATGAATCTTAGATCTTGCAACACATCGCAATCAGCAATGAGATGATCTAGGTATAAAAATATTGATTGCTAGTAGCATTCGTACGAAATGTACAGTAAATATGCAGTAGTTAGAACCGCAATATTTGCTTAAGTAAATCACTGTTAGAGGGGATGTGTTCCACGAGCAAAACAGAATTCGGGCAAGAGACATTTATAGCAGTTGGGATAGGTTTATTTCCTTTGACGAGGGCCGGGTTTCCTATCGCCTTTATTGTCGGGCCGGAAGAGCCAAGGGTACCCTCCCCCACCCCCATCCCCCGACCTAAGTGGATATCGAGGGAGACGAGAAGAAAGCCGATTCGAGATCTGATTTGGGAAGAGAGTACTCACTTTGCTCCCCCTTTGGTCTAATGCTTCTCCTCCCTGTATATTGTTTGCCTGCCTTTTATAGTGTATAGGGACCGATCTTATAATGTCATACATATATCTTCGGCGGCTGGGGGCTTTTAGTTGGGACTTAAGGCAATCCTACGCCCATATCTCCCAAACAATGGGTCCTTTAATGCGTAACATTACACCGGCATATAACTTTTCTCTACGGATAATCTCAATTGAATTACCTTACCCTAGTTGAGAAAATATTGAGATGAATCGGTCATACAAGGGTCTACGATACGGAAAGAATAACTTTAGGGAAAATTATTGAGAGTTAACACTAGTATTTAACTTGTGGATTCATTCAATTTATTTATTCATTAATCATTATTCATTCATACCTCTGATAAATCTGGTATGGTTTTACTAATGTATTTTAAACCAATAAATTATGCAACTACGTTTCAGAAAACCAATTCGTTTACAGTTCATATAAGGCAATAGTATTGCACAAGACCGTTATAAAGAAAAATATTACTAGTCAACATATTAAAATAACAATAAACACTTAGAGTTTACAAAATTAAGTTAACGTGAAATGTTAACTATACTACCTGTAAAATAAAAATATAAAAAATAGGAACTATGCCAGGCTTTATTGACTGTGGCTAATTATTTGACAAATATTTTCATATATAATTTTAACTGCAGGTTTCGAAGCAAATTGTTGGAAATGTTATTAATATAAGAATAACTCGTTTTCTTTGCGAATTTATATCTGTTATAAGCCAATCTTAATAATTATCATATCCTACCGGAAGTTCTACTTTTAGTTTATATATAATAAGAGGCGTTAGGCGTTTATCAAAATTATATTTTTGGTGTGGTTTTTTTTAGCCTGTTTGTCCTATTGTTTACTTTGTATAGTTTACCTCTATCAATTGAGCCTTACTTAAAGCAAGGATTTATTGCCAAATTTGTTATGTATACACTAATGTAAGGACTTTAAGGAAACCTACATTTAAAAGAAATATGTTCGGCATGTTTCGTGTCATATCTCAAAAAAACATGATTTTCAGGAGTCAATTTAAAGTTTGAAAGTTGAATAAAGATTATTCAGATTATATGTAAAACCTTCGGTTTTCATTTTACTATGCAGCAGATCCTTTTAGATAATACTTGACTTTTCCTATGTTTGAAGAAGAAAATATGAATTTTTTAAATTTTAAACAGCACCTTTTTGATTTACGATGTTCTAGCTAAAAAATCATAGCTATGGCTTGGATTGATTTCACACATTAACAATACTGCAAAGATATATTTCTCGTTATAACATTGAATGGAGTGAGTAATTTCTATGTACCCAATGCTGTTAGATGTCAACGATATTTTGGATCCGACCGAAAAAACCTGTTCGGAATCCTGTCGTCCTCCTAGCCGCCGGGCATTGCTACCGGTACCGTTTGGTACGTGCCTGGAGGATCTTGTAAGGACGTCAACAAGATTGCAGAGGACAATACACACACACATAGAGAGAGGAATCAGATTCCTGAAGAGAGGATCCATTGTGCTGGAGGTTGGCAGGGGCCTGGGCATGCGCAGTTGGCCACCTCGCCTCCATTGCTATCGGCTGCTAATTCAATTAGCCGTCACCCTTCCTCAGCGCCCCTGTACCCCCGCTCCGTCCTGTATTATCTCTTCTCTTTGATACCATTATCCTAGCCCTCCTTTCCACAATGTTCAGGCCGTTATAAAAGGGTTGTTTGTTTTTATTAGTATCTTTCTTCTATCAAACATATGCGTAGATCCATGGGACGGCGTTGGTGGGTACACAAAAATGTCTGAAACGGTGTCCTTTTTGTCACCAATATAATTTTCTCCCTTCTACAACCAACCAAACGAATTATTAACGACTACAAATACTGGTTTATATATATATATATATACTTTTACAATTCTAAGTACAGTTAACGGGTCCTTAAAAATGCTCTACCATGTTTCCTGTATTATGAACCGTGTAACCCATTGAATTTGAAATTGAAGGAAAAGTAAAAGCTTCATTATCTTGCTACTATTTGCAGTTTGCCTACATTTTAAAAATAGAAATAAAACCATCTATATTGAATGTCTACATTTATTCTTTATTTATTTTTTTTTTGTTATACTAACGTTAGATAATGTGTAGGTACTTCAGATAATACCTACTCTAGCTACGAGTCTTGCTGTACCTGAGCCATTTAAACTCCATTAATAAATGGCACATAATACCTAATTGTTGTCATTGATCGTAATTAGAGAAATATTAAGCTTTAATAATCTTTGAAGAAAATTTCTCGGGCACTTTATAGACTGATATGTAATTGGTCAACAATTATCTTGTAGGTGTAATGGGCCAATATAGATTCGACCACATCCTGTTCCGTTAACTATTCAACGATAAATACTCGGGCATTTTGGTTTTTCTAATGTAACGATGTTTTACAGTCCTAATTACTTGAATAATATCCGTTTCCGATTAGCTGATAGGAGGTGTCTGAACATTTTGCAAGACATAAATGAAAAATATAACGTTTTGCATTACAAATTTAATAATATTGGCAATAAAGTTTAGAGACCATTATAATTTACGAGTTTTATTGACATTTCATTATTTTGATAAAACAAAATGCTTTAATTTTTTTTTTTTTAGTGACTGCATCAATATGAGGCGATTAACTCTGAAAAATTGTGGAGAAGTTAATAATTTCATACTTATAGAATTAAATGAAGAAATAAATTCACTGTTAAAACTGTTTGCGCAACTTCAAAAAATTATCGATATTTTGGCACGATGAGTTATTTCGATATATCTTAAGATGTTTATTAAAGTTAGTAGGTATTACATATTGTTTCCATATCTTCATTCAAATAAAAGAAATATATTAAAAATAAAATCAGCGCCTCTAATATGAGGATATGAAAATGACGGTATGATTTTTTTAATGACAATTCCTAAAATAAAAATAAAAAAAATAGAACTAGTAATGAAACATAATGTAGCTGATGATGACTTGAACGATATTATTAGTGTTATTTTTAGATTTTAATTTTTACTAACAAACACGGTTATGTTACATGCCATAAGCTCAGGCATGTAGTAATCTGTCCATCTTTCCAGTCAGTTAGTGGGTCGTTCAACTCTTCTTCATTTATGTGCAGTCTGTGTGGTACCTGTCACGAAATATCGTAATGTATATAGGTAACCCTGAATTTATTATGTTTATTTAATATTTAAACAGAAAAGAAAATTGCACGAGTTTAAATTACGAACAATAATTTCTAAAATGAATTTGATTAATTTTATAATTGATAATTATTACCCGGTAAATATTTTTGTTTTTGTTTATTAACTTTTAATTGTTATAAATAATTAAGAGTAAAATGCATAATTTAAAAAAAATGTCAGTTAAGCCATAAAAAAACATAGAACCAGATAATATTTCCGAAATTGGAATATGTTTTCTATTGCGTGTTGAGTTGTAAAAATATGATATTCTAGTTAGTACTCGGACATCTAAATTATACTTATATTTGAATCATTCGCAAGTTATCTAGATAATGGCAAAATCAATAGAAATTTTTGTTTAAAGTATATTGTATATTTTTTACTTTGTGATTTTATAAGCGGTTTGTAATATATTCATGAACTAAGCGATTACTAGGTCTTGTGGGGTTTCAGTAAGTGTAGGTATTCAGTCGCTGGCTCAGTTTCAATATGGATCGTTTGTTTGAAGGGAAAAATTATGCTCATCTAATGATAATTATGGATATAGAAATAAAAAATACTTCCAAGTTATAAGTTACTAGCTGTATATCCCGGTTTCACCCGGGGAATTTCATTTTTCTAATAAACGTGAACAAATTTAAAGTGAGATCATAACGATTTTTATAAAAATAAAGAATATACCCAGAGACTGGCTGAAGTTATGAAATTTTAATATGGACAGGTGTTCGCACCTAGTAAGAAAGACCCACTGAGCGAAATTTGGGGAATTTAGGACAAACGGTATGGAGTTTTATTAAGAAAAAACAAACTAACAGAAATTCATCTTTAAGCTTTATAACCCGGTTTGATCGGGGAATTTCATTTTTTTTAATGAAACGGTTGTTTTCGTAAAAAACCATTGTAAAGTGAGTTCATTACGATTTCTATAACAATAAAGACTATCAGCTGAAGATCGGCTGAAGTTATGCAATTTTAATATAGACAGGTGTTCGCACCTGGTATGAAAGAACTACTGGCGAAATTTGGAGAATTTAGGATAAACGGTATGGATTTCTATAAAAAACAAACAAACAAACAAACAGAAATATTGCCCAGCAGTTTCAGCTTCTCGCAAATCGGCTTGCCTAAGCCTTTGTGGCGCACAGCGGGCCTCGTATTCCTGGGCAGACTCAGTTTCCCGCGATTCTGCCTGTCTAAGCCTCTGTTGTTCAATCCTAATTTGATGTTCGTCGAGAGTTTCAGCTGCTCGTATTTGACGTTGTTTTTTAGCTATTGAGCTCACTACTCCTATTGAAGCTCGCTTCTTAGGAGGCATTTATAAAAAATAAATTCACCATACATGTAAATAAACGTATTGTAATTTAAAAAATCTGGTGCGTGCGCGCAACACACAACTTTCACTTACCAACTTACTTAGATTAGAAATTGACGTGTTTTGCTAAATATCATTTCCCAAAGTCACACATTTTTCTACATTCATATCTTATTTTTGTTAATCGTTAAAGCCGTTTTTGAGTAAATAAAAAACCCCGTGAAAATGATACAAAATTTATTAAGTAAAGTCCCCCCACCCGTAGATCAATTTTGATGAAATTTTTACAGTCGTATCTCGGGCATATAAATACATTAAATACCAAGTTTGATCAAAATCGTTAAAACCGTTTTTGAGTAAATAAAAAAAACACGTGAAAATGATACAAAATTTATTAAGTAAAGTCCCCCTCCGGTTGATCAATTGTGATGAAATGTTGGTCATCACATCTTTAGCATATAAATACATCAAATACTCAGTTTGATCAAAATCGTTAAAGCCGTTTTTGAGTAAATAAAAAAAACACGTGAAAATGATACAAAATTTATTAAGTAAAGTCCCCCCTCCGGTTAATCAATTTTGATGAAATTTTTACAATCATATCTCGGGCATATAAATAGATGAAATACTCAGTTTAATCAAAATCGTTAGAGCCGTTTTTGAGAAAATCGAAAAAAACGTAAAAAGTTATTAAGTAAAGTACCCCCTCCCTTTGAGCAATTTTGATGAAATTTTTGCTGTCACATCGCGGGCATATACCTACACTAAATACCCAATTTCAGGTTCCCACGGTTTATAGTTTTTGAGCTAGTCTGTTCACACACACACACACACACAGACACACACACACACACACACACACACACACAGACCATTTCGCGGGACTTGGTTATTTCGACTCAGGGGGTCCCAAAACGTGTATTTCCGTTGAAAACCGGAAGTCGAAATTTTTCACGATCGCAATACTTCCACTTACTATATATTTCATATATAGGTAAGTGAAAGTAACACTTACTATATATTTCATATATAGGTAAGTGAAAGTAAAAAAAAAAAAAAACATATGGTTTAAAAATCCCAGAACTCGACGCCTACCAAGGGACGGTCTTACCGGGCCTTGTTGGCCTCTTCAAAATCTATAAAATGATATTTTAGGCCGCTTTTTCCATTCAAACGGTCGATTTCGTAAAAAAACCCACTGTGAAGCGAGATAATGACAAAATTTTTAACAATAAAGAATATACCATGAGATTGGCTGAAGTTATGCAATTTTAATATGGACAGGTGTTCGCATCTGGTATCGAAGAACCACTGAGCGAAATTTGGAGAATTTAGGACAAACGGTATGGATTTCTATAAAGAACAAATAAACAAACAAACAAACAGAATTTCAACTTTATTTATATAGATGTTTTGTGCTAAAATAATAAAATGAAAATAATTCTTTTTACACTATGTAAGTGTATAAATTACCTTGTTCGACATAATATAAGTATATTTATAATAATAATTATATTCAATAATTTTCTCGGCAGTGGTTCAGTGGCCGTTTAAGGGTGGTATCTTGATTTAACTATGAATGTATTTTTTAATAAATAATTAATTCAGATGTTATTAATTTTTATATGATAAATTTTCAAGTACTTTTTCTCCCTATAATTGCTAGCTATTTATGTATTTGTTTTGATCCTTAATATCCTCTAGTGCAAAAATATTAATTCTTCATGCAGATATTCATGTTTTTATAGACTGCTTCAAACACTATTTTACAGGCTCATTTAAAATTGTCTCATGAAATTTTACTATATTCATTATAGATTTGGGTGATATATCTAAATAAGAGATTTAACTCCGATTAAACTTTGATTCTCGTCAGAAAATGAAATATTTCCCTGGCTTGTATTCCTCTGAAGGATTGCACTCTGAGTTTAGCCCACCAACATTTTACAAATTATTTTTAAAAATATTATAAAGCATGTTGAGTACCTATTTATGGATTTTTTTTTCATAAAAATTAAATCTACAAAGGCACATGGTTTGGAATTTAATATATTTAATATTAATCTGATATGATGCCCATTATAATTTTTTTTTCAGCCATTTTTGTTGATCCTTTTATTTCTCTGAGAAATCTCTGCTATTAACGAATGACATTGAAGCAACGTTTCGGTAGGACGGACCTTTTATACATTTATTGCCCGTGGGTGAGTTTGGGGAAAAATAAATTGAAGAGGCTTCAATATTAGGGACAGGACAACATCTATAATGGAGCGACAGGAGGACATTTCAATCTAACGTTCCCTTTAACATTAATAGCCCTATGAATGGTTGAGACCTCTATCTGCCCAATTTAACTTGATTTCTGCCCTTTATCGAACATTTACAAGACCTATCCAGAGCCGTTTGTATGCTCCGTTCGTTTAGCAAGGGCTCGAATCAACATCAATGAAAATATTTTTTTTTTATTAGTTATTCCACTTTTTAATTTAATATTAACAAGATCTAATTGGCTGTGAGCTTTTATTTTTAATCGTTATATCTATTTTTAATCGCTATCTAGGTTTAAATCTCCGAAAAAATCCCTTTAAAAAATCCCCCTTGTAATTTTATTTTTTATTATTGTCTTCCATGAGTGACATGTTTTTTTTTTTTAAATCAAATATTTAGGCTTAGAGTTTTCTTTTTTTTCATAACAGGACTACATCTTGTACTTTTTTTTTTTTTTTTGCAAATATCAGTGTTTACATTTGAATGGTGATAGTGTTGTTTGTTATATCTGTGTTATGTACCTATTATTATATTGCTGCTGCTGGTGATTAATTGTAAAGTAGGTCTACGATCGATTATATATTTTTTTTAAATATCAAATACCCATGTATTAAATATTTAACAAAAAATGTTTAGTAATTAAGATTAAAAAAAGCAAAAGGTATTTTTTTAAAAATTATAATATAATTTTTTTTAAATTATGTTGATACCCCACACTGACGGACAGAGGTTGTTGAGAGATATTAAAAAGTTCAATACATTATATCTTTTTTATAAAATAAAGAAACGTAAAAATGCTACTCAAACTATTTTTTTCTGCCTTCCATTACTATTTTTTGCTAAAGAGCAAGAAATTTTTTGAAAATCTTTTACATTAATTTTATTGTTAATACTGGATTTAATTTTTTAGTATTTATTTACAATATAAATGTACATTTACTGGAAAACTGAAAACATTTGTTCATGGATGTGAAGCTAATTTCCTTTTGAAAAACTTCATATCTCGTCATTACTCGTAGGATGAGCATCCACGTCGGAAGTAAACAAATTTTTATTTTTTTATGAAACCGCATAATCGTCTTGGGATTCTCTTTGTCTCTATGAGACCCATTATAGATGCGATAGGTTTTCTTTCCTTCCATCTCGTTAGAACCGTTTATTTCTTGATTAGGTTTCATGAAGCACTTTATCTAATGAATGTAAAGGACTGAATTATCGATCTGGTACAAAGTACGCCTAAAATTAAAAGACCAATATTGTTTTAAGATTAATAATTAATAATGATGATGAGTCAATTTTTATGTTTTCTATATTATAATAGATGAAATGTTCTTCTGTCAATTTGTACATTAAATTAATTATGCATGTTTATAATAAAAATAAATGCATCACTAGTGTAATTAGTATGGTTATTATAATTTTAATGACTCAATCTTTTCTTAAAGTTATTTTATTAGGTACTATAAATGCAAATTTAGCTAATGAATACTCTTTCCTTGATTTCCAATGAATTGCCGAATTAACTTTTCCGATTTTCCCGAAGGAATGAAAGAAGAGGAAAGAGGGTGCGGCGGTGGAGGCGGCCTAACCAAGAAGCAGAGGAAAGCTAGGACGGCCTTCACCGACCACCAGCTCCAGACGCTGGAGAAGTCCTTTGAGAGACAGAAGTACCTTTCCGTACAAGACAGGATGGAATTGGCAGCCAAGCTCAGCCTTTCCGACACACAAGTCAAGACCTGGTACCAGAACAGGAGGTGAGGCTTATTTTTAAATATATCATATTTTTACTTAAAAAATACTGATAATATTATTACATAGGTATACTTTAATATAATACTAGAGTTTTACCTAAACATTTTTTAAGGGAATATGTTGCTTAATAATTTGATCCCCCTTTGTAGTTTATTGCCTAAATAATGATACTCAATTCAGTAGCGGATCCAGAAATTTTCTGAGGGGGCGCACTTTTTTATTTTTAAATATTTGCGTCATAAAGGACCTAATTTAAAATATTAGTGCACATTTAAGTGGTAAATTTCTATTAAATGTTTAAATACAATCCATTTTTCATTTAAGGAGTTTAAAAAATTATTAAAGATAGCCCTTTTTATACAAAAATAGTAATAATTGATTGGTGCCCTCACCTACCAATTATCGCGCCCCCCGCGCCCATCCCCTGGATCCGCCACTGACTCAATTACTCGATAAATGAATTTTTTTACCGATCGTAAAATATAATGTCAATATTCAAACGGTTATCAGGTTGAAATCTAGCAATAATATAAAATTAAGACTATGGTGCGATAACAAACATATATTACATCAATATCGATAATTAAAATTTTCCTCTAATTTAAAAAAAAAAAGATTTTATTATTAAAGAAGAACCAGCAAATCAAACTATAAAATAACCTGCATAACAATTTTTGGGATAAAAATCAATACAAAATAAAAGAAATGGTATTTAATATTCAGCCAAGCCTCATTATATGCAAGGGACTTTAACGGTGGAATAAGTGACTAATGTGTTTTTTTTTTCATTGACTAATCTTTGGATTTTTTTTTCCTTTTTAGCATGATTAAATTGATTATTAATTGGCCATTGATTAAGATTAATTAAACAAATATGATACACCAAAAAAAAATTTGTCTTTAATGTTTCATTAAAAGTTGATATAATTATTACTACTAAATTCTATATCTAAATAAAAGTAATCCTAATATAACTGATATGCCTGTTGAACCTCTTTGTTACTATTTATTGCTAGAATTACATTTTTTAAAACTGATGATAATGTCTGATGTTTAATGATTTTTATATCGCATTTAAATACCTACTAATTAATAACAAAATGATATTATTATTTTTTTGTATTTTTTTTTTTTTTTTTGCCTTTTTAATAAGAGAAACATTTTCTGGTGTTCATAAGTTAATATTAAAAATTGACCGACATATTAAAATA
The DNA here is from genome assembly GCA_911387785.2 of Aelia acuminata. NCBI lineage: Eukaryota > Metazoa > Arthropoda > Insecta > Hemiptera > Pentatomidae > Aelia > Aelia acuminata. The sequence goes on from OU426982.1 coordinate 75,879,177, forward strand.
AAAATCATAAATTAATCATCTTGGAGTTTTTAAAATCCTTAATTGATCAAAATAATCAGCTAATAAGTATTTATTATTACTTATAAGCTAATCCTTTTATTATAAACTTTGATGGTATTTTTATCACAAGGAAAGAATGACTAATGACTGCTAGTGATTCGATATTTATTTCGTTTCTTTCCCACGGTTTTCGGTGAAAATTATTTACATAAACGCAGGTATATACTTATCGACGAAGTAAATTATGGGCACCACCCTTTACGATCGTTCACCTGTAAATAAGCCATCACTGATATCCATCTGCGGATCGTTTTCTTATACGCTTAATTACTCGTGATTACCCTTTCCGTCAAGAAACAGATCCGAAGCGGAAGAAATCTGTAGCATCTGCTCAACTGACATTCGGAAGTCCGTTAGGAATCGGACGTATTATACGAATGACCAGAAGCATTGTGGCCTGTTGTGCTGCGCCCAGGAAGGAGATAACTATGTATAAATTGTAGAGTCCGCCGAAATAACTGTGTTCACCCAGCTCAATAGACTGTGTAACCCTTCCTTCTTGTACTCCCCGCTTTCCACTTATATGCTGTTCCCTCCGATGTTTGACTTCATCTAGGCACTTAACCCAATAATATGACATAATGCTCATTAAACTTCTCATAATATTTTTTTTTCGTTTTGTAAATTAAAGAAGATTTAAATAAAAAAAATAAATGTATTTTTGTCATTAAATTTACCACTAAGGAACAAAAAAAAAAAATCAAACTATAAAAGGAAAATTTAAAGGTGTGCAAGAGTCAACTGTTTTTCTTTACGATAGGTTAATTGTTAGTCACGGTTCATAGGTTGATTGGTAGGTCCAGTAAATGTATGTGGAAATCGAAGACAAGAAGCTTCAAATGGACAACCGGACATTTTGAGAGTCGACCGCATTGGGAGGCTTAGATAGGCTGGACACGTTGCCCGAATGTCAGAGTTTCAAAAAGGACGATGTCAGAGAAAATCTACGGGCCAAGACAAGATAGGTATCTTCAGCGGACAGGCGGAGTCGAAGATGATTGAAAAAATTTTTTAAGGATTGCGGCTGCGCAGGATTGAAATCTTCTGAAGGAGGCCATGACTAACTAATTGAGTTGTTGTACCACTGACAATAATAATAATATTATAATAATTGAATACATTATTTTAATGTAGTCCATTAAAATTAATATTTGTTGGCCGACTGTATTTTTAAAAAATATCAATGGATGGGAACTAAATGTTCTCCAAGAAGAATAAATTTCTTCAGTGTATATAATACTAATGTTATGCAAAAACATTTTAAGCACACTACGTATTTATAAATACGTAAGCACACTTAAGAATAATAAAAGCAAACTTTTTCCTAACTCATATTTTTATTTTTTATTTTTTTAGTAAATAAACCATTTTAACAGCTCCTCTTTGCCTAACACGATAACAAACAGATTTCCATAAAATTAAAAAGAAAAAAAACACAAAATAAAAATGGCTTATTAAATTAGAATCGCGAGAAATAAAGAGAGAAAGCGTAACGGAGGCTAACAAGCTTTTTTAAAACGAAATTACAACTAAATGATTCCTCGTCGCTAATAAAATATATTTTCAATACCGGACGTGTGGGGCGCTGGGATCACGTGCCCTGAGGAAAAACCAGCCGAACAAAGCCGACATTTCACGGTAATAGCCGAATGTCGGGGGCCGATTGAAACGCCCGGTCTTTGATACGGCCCCGTTTTTGTGGTGAATCGGTGTGTAGTGTTGCTTTATAAATTTAACAATAGAAAACAAAAACTAAATTTGTGTATTTAATTTTTGTATTTCATAGGAGAGTATGAAATCAATTTGCACTTATATTTGTGATAGTGTAAAACGTGTTGAAATTGAAAATAAAAAATAATAATGCTAACTGTACTTACAAAAATAATTTTATTCGAATTCATGTCCAATCTAAGCACAAAATAAATGTCCAATCTAGTATTTTATTCTCCTGTTCTAATAATAATAGTAATGAGGATGAAAAGAAAAACAATATGATATATTACTGCGATTTTTTTTACAAATATAACATACAATAAATGTTACAATATCAGCTTAGAGATGTTTTTGTTAATTAGCTTTATGGCTATATATAATACCATATAGTGTAAACAATAAATACAAAATTGCATTGGTTTAGCATTGTAATGTCTGATAAATATTTTTAATAATGATTGACTAAAAATTTTAAATATGTTTTAAAACCCCTGAAAGAACATTATATTCAACTTGACAAATATTAATAAAACAATAACTGGTTGCCTTATAAATTAGGCCTATTACCAACAATAGAATTCCATGCCATATGGCGTTGGCGAGGTCCAGTGACCGACGCAGACAGACCACCCACCCTCGCTTCTGCAGACCGCAGAGATGGAAACCGCAAGGGAGGAAGCGAGGAATTATCCCAATCCACTCTAATTGTTAACTCTTTAGCCGGGGGAGATGTTTAACGGAAGCCGCAACCGCCTGTTTCAATGCCACTTCCATTGTTTGTTTCAATTTCAGCCGCAATTACATTATCAAGTCATCCGTGATCTGCGCGGCATATTGGTTCTGCGGTCGAATTTTTTTTTTTTTCAATAATGCCTCATAATAATGACAATATTCAATTGTAATGTGTATGTGATATTCAAATGTTCTACTCATTTTTATAAACTAATGCGGGGCAAAGTAAGGCTAAAAGTTCTGATGATTTTTGCTTTGTGTTGTGAGTCTGTTACCGACAATTATTACTCCGTATTTCAGCTGTCACATCACGCGGCAAATGACGCCACTATAAAATGGTACCTCAATTAGTCATTTCGAAAAAAATCACGCGTGATAAAGTAATATAATATTCTAAAGTATAGAGACCCTGAGATAGATACCGCCTCTTGGTTAATTTATACCTACTCCAAATTAGATCTTTATTTTATTATGTAGATATGCCTTAAGTTAGGTATAAGTTATTTTAGAAGAAGCGTATATTGAGATCTCTTATTTCTGTAACAATGACTACCTTCAAATTTTAATGAACTGACTATTTAAGATATACGAGTATATTTTCTTCAATCGGCAACTTTTTTATCGCTTATGGGAATTCGATTACTCCCAATTACTATGTTATGTTGAGGCGATGAAGATGGAGAGAGGAAGAAAGATAATTATTTCTAATGCGCAATTATACAGGTTGTGAGATGAAGATTGGTAAGAAGAGAAAGGAGAAGAGATACAGAAGGCTATTAGGCGCCGACAGATTCTATCGGTCAGTGGCTAATTCGGTTCTATTATACCAGGCCTATTGATGCTTTATAGGCTATTGTGCTCTATCCGGCGCCCCTCCCTTCATTACATATAACTATTTACATTTTTTGTTTTATCCATTCTTCTTCCTCTTCTTCTTCGCCTCCTCAGACATTCTTCGGTAATCTGTTCCTCGGCTACCTGGTCCCTCCTATAGAAGAGAACTAATAGCTTATTCCAGCTCAATAGTCCGGGCCTAGCAAGGAGGACAATGATGGGGAATTGATAAACAGCTGAGTTTTCCCTTTTCTTCGCCTTAACCTTATTTAATACGGCAAAGGGTAGGTCATTATTTAGTGGGGCCATAATGGAGCGGAGGCTAATCGAAGTGTGTCACTCGATCCATCATCACCTATGCCTCCGTGTAGGCTCAACGTCTTTCTGGCAATGTCTCAACTGTTACACGAACTGGCATTTAGTCTTTCCTGCATATTATATTAAATGTCCTTCAAAATCAAGAAATGTTCCGTAAAAGAAACGTTCATAATTAATTCATGCAGAGAAATATCCAAAAACAAAAAAGCTGGATTTTCATCCGAGAGAACTTATTCGAAAAATCTGATTGAATTACTGTTGGTGTGAGAGTGGTATTATTTTCCGTTCAGAATTTATGTGATTTTTCTCTTTTTTTCTCTTGATTATATCTACATAGGCAAACTTTGATTGGTTAGTTATTCTATGGGTTTTGATAGATTATGCAAATCTTTAATATTTTACCTCCGTTATATCCACATTTTCCTAATAATTATAATATTTCATTTAGAAAATGAATAATTCATACATTTTAAATCATAGGTATATAATGCATATATCTTTTGATTAATTCATTAATTTAAAGAATTTACCCAAACCAGCTAAAAATATTTAAATAAATCATGTTAATACTTATATTTACCATAAATTATATTTTTATAAATATTAAAATTATTACTAAGGTTCCTTAATAAAAGAAAAATACATAATGTTGTCTGTATGAATCGGATCAAACCCCTATTTGTCGAAACACTTCAATTAATTTTTTTTTTTAAATTATTTGAAATATAGTTATTTTGTTCTATACACATCATTTATTTCGATAAATATTTTCTAATTTCAATGTCATTCAATAAATGGATGCATATAGATATTCGATGCGTGGAAGTTTAATAGCAGATGTTCAACTGTATTTTACCTAAACCTTTTTCGAACTGGTATCTCATATAGATCTTTATTACTTTTGATTGAATATTTTATATTTCCATTTTAAAAAATTACTTCGTGACATTCAAAAACAATACACATTCTAAATGAAAAATCTTAATATAAAGATATATTAAGAATAATGTTTTTATTGTTTCGTTAAGTTAAAATTCTAAAGGGTCTGTTTAAAGGAAGCTTCATTATTAAATTCATTATAATCTGCTTGTGAGAATAATGTCGGGCCAAATAAATTGATTTATTTTTTAATCTAATTAATAATTAATAAAATTTTAATGGATATAATTCAGAAAAAATAAAAAACATCTTATTAATTTCTTCAAAAGCAAAATAATCATATAATTGATGAAAAAAGTATGCTATTATGTATCATTGGTCCCCCAAATAGATTTTTTTTTTTTATAGATTGTAATTGAACCTTTCACATTTACTTTTTTCTATCTCCTGTAAAAATGTAATAGTGACGTTCACTTTCGAACATTTTTACCTTTTAATACGTACAATTACCTTTCTCTAGACGAAAAATTAACTTTCGGAAATCGCTAAACCTAACTCTTTAAACCGCCCTTTTATTTTTTTAATTCCACTCATTATTTTTCTGTAAGTCCTATTTACTTCATGGACGATTAAGTTTAAGTTTAGATTATATTTATATTGTCTACAAATGTATTAGATGTATGTATCTTTCAATTAAAAAAATAGTTATAATATTAATATATCTAAAGACTTGATTGGGTACATATCTACAATTTTGACATAATTTTATAACTTTTTTTGTAAAAAAATTTTGTTTTTTGGCATACATTTTAATTCATTTGATATTATCATGTTTTAGTGAATAAACAGTGAAACATGGCTCCATGGGAAAACATATTTGTATTTCACATCCGTATAGTATTTTTTTTTTTTTTTTTTTTTTTTACAAGAACTAGAATATAATATACTTGCTCTACATGAAATCAGGTTAATGAAAGTAAACATTTAAAAACATTAGATTCAAAACATGTAATTACAGTTTATTATACATTCGGGTGTATTCATTAAGGATATACCTGTTTAGTTTCTTTACTTATATAAATAATTTTTTTACTTTCACTTACCTATATATGAAATATATAGTAAGTGGAAGTATTGCGATCGTGAAAAAATTCGACTTCCGGTTTTCAACGAAAATACACGTTTTGGGGTCCCCTGAGTCGAAATGACCAAGTCCCGCGAAATGGTCTGTGTGTGTGTGTGTCTGTGTGTCTGTCTGTGTGTCTGTGTGTGTGTGTGTGAACAGACTAGCTCAAAAACTATAAACCGTGCGATCCTGAAATTATGTATTTAGTGTAGGTATATGCCCGCGATGTGACAGCATAAATTTCATCAAAATTACTTAAAGGGGGGGGGGGGGTACTTTACTTAATAACTTTTTAGGTTTTTTACGATTTTCTCAAAAACGGCTCTAACGATTTTGATTAAACTGAGTATTTCATCTATTTGTATGTCCGAGATATGACTGTAAAAATTTCATCAAAATTGATTAACCGGAGGGGGGACTTTACTTAATAAATTTTGTAACATTTTCACCTGTTTTTTTTATTTACTCTAAATCGGCTTTAACGATTTTGATCAAACTGGGTATTTGATGTATTTATATGCCCGAGATATGACTGTTAAAATTTCATTAAAATTGATTAACCGGAGGGGGGACTTTACTTAATAAATTTTGTATCATTTTCACGGGTTTTTTTATTTACTCAAAAACGGCTTTAACGATTAACAAAAATAAGATATGGATGTAGAAAAATGTGTGACTTTGGGAAATTATGTTTAACAAAACACGTCAATTTCTTATCTAAATAAGTTGGTAAGTGAAAGTTGTGTGTTGCGCGCACGCACCAGATTTTTTAACCTATTGATTTTATTTTTTAATTTATTAGTTATCAAAAGAATATTGTTAAAGATGAATTGATCATTATTTCATTAAGTATTTTTATTTTTAAATCGTATTTTCAAAGGGGTTGATCAATGTTATCTGTTTGTGGATTGCATTTTTTAACAAATACACTTCTTGTCTAATCATTAGATGTATTTTTCTAGTAAATTCTTCTTTTACGAACGTTTTGTTTTGCGGAATTTGAAAGTTGTTCAAATGAATAGTTTTTTATCGTTTTTTTCTTTGATGACCTTTTGTTGCGATGATCTTTTGATTTATATATATTGGTGTCAATATTAAAGAGATTTTTAAAAATAAGAATAAATTTAGGCGATATTGAAGTTAAAATTGTTTGTATAGACAAGGACTGACTTAGACCGCTTGTTATAGCCGACAAAGGGCCGGAGTGGCAAACTGGAGGATGCCTTGTCAAGTGGCCCCCCTCGGCTAAAAAGAGGGGACTGTAATATTTCCGAGCTATCGGAGCGTATAATCGCCCTCAGTGCGGTTTTCGTTAATTTATACGACCGCTTCTTACTCCTTTATACCCATGTACCCGGGGCCCGATGTCCATTTGTCTCTTCCACTCCCGTTCACACCTCCGTTATTTACGAGCGACCGTAAATCTCCTTTTATTATATATTTGCATTAGTGCTCCCTGTAGGAGCGAAGATGGTCCTCCGGGCCTGATCCGGTGGAGCGTGCTTATTGGCCATTAATGGACCTCTAACGGCCTCCTCTAATAGTCCCGCTAATTCATTTAGCTCACACTCACTCGCTCTACAAAGCCACTACTCCCCTCAACAGCTATCGCAATAAAACTAATAATGGGGATGTTTTTCTCCATGTTCCTCTCCCATTGAGGGGATAGTTAACCACGAAATTTTTGTCGTCGCAGTATTTGGTTGTGGTATAATAGAAGCAGGGAGATATGTAGCAATTTATTATTCTTTAACAGTTATTTCTTTTTAACTGCTCCATTCAGCATTTTATGTTGGTTTCTTGTATGGTTCTAAAGTAGTAAGATTTTTTTAAGTGTCTTTTACCATGCAGTATTTCTCATTAGTAAACCGATTGTAGCGCGTAAAGCTGAAATGGATTATTTCCAGCAGATAATTTCAGAGAAGAATAGCTAGATTGAAGAAATCTCTGCATAAAGCTTGGAGCAATTAGATTTACGTAATTGATATTTTTAATTAAAAGCTTGATTTCTAAATTTCTTTTAAACGTCGTCTGGAAATATGATCACTCAATCAAGAGTTTGGATAGCCATATTTCCATAAACCGTGAGTGTATGATTTCGACTCCCTCCCACGATATGTCGGTCCATTTCTCTTAATGATAGCCACCGCGGCTTCCTCGATAGCCCAAGACGTGGAAGGCCCACGACGATCTAGAAAGCAGCGGCGGATGACAGACCAGTTGTGCAAGAGTGGCCGGCGCCTGGATGGAAATTAATAAAGGCTGAACTACAATGGAGGCTTTGTTGTTCGTCTGGCGCCTGGGCTTTTCTGCTTTTTGTCGCGGCCGCTGTATGCAAACAGGTCATCAGTACGTTCTCTCTAACTGTCCGCGTCCCGCTCATGGTAGCACATTTCGGTTCGCGGCTGCCGCAATTTCACATTCTTGCGCAGTTCTTCATCCGGGATAGTTGCTGTGAAAAAGAAAAGTTAATTCATTTATAATTAGTCATAAAATCCATTGCAAGCACATATACTAAATTAGACTGATCAATAAAGAGCTTAAACCTTTTGGTCAACTCACAAAAAGAATCTGTTTTACGAGGACTAGGACTGTGAATTAACTAATGAAACCCATCAAAGCAATCCTCAAACATTCATGTTCCTTTCTTCTTCTTATTTTAATGGGTCATTTCCTTTTTTAGTGGCCCAAGCCTAATCAAAAAATAGAATACAAGATCGAACAATAGCACCACGTGTGCCCTTCCGAAAAATAGGGTAAACATAAAAACTAGCACTTTCTTCACCCGTCGAAATATATATATACCCGTATAACTCAAAAGTTTCTTGGCGTGATATCTTGACAACTTACCAATTTGGAACTATATAAAGCAAAATAAAAAATCCTTCATTCTTTCCGATCTTTTTCTTCTCACTTCTTCCAAAATATTGCGGTTGGCTTTTAGTGTAGATTTGACTTCGAGCTTTATTTTATCGTTTTTGGTTATTGATGTCGCGTTTCGGTTGAGTAATGAAATCTGTAATTCTACGTAGTCATTTTAAGTTCTGTAAACCAGTTGGGTATAGATTTTGCGATTAATATTATTGTTAAGTGCGTATATTAAATAAATAAAAATCTTGAGTTATGTAAATTGTTAGGTGAATCTTGAAGTGGATATTTAAAAAGTTATTCAAACCCGATTCTTACTGGTGAAATCCATCCTCCCTTAAAATATACACTCTTAAATAATTCAGTCAAGGAAATCAAGATAAATTCAAGGTCATGCAAGAAAAAAAAACATACAGGACTGATAAACATTTTAAAGAAATTATTTTGATCAAGAAAGTGCAGACGTCATTTTCTACGCAATATGATATGATCTCAACGTTCAGATGTAACGAGGAATGGGTTGTTACATAAGTAATATCATACCTCAAAATCTATTCCTACCTATTCTATTATGCATAAAACATAATATTGCTCAAAGATTTTGAGGAATTTATTCAAAGAACGGTGCTAGAATTGCCGCGTCCCTTTCCCGCTGATGACTTAGAACAGCTGTTAGACTATGTAATTAGATTATCGACGGGGTGTACAAACAATAAAGGTAGGTAATTATTTACTTTAGGTAGTTCACGGTCCGTCTGGCGGGCAAGACCTCCGGAACCAATCCGGTCCTCAGGAGCGTGCCTCGATGTCCCCGCTTCTTCTTCCACTTCTTTACCTATCCTCTGTCTCATCTTTACCGTCATCCACTGTCTTTGCGGCCTCTCTCCTCTTCTTCTCTCTCATCCTAGTATTATATCTTGTTTAGAGCGTTTAAGCGTGATGATTATACTCGTGACTGGTGAGATGTTTCCAGGGAATGTGTTTAAAAAACGTAAATTGTTAAAATGACTAAAAAGAAAAAAATAAATTCTCTCAGTTAGCCTAAGCTTTTGTAGGGGCGTCTATTCAATAAAAAAGGCATTGGTTTGCTAGTTTGATTATGCTGATCTCTTGATATTGAAATCACGATCAAAATTAATTATCTACACACATAGCATCTATAGAGTGATACTTAATCTACAGTTTGTAAGGGGAATTCTTTTCGTTTGAGTTTGGAAGCAGCAAGTAAAAGCTAATATAGAACAAAAAAAAAATTATAAAACCATATTTATGTGGACAGAACCTAAGACCTGTGAGTAATATGTGATCAACACCTTACCTGAAACCGTCACTTATCTCAAATGACCTGAAAATCCATCTCAGCTCTTAAACAGCTTATAAAATTCCGAAACTCATTTCCTCGAAGTGCCCATCGTCTTTTGGTCTCCTCCCTTATTCTTCCCCACTTCGATTACGGATAATTAGTGTATGGTGGTCTGTCTGGCGAGCAAGAAATGAGACACAAAAAATTAATGAACCTATTCGTTAGGGTTTTCCTTGGTCTCCCGAAAAACATTTCTCAATGTTACATTCGAAGTTTTCTTAGAAGATTCCTTCTCAGCTCCATACTATTTCAATCAATAAGAGCGAAAAAACCCAGAAACATTCTCCACCTCCCTACCTCACATCCATCAATCGGCAACATCTCAAACCACAGATATGTAAATCCCGTCACATAGAACCGTCTTCTGTGATAAATCCGTCATAACTCGTGTCTCACAGTTCAGGAATACCTTACTCAATTGCACTCCTCAGGCCTTATCCCTAGCATTTAAACACCTCCTATTTTTCTCCATCCCCTATATCATCAATCTAAATTCGTATATCCAACTTACTATGTGCTTCCATTAATTATTTAAAATTACGATTTTAGTTGTTTATACCTCTATAATACTGCCTCAATTAATGCCAAATGATTAAACCACATTTGTTGGGGGGCTAAATGTCCCAGAATAAAGAGAAAATTTCATTTCAAGATATGTCGTATCCAAACATTATTTTTTATTAATTAGCTCAGTACATTGGAAGTATTTGTTTCGTCTTGATGAGACCTATTAATAAATCCGCATTGTTGTGGGACGTGTATTTGCAAACCCTCTTGATGTCTATTAACTTTTCATTTAATAACTTTGCTATTCGAATTCTATGGATGTCAATGGAATATCTGTTTGAAAGTATATGTTGCTTTTTTTCTTGTTTTATGGGATGATATCACATTCATTTATCAAGATATTATCTCGTATTATCTTTTAAATGTGTAATCAAACTTAATGTTTCCTCACCTTCCTGAATTTTTTATTTTTTATATTAAGTTTCTTAAATATCTCAAAGCTGTATCTTTGAAGTATAAACATGCTCTTGGTAAACTTTTAATCCTGAATTATTCGTATTCATATACTTATGTCTTGTTTTTTTTTTTTGTTGCAGGACGAAGTGGAAGCGGCAGACGGCTGTGGGGCTGGAGCTGCTTGCGGAGGCCGGGAACTACGCTGCCTTCTCCCGGCTGTACGGTGGGCCCGGGTACGGGGTGTGGCCGGGGTACCCCGGGGCGCCCCCCGCCCCCGCCGGCCCGGCTGACCTCTACTACCGCCAGGCCCTCACACTCCAGAAGCCGCTGGCCTACAGGCTGTACCCCGGCATGGCCGGCCCCTCCGCCCTTCCCCCGGGCCCCCTTCAGTACTACCCCCCGCCCAGGTCCCCCACACCCCCGCCATCGCCTCCTGACTCCAAGGCCGAGTCCCTGGACGTGGAAGACGCCAGCCCACCGGACTCGCCCAAGATCCAAGTCTAGTGCCAAGCCTCTGTACAAACACCCTCACGTGTATTTATCGTCCCCAATCCCTGATGGTCGTCCCCTCAAGCCCTACCTCAGGACTCCGCAGTGCTCTACCTCACAAGACACCCACAACATCCTCTCCGGAACCGATTTCAGTGACTCCAGCCGATAGACCCCTCAGGGACGGCCGTCGCTCTACCGTGTGCTGTGTATTATATATATAATGTATATATTTCTTCGATCGGGGTAAATGGAACAGGCCCAAGGCTCTGTTTGTATTATTATGTTTAAATATAAATTATATTTATTCCCAGTGATATTTTATTACTTGTTGACACATTAAAGCCGTTGTACATGATGAAACATATTTCGACGTTTGATAGAATGTATTATTGAATATTACTGTTCCTAGTTGTAGATTCGAAATTTCTTATATACATAGATTGTAAGAAAGTTCTTGAATTATTTGAATACTATCTGTGTATGACGGCTTTAACGATCAAGCAAAACTAACCCGCCATTGCTCAAACTCTCTTGCAAAACCTGTATCTCATCATCAATACCATTTTGACATGAATTTATTCGACCCCATTTTATATTGTGTTCTCTCTGTATGTAAGCATGAGATTCAATTATATGATCATATGCATATATTTATGTGTACATAGCTGGATTAATACATGTTATGATGATATAGACTGTCTTGGAGAGTCATCCAGTATTATTAGCTTAAGCTACCCTTGAATATGTACCTAGTGATACCGCCCTTAGGAAACTTAGTTTCAGCTTTGTAAATATTGAATTCTATTATGACTAATGCCTTACAAATATTATATATATAAAAAGTAAACAAAAAAAGAAAAAAATTGTAATCTGTACCTAATTTTACAGATTGAAATAACATAATAATATTTGAGTGTAATATATGCGTATTTGTGTCTATATGTCGTAAACGTATATACACATATATGTCAATGTATCCTATATTTGTATATAAACGTACTTGGTAGATTATTGTAATTATTGTTTCAGTAAATGATTTAGTATAAAATATTTTAGTGTTTCATTTTATATCCATTACCAATTTTCTTAAAAGTTTCAATCTACAAAATGATAATTGAAATCCTACAAAAAAAATGTAGTAAAATGTATATTTAAATATCTGTAACTCTGTTTTTACATAGAGGTGTAAAGAAATTAGCTATAATAACTAATAATAGCTCGAGCTATTAAACAAAAATTAACACTATTATTAAAATGGATAATTGCTGAAAGGTAGTCTGGGAAGAGGCGCCTTGAAGACTAGAAACATATAGAGCGGAAAAATAATGATTTTTTTTTTTCCATTTTAATTTCCAACTACATATCATTTAGATCGCCTAAATAAGAGCTTCTACTAAGATAGAATTGAAGAAGAGAAAGCATTTAAAGTTAAGAGTATCATATTTTAACCATGCCTATAGCACCGAAATAACACGTTTCTTATGAAATTATGCAAGTACTAAAATACATAAATATTTATTTGTATTTAAATACCTGATGATTGTTATACTTTGGTTCTATTTGAAACCATATTGTGGAAAAATGTAAATATTTTTTCAATTTCAAACTATATGCAGCTTCAAACTATATTTTCGAAAGTCATTTAATGATTTCTAGGAGTCTTAGAAGAAAGAAAAAAAAAATAGACTCGGCAATACAAAATGAGAATTTCTGTAAAACAGTTCAAAATAGTGTATTATGAATAAAACGATTTCTTGACGTATAATACACTTCAATTTGAACTTTTCCAATACCATGCACTTTTTAAATTATCCAATTTTATGGCCATTAAACGCAATCAATATAAGAGAAATGAATTATTTTATTAAGCCTATTATGTATCGAGAAAGCGCCAGGCCTGTAAAGCTTACCCATGTTAGAGACCATTAAATCGTTATTATGCAATCATCATTCATATATTTACATAAGCGCAACTGGTTTCTCTAAATTTTAACCAATATGTAATTAACAAAATCCATTACTTCCCTTAAAGCTCTTTAATAATTTTTAATAATCATTTGGTACTTAATCTGAAAATTAGCCTTTACCATAAAAGGATTAGAAGCTGATTGATTCGGAAGTGGTGTTATGTAAAAGACTAATTTTAATGGATAAGTGTCCTAATTGGATGAATTAGTGCAAATTGGAGACAAGTGCCGCTGGAATTGAGAAAGAGTGTTGGAGAAAGGCGTTTCACAAGGGCTCTCAACATATTTCTGTTTTCATTATACAGTCAAGCACCTGCTTCTGTTATATTTTAGTAAGGATTAACATTAAATACATTGCTAAGATAAACGTCGGCTTTGCTTAGCTTACCTGTTAAATAGGCTGTGCAAGTTATCGGAGTGCAATTATTCTACAAAATTAAGTACTTATTTAAATCCAATTTTAAAATCAGGAAGTTGAATTTCTTTAAGATCTAAAATATTCAAACGATGCTATTTGGAAAACATCATCAAAAAATATCACAGTGCTAATGAGTCCTCCCCCCCCCCCCCCCTTCTTTACTTGAATGATATTTAAATCGCGAATATCATTCTTGATGGCAAAATTAAATTATTGGATTTTTTGAAAATTTTATTGAATACTATATATAACAATTGTAGTTTACTTAGGACTCAGAATAAATGTATTATGATTGGTTAAGTTTATTGAATACATTTCTAAATTACTCTACCAGTCGTCATAGTAAAAGAATAATTTGAAAAGTAATTTAAAAAGAATCTGGATAGTAGTGAATGACCTTCTACAAAGGACATTGCTATTTCTAATTCTTGGAGAAAGTAAAATCTGCGATAAAGTTTCTTAAACACTTTAAGAATGATTGAAATCATGATTCAAGTCTGGCGAAAAATTAGAATGGGTTTATTTGCTTCTTTTTCGCTTATCATTCACTTGACAATTTTAGTTTTTGTATTTAAAAAAACGCTGTATTGATATCTGAATTTCTCAAGTCAAAAGATTAAAAACGTATTTTTATTGATATTAAATTTTAACCATATATACATAGTTCGAATCTCAATTTTTGGGTTCTTAAATTATTAGATCAGGACTGGCAATACCACACGTCTCTGAGACCAAGATCTAAGCTGGTAAAATTTTATTATTTAAATAATTTTACAACAACAATAGTTATATATTTAAATAATAAATAAACAATAAATTAATTAAATAATTTTAATACAACAATAGTTACCTACACATTTTTCATAACTAATGCTGGAATTAAATAATTAAAACAGAAACACTATTCTTATTTCTTGTGGGATCTACACCAAAAATTAAAACTCTTTGATGGGAGTGGTGCATATTTATCTTTCACCTTTTTTGTGTTACAAAAAAATATTATATTATATTATTTAGGGATATTAATTAGAAGATCAAACTAGTAGATACATGTTTTAAAATTCGTTAAAACTATTTCCTTGTTAGAAGCATTAAAATTAAAAATGGAAATAACCCAAAAAAAAAATCGTGTTAGAAAATCAAATTTCTTATCAAATAACGGTCAATCATAATTAAATTTCTGCATGCTCCCCCGATTTGCTACTGATTGCGATTGCAGCTGATTTGAATATAACTTAACCCTAGCATGCAATGATATATTGGCAAGTTCTAAATTTGTAATCTAACTTATATAAATATATAACTTAGGGTTGAAACAAAAAATCTTGCTTATTCTCAATAAAAAAAACAACTTTATTTTCTATAATGGGTTACAAAAATACCCCCCCCCCATCCTCCTGTTAATTATAGATTATTTCGAATTATAATTCGTATTTTTAAAACTAAACCGCTCAATTAACATTTGAAAATGATTAATGCTATACCTCCTTAGAAGTGCTCAAGCTGAATTATTTCAAGATCCTAAGTTGTGAACAGTTAAATGACTAATGATAATAACACAGTCTTCACCGACACCTGCTAAAGACAGCGACCTCTTAGGTGGCAGGTGAGGTCTCATAAATGATTAGACATTCACAGATCGATCCCTGTGAACGAAAATCTACAATAGATATCATTTACATGTTGAATTATGTTTGATCAGATAGATTTTGAAAATAATAATAATTATGCTGGTTTCTTCTAAAATATACTTTTTCGTTTTAGTCAATGGCCTTAAGAAATGACAATAACCCTTGTATAATTCAAAAGAAGAAACATACAATTTTTCAAGATATCAATATTTTGTTATTATTAATTTTGCCCAGTTTTTATTTTGCCATTTATTATGTTTACTTTTATAGTTGTATATATTAATTTGTTTGAACCCTTTGTTTATGAATTATATTACAAATATTAAAATATACCATAAAAAAAAGTAAAATAAAGTTTATAAAATTTAATATTAAATATAAAGTTTAAATATTATAAACATCGCGACCTGTCCCATCTTCGGGGTCTGGGTTGTGAGGATCGTGCATAGGTGCATCCAGTGAAAATTTATTGGAAAATACTTTTAAAAAAGTGTGGAACTTTAGTAAATCATTGAAAACTAAACCAACCTAGTCAACTTGCTAGGGATAAAGCACGACATCCATGGAGCTTGAATGTGATCTATATCATTACAATAAAAGCCAAAGGAACCAAAAATCATAAATAAATAATAACAGCTAGATCGATAAGGTAATGATAGAAAAGAAAAACTAAAACAAAAAAAATCTTAGAATATTAAATGGGACTATGTTAAATCCAGTGCTCTTATGGAATGCGAAAACCTGCGAAAGAGGCAGTATAAATGAACCTGAAAAAACTTCTTAGGATCGAAAGGAGAAGTCGCGGGCCAAGAGTTTTACGAAGAATATTGGGATATTAATTAGAAGATCAAACTAGTAGATACTTGTGGAAGACCTTGAAACATTGACTAAGAATAAAGACGATGTAAGATTGTAAGGACGTTAGGCTAGTGTGAATCCAGCAAAGATCCATTAAATAATTTATTTTAGCAAATACCCAGCCTTCCCAGGAGTAAGGGGTTAGGGAATGTTCATCAACCAAGTAGATTAAGGAAAATTCACAAAGTTTAGAATTGCAGTTAATGACATAGTCGATTACAAAGGCTCTTATAGGGTATAAATATAAAGGAAAAGAGTATAAAGAAAAAGATGTGGTGCAGAAGTTACGATAGAAAGAAAAGAGTAGGTAGCAAGGTACGTGGGGAACGAATAAAGAGGAAAAAATGGATTTATGGAATACTATTGCGAGTACTACGTCCAGAGGAATAAAATATTATGTAGGAACTCACGAAACGTCGGCACAATTTTTCAAAGTAGCTAGGAAAAAAACAAGAATTCACTTTATATTTTATACATGCCCACATTCACAACTTCATATTCTATATTTTATTAATTGTCCGCATACTTCCATAATTGTCTTAACCGAATCAGTGAACCCTTAAAGATGAATTCCTTAGTGATTAGCCTGTTATTATAAAGAGGTAGAGATGGGTGAGAAATGTGGAATGCTGACTTCCACACCACCTGCTCACGATCCTTAATTGATTATCTTTATCTCATGGGAAATGTTAAAAAGGACACAAAAAGGAGGTATGCGTTATATCAGTCCAAGGATTAAATTAAGGATGCATTTGGGCAGGAACTCTTGGGGGAAATGGTATTCCAAGGATTAATATTCATTAACGCTTTAGATTAATCCAGCAAGTTAAGGTAATTCCGATAGTGGTCTAATTGACAGCCTGGAGTATTAACTGTGAGCTCCGTGGCCAGCCGGGCTCCGAATTCGATATTATAATAAGAAATTCAGTTATTTATTTAGATAAGGCCACTACGTAAGTTCTTTCTTGGGCTAGCTCAAGATAAGCTAAATTAAATAGTGAGCTGAAAGAGGATCTTACTGTAATATGAGTTTTTTGATGGAAGAAAAAAAATACCTCCTTTTATAAAATTTATTATTTTATTTTTATTTCTTTTATTTATTGGTACATGTAACTTTTAAACATTTAGTAATGATGTAATGTGAAACAAAAACGATATGATTAAAAAGAGTTCTAGACTTTTTGTTGGAACATTTACTAACTGTTCTAGTACCTGTTCTTGATTGTTCGAGAATCTTCTACGCCGAGAACCTTCTAGAATATTCGAATTCAGATTAAATATGGGGAGCCATGTCCTAGAGTCTAAATCTTGCGCTGAAGATCGAATCAATTTGTAATATTGTTTATGATTCGAGTTTTTATTTGTGTTGCGATATTACAATACCCATAATTTCATTTGCGCCATTCAATACATTCCTATGCTATACAAAACCTCAAAACAGTACATAAAGAGTCGTGTTGTTATAAAGAACCTCGAAAAGTTTTTGGGAGTTAATTGGAAATTAGAATGTTGTGTTTGGAGAACTAAGACACTTTTTTTACTAATGTAAAGGCTATTAGTGGAGCAGAATTGGTTACACACCATGGCGGGATAGCCGAGTGGCTAAACGCGTTAGAACATACGCGTTGCCACTGACAACCGGACAGATGATTTGAGAACCAGAAGATAGCAAGTTCAAAGTCCGGAGCCAGGGGAAGTTTAATAATACTCGGCTTTAATCCCCCACCCTTTCCCCTGGCCCGGGAAACCCCGTATAGCCTAAACGGCGAGGAAGGGGTGGACAAAAAAAGGTTACAAACCATGGACTGATTGTAGTTGATACCAAAACTATCTTAGGTAGAAAACCCTGTATAAAAAGATGTACGAGGATTAATAGAGGAAGAAGGGAAAAAGGAAGAATATGAGAAAACCCTCCTGGACAAACTACAAGAAATAAATGCCCAACAACATATAGACGCTTTCTGGGGAGACATTCAAGGGAAACACAATATTTATTGGGAAAAGAAAATGGGCACAACACCGAAGAAAACTGCTTGGTGGAATGATGAAATCAAAGCTGCAATAGCTTTAAAGCAATAAGGGACAAAAACCAGAGGACATGGTGAGCCTACGTAGATAAAAGACATAAGGCAAAGGCAACAGTTAAAATGGCCAAGACATATTCTTGGGAAAACTTTGGAAAATATATACAGGAGAATTGTAAAGAAAACCCAAGATAATTCTGGACCATAGTAAAATCATTTCGGGGAAAGAAAGGCAAACAGGTAAGGAATATCAAAATATGTCTGGCGAACTTATTACAGAAGATGATGGCAAATTGGAAGGGGTCTAGGCTTCATTATGAGCAAAAATTCTCAAGCCATGATAGCCCAAGAGACATGCAAGAGAATCAGAATAGACACTAAAGTAGTACCTTATCTGAACCAGAATTCGAGGAGGAAGGAAACGCAGCAGGAAGAAATGAAATTTTCCTTAGTTGATGGAGTAAAGGGTAAATGGTAGAATGGAGGAAAGGGAATCATTAAGAAACTTCAGACGCTCTTCCAGAAATTATGGGACGAAAACAGAATTCCCAAGGTATGGAAATTTAATATAATCGTGCCAAAACATAAATGTGATATCATCGTGCCATTATAATTATGCCAAAGTGAGTGTAATAAAGACAGACCATCTGTCTATCGCCTGTAGTTTATAATGTTTAGTCTAGAATCCTGGAGCAGATACTTAGGAAACGGATCGAACAAGACATTGAAGAAGAACAAGAAGCATTTAGACCCCAGAGACAAACCGCAGATCACATATTCTCCCTGCGAATGATTGTGGAGAAGGCTTGGAATAGTGGGGAGAGTGTTTAGTTGGCCATTCTTGACCATATAGCAGCTTCCGATTCCGTTCCGAAAAAGGAGATATGGCATCTCTTCCTAGCAAAAAAAGTTCCTACTAAGCTTATATTCGCGATAAAATGACAGTTAACCAGGATCCAAAAGGAGTTGTTCGACTGAATGGAAAGGAATCAAAGCCGTTTCCCTTTACGATAGGTGTAAAGCAGTGTGAGAGTCACTTCTTATTTATGGACGAGATCGCCAAAATATGCAATGTAAGAACCCCTAGAGCGATGGTGGGTTATCGAAACTTTCAGTATTAAGCATAACTTAATAAAAATTGAATCATTAAATGGAACCATCTAAATCAATTCTGTATGCCCAAAGAGCTTATAGCCTGTACTAGAGGGCTTCTAAATTCTTTCACTAAAAATTAACCAATTAACATTTTTTATATGTATTCATGATACAGTGATGGACAATTACGTCTCTCGTGTTATTCCTATGAAGAACACGCATCCACCTCCACAGTGGTAGAAACATCATATAACCACTTGTTCAGTGGTTGTGATTGAATGCTCACCCTCGGCCAGCAAAGCATTTATATGTATAAGAATGTAAATATTAAAGTGCAGGTAAATGAGACGCTAATGACAGTAAATAAAAGATAGACCGTTAGATGAGAGAGCGGAAGTGGGTAATTAAGAAGCGGGGTTAATTTAATTGCGGTTTTGTCACGGCCCCCTGAATCGGTGTGCGTGCTTCGATTTCCGCCGGAACTAGAGGAACATGTGGCCGGGTCTCATTGTCTCCTTCACCTCGCTTTGACTATTTACATCATTTTTTCAGCACGAAGTAGCTGCTCCTATGATGTTTTCTTAGTTTCAATGCCTATTATGTAGTTTAATCAGGGGAGACTTCAATGCCTACAAAATCTCAAGGGAGCTTCAAGAAACTTCAGCTAAAAATAAACTTCAGTAATGAACTTGATTATTTATTAGACTCCATCTGATTTAGCAGCTTCCCGAAAATATTCTTTTCTTTTGGCAATAATGTAGCGAATGAACCTTGATTTTTTAATATAATTTAATTTAATTATATTAATAGACTTACCTAATACAGGCTCAGTACAGGAATTCAAAAATAAGTTCAACATTGAAATTTTCAAAAGCACTGTTTACTTAAGTTTTACTCCTGTTTTAAATATTTGATTTGATTTTATTTTTTGTTTTACCTCTACAATACTTATTGTTAGATAGTTCTAAATATTATAGTATTATTTTTTTTTTTGTGTTAAATATATAATATTTTATAATTTTACATCACTAGCATCTTTTTAACAATTTTTCCAATGTCCTAGAGCCTTATAAACTATTTTTTTCTCCTCTTCCTCGCTTTTTAGATTATACGGGGTTTCCCAGTGCCTTATAAAGTTAGTGAATAATTTTTATATTCAATTTATGAATAAATTTAATTCCATATTCACTTTATTCAAGAGAGGAATTAAAAGGATACGAACCTCATCCATTCGCCTCCTAAATATCATGTTCAATTCCGATTGATGAGGAATCGGGAGTAGTAACTACGTATAAGTACTAATACCTTTATCGATGGTTGTTGTCAGTGTGTATGTAAAGTTTTAGTTACACACCAGGAAGAACACCTGTTATAAATCTAAAAATTATGGATTGAAAAGTTTGTAATTTTTGTAAGATCATCTTTTTTGCTTAAGTGAAATTCTATGAGGCGTTCTAAAAGGTTTTTTGAATCAAGTGTATGTATTCACTTTCTGTTTTGAATATTGACGAATAACTTCTAAACAAAAATTAACATGGATAACAGTAACCTTTTCTCATTATTTTAATGAACTTGTTTATCTTCATTTATACTTCATCTTTATTTTTGGTCTACGTTTTGGGATCTTTCTCCATCATCAGGACCCAGTTTTCTAACATTGAATTGTAACTGAATTAACATTTTCTTTTAATCTTGCTTTGGTGTAATTTTAAATTGCTAATATTAAATCTTTTCTTTATCCATGTTAAAATAACCCTTTTTCTAAAATATTAGTGAATAATTTTTTTATCTAGATATTTCTAATAAACATCCAATAAACTTCTTTAATTGTCACATACTTTTGTAAGGTAAATCTTTTCACGTTCATTCTTCAACATATGAAATAGATGAATATGAAGAGTCTATATGATTTCCTCTTGCAGTTATTTACTTTATTTACTAAATGTTAGTGCTTCTTTTTTTAACAATACATGCATAGCTATTATTTACGTATTTGGTGTCCTATTTAAAAAAAAAACGTTTTCTTAATATTTCAAGTAATTTATATTGATTATAGAAATTTTCGTTGCTTCCTTGTTTGCTATTTCTAAAATTAAAATCATATTTTGATGTTACAGTACGCTGCACCGAGGTTTTTTCTTTAAGGTTAAAACAATTTACGCTAGTTATTTGTTCACATTCTATTTTGTTTATTATTCATTACGGGTACTTCATTTCTACTTTATCTTCTTTTATTGGTCAGGTATATATTTAATTTATTGTCAATATATTGGCCGAGTGCAATAATTGATGATCATACAAAATATAGGTTTTCTTTATTGATATTTTAAATTCCTTTCCTCAACGATTCCGGTAAAATATTTCATAAAAAATATTTTTATAAAACCCCTGGTGGAGTAGGCACCTGCGGGACGCGGCCGTGCTAATCGTGTGACAGATCGCCCGTCAGGAAGGTGCTTATTAAAGCTAAACACGTTAATGTGCTCGCTACTCTTATGGAAATATTAATCTCTTTGGGTAAAAAAAGATATTAAAATTAAAGGCCCGCTCCTGCATTGTAATTAATTATAATATAAAATGTGAAAGACCTCTTGATACCGGACATTTGGCTTTTAGATAGCATCTTTGTTTTTAAAACAACCTTAATGAAGACAAATAATGTCACTAAGTGGTTAGGTTCCACTGTTAGACAAACCCATTTTTTATGAACTCATTAAATAATTTTATTCTTCTAATCTCCTTTACTAGTTAAATAACATGGTACGTGTTATGCATTTATAATAAAACTATACATTTAGACCAATAGTACGAAACATAATAAAAAATAAAATGAAATCAAATAAAAAAAAATATGCTGTTGAGGATCGTTACAGTCTTACACTAGTTAGGTAATTATTTATACTAAAATAGCGAATAATCGAATAACACATTTTTGATTACGCATTTCTAACTATACTAGTATCTTTAATATTCTATTAACCACCGATTGATTCAATTGATAACCGACTAACTGCGTAATTTATAGGATCATATTTATTTTGTTTAATGAAAAATACATACTTACTAATATATTTCTATACGAATGGTAGTAAAATGTATTGTATAATCTTTGAAACATCGGAAATTGAGAAGGCTGAACAGTTATGCAGATTAATATATTTTTTAAATTATTTTTTTTTTTTGAGGGTGGGGATAAAAGTTTTTTTTTCTTCAAATCTTCGCCATTGTCAACAAATTTCGACAATCAACAAATGTGTGCTGTGCTAATTAAATAAGCGCATGTTAGGCATGAGGAAGGATTGCACCCAGCAGTACCTCTTGTAGCAGTACCCGTCTTCCCTGGCTTGTTTCAGTTAATCTGGAGTTTCAACGAAGGAGATCTCTCATCAACTCGTTTTCAACCCCTATTTATTGGCATATCAGCTTTTGTAATGTCTCTACTTAGTCATTTGAAATGACCGTGCAAGTGAGTAAGGAAAAGTTTGTAAAGTGTAAAGGAAAGTAATTTGGATCTTCGTCTCTACTACTGTTTATTATATTTTGTACATTATAAACGTTACCATACACGGACACACCCACCTATAAAGACTTCAGACCTTTCAATCAAACATGTTAAGACTCATAATAAAAGCATCATCACATGTGACCAACAATACATGCAGATACATGCAGACTTACAAATACAAACAGTAGACCAACATATAAAAACACTTTACAAATTTATTTAAAATAGGGGTTAGAGACTTTGACATTATAAAGGAAAGTAATTTGGATCTTCTTCTCTACAACTGTTTATTATACTTTGTACATTTCAAACGTTTCGACCTCCAGGGCCGTCTTCAGTGTCTAATAACTACATAAATTAATGTTTGGTTAGTCAACTTTTTAAAAATTAATAAAAGATATGTATAATAAGGAGATATTACTTCTTAAATTACTGCATCATCCTAATCATATTACTGCCTTCCCAATAGTTAACCCTAAACGTACCAAATATGTTTAACATGGATGTATATATTCTAAATATAGTAACTGTCAACTTAAACATATTTACAAGCAGGCCAGTGACTGTGCAGTCTAGTGCGACGATGTAGGCCAGTGTTATTAAGTGTAAGTCTAAACAATACAGCCAACATTCCATAATATACATGAATTATCGAAACAAACCAAGCATTATAAAAAATAGCTACCATACTAGTTATTTGAAAACATATAATAGATAAATTCAAATAGATTACTAATAAATATTAATAAATTAATAAATAGCAATTAATAACTAACTTTTTTTAAAATAAAAACCATATGAAATTAAATATATCTATCTACACACACACACACACACACAAAAGCACATCATATATACCTACATTTCTATGTAGGTTAATCATAAATTTCTTCTTCAACAACAAAAATCAAAATATTCAATATAACAATGAAAACCATAATTTAGTATTTTTAATTTGCTTATTTCAATATCACTCCTATCTTATTTTATTTTTTGTAATATTTCTGCATATGCATGACGTAAATTATTTGTGTCTGTACGAAAATTAACCGCCTTACCCAGATTTTGAGAAATTATCATTGACTCTATTATTTTTCTCTTCGTGCTGTTACCCTCTTTGTGTACAATTATTACCCCTCATCATAATCAAATTTATGTCCTGTATCCATCACGTGTTTCACCAATGCTGTTTTGTTTGAATTTTTATTTTTGTTTTTAACAATATTTTGATGTTGATAAATTCTCTTGTTTAGATGTTGTCACCATAGTAAGAATACTCACGGAATGGACCAAAAAAGGCAGTACTGCTGACATTATTCTGAACTATTTTTCCTGTCATCCATATTATCAAAAAGATAACGTACTTAACGTAAATATTATATATAAAGCGATAAAAATAACAGATACCCTTTTCATTCAAGCCGTTAAAACTAGAATATTTCAGATGTTTATGGACAATTTTTACCGAATGAAAATGATAAAAAAAGCGTGGAACAAACAATTGTCGACTAGTGAAGGAAATAAGGAGAATAAAATAACACCAATTTGCCATAAATTTGTCAAATGTTACTACATACAGGGCCTTTCGGAGAATATATATAAATCATTTATAGAATATGACATAGATAATTTAAAATTCGGATATAAAGCAGGAAACAAAATTAAAGAATCGTACACACAATTGAAAGATAAAATAATAAAAGAGAAGGAATCGAAGGTGGTATACCAGATCAACTGCTTACATTGTCCGCGAGCTTATTATGGTGAAACCAGACAACATCTAAACAAGAGAATTTATCAACATCAAAATATTGTTAAAAACAAAAATAAAAATTCATACAACATGATGGATACAGGACATAAATTTGATTATGATGAGGGGTAATAATTGTACACAAAGAGGGTAACAGCACGAAGAGAAAAATAATAGAGTC
Source organism: Aelia acuminata (assembly GCA_911387785.2). NCBI lineage: Eukaryota > Metazoa > Arthropoda > Insecta > Hemiptera > Pentatomidae > Aelia > Aelia acuminata. Next base: position 75,903,957 of record OU426982.1, read on the forward strand.
AATTTCTCAAAATCTGGGTAAGGCGGTTAATTTTCGTACAGAAACAAATAATTTACGTCATGCATATGCAGAAATATTACAAAAAATAAAATAAGATAGGAGTGATATTGAAATAAGCAAATTAAAAATACTAAATTATGGTTTTCATTGTTATATTGAATATTTTGATTTTTGTTGTTGAAGAAGAAATTTATGATTAACCTACATAGAAATGTAGGGTAAAGCACCAATTGCTGACACTAACCCAATTACTGACACTTGCTCCTTATACCTTGAATAATAAGGGTTGCAAGCTCTCCAGGAATTCGAAAAATGCGCCAAATTAAAGGTACATCGATTAGCCTCTGATTCCCGCCAATATCAAGTCATCATTGATATCTGTTATTTTATTTACTGTCAAGGGTATCTGTTATTTTTATCGCTTTATATATAATATTTACGTTAAGTACGTTATCTTTTTGATAATATGGATGACAGGAAAAATAGTTCAGAATAATGTCAGCAGTACTGCCTTTTTTGGTCCATTCCGTGAGTATTCTTACTATGGTGACAACATCTAAACAAGAGAATTTATCAACATCAAAATATTGTTAAAAACAAAAATAAAAATTCAAACAAAACAGCATTGGTGAAACACGTGATGGATACAGGACATAAATTTGATTATGATGAGGGGTAATAATTGTACACAAAGAGGGTAACAGCACGAAGAGAAAAATAATAGAGTCAATTTCTCAAAATCTGGGTAAGGCGGTTAATTTTCGTACAGAAACAAATAATTTACGTCATGCATATGCAGAAATATTACAAAAAATAAAATGAGATAGGAGTGATATTGAAATAAGCAAATTAAAAATACTAAATTATGGTTTTCATTGTTATATTGAATATTTTTATTTTTGTTGTTGAAGTAGAAATTTATGATTAACCTGCATAGAAATGTATATATGATGTGCTTGTGTGTGTGTGTAGATAGATATATTTAATTTCATATGGTTTTTATTTTTAAAAATCTGGTGCGATGCGCGCAACACACAACTTTCACTTACCAACTTACTTAGATTAGAAATTGACGTGTTTTGTTAATTGCCACTTCTCAAAGCCGCACATTTTTTCACATTCATTTCTTATTTTTGTTTTTGTTTGCTCTATAAAAAACACAATTTTTTATTATTAAATAAAAGTTTTTACTCGTAATAATTCGGCAATGCAAGTATAATATTCCAAGTCGTCAGATTTTATAATTCTCTATGTAGTTGTTGAAAACTTCATAGTTACCATGAAACAAATAATTTCCATTAAGAGATTAGAACGGCATTAATTATAAACAATGGTCTGTCATTAAAGGCGTACTCCGCATGCATGGGCTCAACGATTTTTATGAGTTGACTGAATATTTTTCTTTTTTTCTTCTCTTTATGTTTTCTTTATTTTTATCATATCTCTTATTTAGCCATTTCTTATTTTTAGGCGTAAAGCCTATAAATAAATTTAATAAAAACAAAGGTACTTTATAAGAAAGAAACAAATAAACAAAAAGGCCCCCCCCCCCAAAAAAAGCTCCCTCAGAACATTTTATTAATGATAAAGCTTACCTGATGTTAAAGAAAACCTAATTTTCATTAAACATGACGAATTTGATGAAAATCGTTAAAGCCGTTTTTGAGATAATCGAAAGAAAGGTATAAATTGGAAAACAAGTTATGAACTAAAGTGCCTCCTCCGGTTGATCAATTTTGATGAAATTTTTACAGTCATATCTCGGTCATATACGTACATCAAATACCCAGTTTGATTAAGATCGTTAAAGCCGTTTTTGAGTAAATAATAAAAATATGTGATATTAGTACAAAATTTATTAAGTAAAGTCCCCCCTCCGGTTGATCAATTTTGATCAAATTTTAACAGTCATATCTCGAGCATATAAATAGATCAAATACTCAGTTTAATCAAAATCGTTAGAGCCGTTTTTAAGAAAATCGAAAAAAACTTAAAAAGTTATTAAATAAAGTACTCCCTCCCTTTGAGAAATTTTTGCTGTCACATCGTGGGCATATACATACACTAAATACCCAATTTCAGGTTCGCAAGGTTTAAAGTTTTTGAGCTAGTCTGTTCACACACAAACACACACACACACACACACACACACACACACACACACACACACACACACACACACACACACACACACACACACACATAGAGGGGACCCCACTCGACTCAGGGGACTCAGGGGACCCCAAAACGTGTATTTCCGTTGAAAACCGGAAGTCGAAATTGTTCACGATCGCAATACTTCCACTTACTATATATTTCACATATAGGTAAGTGAAAGTAAAAAAGTTAGTTATTAATTGCTATTTATTAATTTATTAGTAATCTATTTGAATTTATCTATTATATGTTTTCAAATAACTAGTATGGTAGCTATTTTTTATAATGCTTGATTTGTTTCGACAATTCATGTATATTATGGAATGTTGGCTGTATTGTTTAGACTTACACTTAATAACACTGGCCTACATCGTCGCACTAGACTGCACAGTCACTGGCCTGCTTGTAAATATGTTTAAGTTGACAGTTATTATATTTAGAATATATACATCCATGTTAAACCTCTTTGGTACGTTTAGGGTTAACTACTGGGAAGGCAGTAATATGATTAGGATGATGCAGTAATTTAAGAAGTAATATCTCCTTATTATACATATCTTTTATTAATTTTTAAAAAGTTGACTAACCAAACATTCTTCTTCTTCTTCTTCTTCTTCCTCCTTTGTGCCTTTCAGCGTGGAGGCGCCTCAGTCCAAGCCAGCCATGCACCCCGATCCTTAGCCAGCGCTTTCATGGCATTCAGGCCTCGTCCTCTTTTCTGTCCCAGCCTAGTGATGTGGTCTGTCCACGTTAGTCTGGGTCTGCCCCGGGGACGTCTTCCAGTCGGCCTAGCTTCAAAGTACTTCCTTGGGTCGCGGTCCTCTTCCATACGGCAAAGGTGGCCAAACCATTTCAGCTGCCTCATTTCAATGATATCCCTTACAGCTGATACTCCCAGGTCCTCTCGTATTCGTTGATTTCGGACCATATCTCTCCTGGTTCGGCCAGCCACTCTCCTCAAGTACCTCATTTCTGCGGCTGTTACTCGGCTCCAGTGCTTGTCCAGTGGGACCCAGCTTTCGCTTCCATAGAGTAGAGTCGGCAAGTATATGGCCTTGAAGATGTGCAGCTTTACGTTGTTGTCCATCTCCCTTTTTCCTGCAACTGTGTTGCACAGGTGATAGTAAACATTGTTTGCCTTCCTAATCCGGTTGGAAACTTCACCATCAATCTTTCCATTCCTACTGATGACAGTTCCGAGGTAGGTATATTCCTCTGTCATCTCTAAAGTTTCTCCTCTACATCGGATCTCGACATTCTCAACATCTCGGCCTACATGCATCACCTTGCTCTTACTTGCATTGAGCATCATCCCCTTCCTCTCCAGCTCAGCTTCCCACTCTATGATTGCTTGCTGCAGGTTTTCTTTTGAATCTGCTATGAGGACAATATCGTCAGCAAAAACCATCGCTTGAGCAAGTACTGTCCTCATATTCCACTTCCCCACAACTGTTCGCGCTGTCCTGCGCTTGCATATTTTTAGGATCTCGTCCATAAAAATGATAAATAGTAGAGGGCTAAGGCTGTCTCCCTGTTTTATTCCTTTATTCATATCGAAGGCTTCGGACTCTCTTCCGTTGACTAACCAAACATTAATTTATGTAATTTGTAGACACTGAAGACGGCCCTGGAGGTCGAAACGTTTTTAATGTACAAAATATAATAAACAGTAGTAGAGAAGAAGATCCAAATTACTTTCCTTTATAATTTCCAAGTCTCTAACCTCTATTTTAAATAAATTTGTAAAGTGTTTTTATATGCTGGTCTACTGTTTGTATTTGTAAGTCTGTATGTATCTGCATGTATTGTTGGTCACATGTGATGATGCTTTTATTATGAGTCTTAACATGTTTGATTGAAAGGTCTGAAGTCTTTATAGGTGGGTGTGTCCGAAAATCTGTAAAGCGTAGGTCCATATTGGTTTCATCAAGTACATATAAGTATGTATTTAATTTTTATCTCAGTCTTAATATTGAAGTTTTAAAAAAAAAGGGAGTAAAGTAGGTTGAGTGGTTTGTTAAGGGTTTTTCGTATCATTTTAACATTGGTCCATCTACAATATATACACACACAACATACCCGTAAGCAATGATACACTGACCGCTACTTTTGCTGAGGATACAATTCTCTCTAAACACAATGATCCTATACATAACTAACTAACTTTACAACACCAACATAAATTAAAGAAGTTGTAAATTATGGAAAATTCGACTGAATCATGAAAAATCAAAACGTATAATGTTCATTCTTCGAAAAAATACTTGCCTTCCAATTTATGAAATTTCTAAATTTCTCAAACTGACATCGTTTACTACCTTGGTCTTACCTTTCACCGAAGGTTGACATGGGGTTATAATTTTAAATTAACAATTGATTGAATAATAAAAGAAATTAATATTTATAAAATCTAATAAAAATAACCTTTTTTTACGAACGTGTCGCACATTTTAACTTCTGCTGAATTAATTTCTTCAGAATTTTTAAAAATAAAAATTGATAAAATTAGGCTTAATGTACTATAGGAAATACTTTTTAAAAATACAAGGTATAGAAAGAACATGTTGAAATGGAGAAAATTGGTCCCAAAGCAGATGTGCATCAAGTAATTTGTCATTAGTAACGCCATAGATAAAGGGTTCTTCCAGAGGACGCCTGCTTTTTTTTTTTAAAGGATTCTCAGAACAATGTCACATGTTAGTAGTTGTTACCTTTCCAGGATCGTTGATGTTCCTGCTACGTATCTTGTCGTAGTTTAAAAACAATTAAATACTTTAGTGAACGAAACTGTAAATAATTATTTATGAAATTTTAAATGCCTAAGTAAATTTTTATAAGCTTTAAACATTTATCGTAAAGCAAGAGAATAATTATAAATTAATAAAAATAAGACTGATATGTAATGTTCAACAGAATGATTCTGGACAGTCACAGTGTTGTATTTAAATCTGAATCGGCAACTTCTCCATACAAGAATTTTTATATGAACGTGATTTTTCAGCAATGGAATACATTTTTAAAATATGTATGCAAATGACACGACCGAAAGTTTTTAAATGCATAACCAATAAAAAGGATAATATCCAAACTGTTTTTTTTTTCTTTTTATAAATAATCTGTTTTCTGCAGATGTATACAAAATAAATTATTTTGTAGACTCCCTGAGACGTATGTAATACCATGAGGTGTGTCTTAAGCTTTTATTTATATTTTATTAAAATTATTTCTTAAAAGAAACAAATACCTGCTATTATAATTATTATTATTTAAAACCTATAATTATTAATGTTACTAATTTCAAGCAAAATGACCTAGTTACGAACGTCCAGTGTTCTGTTGTTTTTTTATGGGGTTTCATACATCTCCTTTAGTAATACGTGAATTCTAGTTTTTAGTTTTCCAGTCTTGGGATATCGTATTAGTTTCTCTGCAGAAGTGTCCTTGAACGAACAAGCGAAATATGAGATATAAGATACCTAATACACCCCACGGTGAGTTAATTCCGAGTAAGTAATTGTTGTTGTATCTAAACAGAATTTTCAATGGCTGCATAGAACTTATTTAAATGATTATTTCTGTGATTATTAAAAAAAAAAAAATTAAATATGAAAAACAGAAATTTTAGTTTGCAGAGTTACAAATACACACTTCGTTAATAAATTAATTTTTTTATTTTAAATCTCTATTGCTATTTATACCAATACCTATTAATTATAGCATATTAAGTACATATATTCAGAATTTAGGAGACAAGGTGTAAGTGATGCTTTTGAAAAAATCGATTTAGATGCAGAATATGGTAGTAAAAAAGCAACTTTTTTATTTCGAATGGGATTAAATGAAAGTTTTTTGTTTGTTCAACATCACTTTATGCCACTAAGGCTAATCGGACGATGGGATCTTATTTTCCCAATTCCAAGTATACAATTGTATTTTAGAAAAAAAATCCTCTCCAACCCTTAAAGGATAATATACTAGTTTAATAAGAAAGGAGATGATTTGAGCAAAATCGTATGTTTGAAAATATCTAAACAGTTGAAAATTTAAGTAGATATGTTCATCTTCATTAAAAATATATGTCTAAAACAAGATAAATGAAAGTAGGTACCTAACTATTCATTCGATTTAAAAACGACATTTCAACCTTGGCCATTCATCTTTTACCATAATATCGGTGAACCATTGAAAATAATTTTACGGCTCCTTGGTTGGCAATTCCTCCGCGGCCAGTTCTTAGGGTCCTTCCTGCTTCTCCTCCAATGTTCCGCGTAATTTCTTTGTCCTGTCATTCCGCCAAAGGCGCTAGAAGAAATGGTCATCCATAACAGCATCCTGCAGTGGTCAAGCCCCATCTCTGATCATTTTGACCATTCTTCCGGTCAAACGTTTTTTTTATTATTATTTAAAATTAAATATCATTTAAACTTCTAATATACAATTTACAAGATGTAGAATGGGTAATTGTTTTAACACTTTGCTGTTGTCTCAGTTTGCTTTTCGTAATTACGACCATTTTAACTAAAGAAAAGTATCTTTAAGTCAACTATTACTTCAACATGGTTGTTTTAAAGTTTTTCATTGCTTAATTTAGTAAGTGTAAGTGACTATATTGGTTATATAATAAGGTTCTTATATATACAAAAAGTTTCTCTAAAATTGCTTATACTTTGAAACTATTAGGTAGAAAAAGATTAGGTATTCTTTGTGAGAGTTCTGAGGGTAGAGTATAACTAGGTACATGATATAGTGTATAGTATAATTAGGTATAATGTTAATCGCAAATGAAACGATATTGTGTATAAATCCTGTTACTGGGCGACATGATCAAGTGACAGTGCGAATCCCTAACCACCACTTTACTGTAAGTGCCTCCACTTGAAGCTCCCCTCCCACCCTCATTCGCGGTGTGACAGCCCTGACATTCCTCAGCCGACCACAGAAATCGCTGCTTACTGGTCGCTGAATACTGGCAATAATAATTTATCTGATCCTTATGACCTTAGCTTGTGCTTAAAAGTAAAACTAACTCTAACTCATGGGATGTTCGGCATTACTTTGGATGCAGGCTTTTGCGCGCTTCCTCATTGCCCCAGCAGTGACATCTCTAGTGTGTTTTTCATCAGAAAAACTTCTTTTCGACTCAAAAGGTGAAGTGCATTGTATCATGGGTTACACCACTAAAAAGCTAACTAAATTTCGCAGTTTTGAGGAAATTAGACAGTTTCTACGGTGCTCCAGTGGGGAGTGAGGAATTTTCAAAAACTATTAAAAATTTAAGTTTTAATAAATGTTTTGTGTTTAGCGCGTTAAAAGTCCTACTGAAAGAGGATTTAAAATAACCAAACCTAACTCATCGTTTAGGAAATTTAATGCTGATTAAGAAAATAACATCGTTTTTGTTTCTACGCTAAATCAAAGTAGAGAAAACTGCCATTTTTTAGAAAAAAAAGTAAAATTTTGAAAATGAAAAATAAAAATTCTATCTCTTCAGCAGATTGAGATAGGAAACTCGTTTCTGCGCCATTCTACCCTGTTTACCATGCAGTATTACCCATTTTTTTTTTTTTTTTTTACACTAGGTCTGGGACACCCAGTATAGTAATGATCAAAATTCTTTTTAGCCTTTATTCCTTAGAAAGAATACTTGAAAACATTGTAGTATTTGTATATATGAATTCCATAAAAAGTTCATATTCTTTCGATCCTTTTTTTTTTTTTGGGACCGCCCTTAATCAACAGAACTATACAAGAATTTTAATCACTCCACGGTTCTCAAAAACCTTCCCCAGCTATTTTTATCATAGCTGATTTTATTTGGTCAGATGTGATTTGTATGGTGGTTTTTTTCCTGATTATGATTAAATTGGCGAAATGACACCTAACTCCTTTTTCTTCTTTTTTTTTTTTTATGAATATTACTATTTTGATTTGACAACTAGCAGTAAGGGCATAATATTCTATTTAAAAATGAATGAGTATATTCGCTTGAATCAAGAATGATGTAAGGAATAAAAGACTTCACGAAACACAATTAAGGTTAATAATTAATGCTGGTATATTGCACTGTAAACAACTGAATTCAGAGACGCAAATATATATCTTCGCTTGAATTAAAAGAATATCTTTTTCTTTTCAAATGCTATAATAACCATTAATATAAAGACAACTAGCTCTGCTCATATAGGAACATCATCCTCATTCCACTTCATAGCCATAACTGTTCCCTCGCCGTCCTTATTGTTTAAACTAATTATCAAATAAGAGATCCCATTTGTGGCGTTGAGTGGTAACAATAGCGAGCTATGTCGAAAATCGGATTTAAGACAGGGCAACTCAACAGGATACCGCAAATGTAAATCGTTAGCTGTGGGGGGGCGATGGAGGGGGGACCGGTCCCCCCCACGGAGCGATCCAATTGACGCTTTGATAAGAGCTAATGAAGGCGTTAGGGCGATACCTAACCAACTCAGCTCATCCAATAGCATCCATCTGCCACTTCACACCAGCGCCACCCCCTCCATGTAAAATATTTACAAAAGAGAGGCAACACTGATTGAAATAGATTAGCTCTGCCGATTACAGCGCCTCTGACGGAATAATTGAGCGATTCGCGCCTCTTCTTAATCCTATCTTTTCGCTCATATCGCATTGTCAATGCCTTAATATCTCTATAGAGGGGGACTTTTATTAGATTTTTCTGGAGCGGCTTTGAGTCTTTTATTGTATATTATATATGCAAACGAATAAAATTGCGAATAGATTAAACATTTTTCAAGGAAAGTAGTAGAACTTGAAACTGTTTTGTATGTATTGTAACACTTCTGTTGTTTGGTTCAAAGAAAAATAATAAGTATTAGAACAGGTTTCAAAAATTATCACTGTTTAACACACAAATAATCATATGGCTTGAACTTCACAACCAAGACAAACTGTCCAGTCAATCGCTCCTTATATACAGACGTAAGGAAAATGGTCTAGATCTTCATTGAACGGCGTGTATGGTACTCGGACATCGTAGTTACAAATACGTGATATGACAGTTTGTTCCAACAATTAGTTCGTTCCAAAAAAAGGTCTGGGACTTCTAAACCATTGCTTTTTTTTTTTTTTTTAACGCTACGGTATATTAATAATAATAATGATAAATAATAATTGTATTTAATTTCCACATCAAGTATCGCCCTATCAAGTTACTCTTCCCATATCTCGGTAGAAATATTAGGTCCTCCTAAACAAGTATGTACTTAGTTTACTCTGGAGCATGGCTCAAAAAATTAATAGGAAGGACACTATGATCAACATAAAGGAACAATATGAATTTTTTCGATACAACAAAAATATGTAATTCAACATGATATCTCGTCGTTATTGAAGTATCTGACAATTAGGTGTGCCTACAAGAGGTAGGATGGTATAACATGAAGGTGTAAATTTTTGAGGAACTTCATAATGAGTGTAAATAAACAACATTTTTCATAATGTTATTTGGTAATTTTCATTACTTTATGAATCATTGTCATTATAATTCTGCTACACAGTGACAATTAATGATTGAGCAGAAGTAATTCAATTGCCAATACTATTAGGTATAATTGTAATTGTATGCCAGCAATTCTAAGTAATTTTAATATAATCATATATAATTGAAGTCGGTAATTGAAAGTATAAACAATGCAAATTGTTGAAAGTATAAACAATGCAAAATTGACACTGTAATAGGACAAAAAAATGTATGTTAGGAAATATTATATTTCGTATGTTCTGATAGGAAATAAATTTAAGAGTAAATTTGTATGTGTTTTTGTATTTGTAATTATGTTATTGCAACTACTAGAACATATTACTGTATTTTAATTACAAGTGATTGTAATTGTAATTGCAGTTACTTAGTGACAACAATTAATAGTAATTTAGAGCATCAATTGCAATTACAGTATTTGAAAAAAGTAATTTAAACTACTTAAAACGGCACAGTAATTTTAATTGGGTATTAATTTTTCGAATCATTTTTCGGAAACGATAAATTTATTTATGATTGCTAAATCGGCCAAAAATGGCCCAAATTTTATATTTTGGGCGATTCATCTTTTCAACGGACCTATTTTTCTTATGTGTTTGTAAATTAAATGTTCACGTAATGTACTTGGAACAGCACGTGCGTAAGATAAAGAAACAATAAGTTTTTGTGTCAACTAAAGGTGTATCATAATGTTACTTTTAATATTATGTCGATATAATAAATGGAAATTGAACATTGGAAATCGTTTATCTACTGCATTCACCATTACTTGAATCATTGAGGTTCACCAACTTAAGAGATAGTAGACGAAATATATGTAGATATCCAATGCAAATAGATGTCAGCCATTGCACGCTAAGAGTTATATGACATGCTGAGTGAATGTTTAATGATATCCAACGCATAAACTGATAGATCAGAGAAGGGCTGATCCCATCTTCAAAAAGTACAAGTAGAAGTTTTTAGCAGTACAACTTGAAAAATATGTAGCAAGACAATTTCGTTTAAATGTAATGTAATATTGTAACGAAAAAAGCTTCAAATGTAAGGAAAATAGCACATGTCAAAATAATTGTCCTATATAAACAAAGATCGAGGTGACGCAAAGATGGGGATAGGAGGGGTGAAAGGAAAGGAATGGAAGGAATAGAAGAAGGCAATAAGAGGAAATAGTTTGACAGAGATGATTATTGGATCGGAATGCAGCAACTGTATATAGCCGTAGTGTATATATAGTACCTTATTTAGTCATGAGGACCCCGCAAGTGACTTGACCATTAGTGCCATTCGACACCTCCGTAGAGTGCGTTGAGTAGGCAGATAACTGGATCTGTGGACATCTGTGCGATGGCCAAAGTGGAAACTGATTGCTGACTAAATAGTAGCGCACTGGCGGATACTGGAATTATGGTAATGCAGCTGGGCCAGATGTGTGCCCATCTCCCGCGACAAATCTCATTGCTCCATGTCCTCAGGGCATTCCTCGTCCTACTTCGGTGGCTTCTTTGTACATAAATCGGCATTGATTTTTATATTTCGAGTTACGCGTGGATTTTTCTTAATGTCATTTTCTGATAATGCTCTGACGTATTTCTGTTTTACATCCTATTTTGGTATTATAATTATTCAGAAGAGATGGGTTTATGTATAATCAGATACACTGGTTGAAATATTTTGCTCGGCTTCTTTTACTTTCACTTACCTATATATGAAATATATAGTAAGGGGGAGTCATTTCTTTTTCAGTTGTAGTTCAGTTCAAAAGTTATTTCAATAATTTAGTCAATCTCAGATTATATAAGGATATAACATACACAAATTTTATATTTTAACTAGTTGGCCAGTATGAATTACTTGCATATTATACTAACACGGTCACGCCGGGGCTGTAATTCATGCTCCTCGCCCCTTGGCGGCATTCTTTAATGATTTTCGCTCTATCGGATTGGAGTTATTCAAAGGCATTATGCAGTATTGACAATCCAACATTAATAAAACAAAGAATACAATCCTACCTCGTTAAAAATTGTTATGAAAAGTTTTGTGATTGACTAAAGTGCCCAATGCAGCAGTCTAGTGCGAACCACCGGTGGTACACGCCGGCGTGAACGGGGATAATCAATGCCCTTACAGCTTTGATTTATGACTAAGGAAACACATCATTATAAATAAGATAATTTTTTTCCACTGTTAACTATAACATGAACAGAATATAAAAAGATGTAACTTCATAAGGGATAGTCCGATATTCATAATTTCTTTTTTAATTACTCAGGAAATCAAAGATCTTCCACTTTTATGATTGCTAAATTGACCAAAAATAAACTATTCTTTTAGATTTTTCTTTAAATAAAGGAATCTCTTCCATGGGTTTTTATTTATTTTATTCTCCTAACGTTTCGGGCTTTTGGCCCATCTTCTGTGGTTATCTATTGCACATTTTTAATATTCCATCAACCCTTTGTCATTACATATAATTGTTTTTTATAAAAAAATAGCAATAGTTATAAAATTACTTCCATTGTGTCACTCCTGCTTGAAAGGTTGGCGTGACCGAGCTATCAACCTGTTATTGTAAAGAAAATTATATATTATTATTAACATTTTATCTAAAAATTATAATAAAAAGAATTAGAGGAAAGTTGTTCGTTTCGATAATTTTGTTCCTCGCCGAAAGCCCCTCTGTGAGCTCTTTATGAACGTTCCTTTAAGTCAACGGAAATGCTTAAATACTTTTTGAGGTATTTCTGTATGTATCTCCTGTAACCGTCAGTGATTGATTTGATTCCTTATTCCACATGATCAACTTAAATAACAATTTTTCATGGTTGTGGACTATTTCATTGTCACTCATTTACCATCGATAGTAATATTGCTTCATTATTACTACTACTATGATTAAAAAAAAAAAAAAACCATATTTGAGGGATGTTATGACCCCGTACTCCCCCCCCCCCCCCCCCCCGGATCCACCCATGCTCCCAATGCTAATGTTGAATTAAAGTTCCGATTTCTCGTTTCTAAAGCAGTGTTGAAGATACCAACCATTTTAAGGAGTTCCTTGGCTAGAAAGTTACCCCCCGTCGGCCATATAACTTCACTGATCACATTAATCAGGAACGATCGCTCAACACAGTGCAGCGAGGTACCAAAGAACACCTGAACGGCCGGTAATGGGACCTGTGAAAAGGTAAAAAATCACAGTTATTGTGTCCATGTGGACCGTGAAAAATCTCTTGATGAGCCTCCTAGATCCTCTTTTGTGTAGCCCCCGCTTGCTCTTGTTTTATTTACTACTCCCTAGGCCTTATTACGTTTATATAGTATTAGGAGCAAACAGCCTACTTCGAGATCATCATTGGTAAACATTTTCGATTTTTGTTTTGAATATGTTTCAACCGCTTCCGCAAGATTTCGTCTGAGGGGGCAGAGTGGTAAACATTTTGTCTAGGGGGCTGTATGATAAAATTCTTATGCTAGGAGGTATCCTAACAATTATTGTTAAGTAAAACTTATTGATATTTGAACATTAAAATACCTTTTTAATAAAGTAGTACATTACTTAACAAATGTAGCAAGTGAATACGAATTTATACAATTTGAAGCTTTTTTCTCATATTTTTTATAGGGGGTGCGACTACCCTCTCCTGCCACCAACCATTCTGCGGACGCCCATGATTCAAATAACTGTTGCACGGTTGACGAACGGATCATAGAAAATTTTATGAGCATTAAACTAATTGTTGAACTTTGGGATGTAAACCGATGGGAAGATTACCTTACATTACAAGATCTAATATCTCTTTTTATAAATTTCTGTAAAGAATGACATTGTATACGAATATTTTTATTCCAAACTTGAAGGGCGTCAGGCCTTATAACTCTATATTTTTCTTCGTACTACAGCTGACCCGTGCAAAGCATTCGCACTCTAACCTACTTAAATCCCACTTTATTAAGTACACACCGTATATTTAGTATCATTTCTTTTATTGGGGGGAGGGGGAAAGCAAAAGGTGGAGCCATGAGTAACCTGTAATATAGAGTAGAGGTGAGGTTAGAAAACGGAATACTTAAATACGCATATCGGTTTAGCGGAAAGCGAGTGAGCTGATTCTATTGACCGCTAGTTTTGCACTTATGACTCGCAATCGAATAAGGACGAGTCGGGACTCGTAAGGAGGAGTCATGAGTAACTTGTAATATAGAGAAGAGGTGAGGTTAGAAGACGGAATACTTAAATAAAAAAGTGTATATATCCAAAAATGTTCGACTCAACAAACTGAAAAAATGACACCTTCGAAAAAACCCCGCGACCATTTTCACTGAGAATGGCAGTTTTTCGCTTACAACTCGCAAACGAAGGGGTTATTCGAAAAAATGTATGTGACCGAAAATGTTCTCCTTGAAAACCTGAAAAGACTGACACCATTTAGACACATTTTTGATTTTCTTTTCAAAACCGCGGTTTTGCCATTACAACTCGCAAACGAAGGCGGAATAAGTGATTTGTATATTTTTCCGGTGTTAGCTGTTAATGAAAGCTTTAAATTGATGCATGAAATTTGATGGTGTTAAGAAAGTTATGGCATACCAACAAAAAAAAGGCCTTGAGAAATAAAACATACTACCTGACCCGTGCAAAGCATTGGCATTCTAACTCACTTAAATCCCACTTAATTAAAAGTACCTACACGCCGTATATTTACAATCGTGTAGAGCGTATTTAGTGACATTTAGTCGTGGTATAGGTGAGGATTGAAGTAAAGAATAGATGTGTTTAAATTTTAGATTATTGATTTTTTGAAACAAAAGTTTAAGATATTTAAATATTTACATAGTAATTACAGGACCTCTTTGAATACTCTGTTTGAAGTTACGATATGGTCATCTGTGATTTTTGTTGGTGGGTTTGTTTTACATAGACATAGATGAGAAGAATAAGCGCACCCTGGAAAACGCCACATACTTAAATACACATATCGTTAACGCGAAAAGCGAGTGCACTGATTCTATTGACTGAAATCGCATGTTTTTGCTTGTAACTCGCAAAAGACGGCGACAACGGAAATGTGCCTGTATCCAAAATGTTTGTCTGGATAAACTGAAAAAAAGACACCTTCGAAAAAGCCCCTATACCATTTTCGCTGAGAGTTGTAGTTTTTCGCTTACAACTCGCAAACGAAGGAGTTAATCGAAAAAATGTTCTCCTTGAAAACCTGAAAAGATTGACACCATTTAGAAACTCCTACTATCAGAACTCTATAACCAAAACCGCGGTTTTGCGCTTATAACTCGCAATTGAATGCGAAATGAGTGATTTGTATATTTTTTCATATTATAGTATATATATTATATAGCTGTTAAGGAAAGCTAATGATGCCTCATTCATGAAATTTGATGAAGTTTAAGAATGTTTTGGCGTACCGACAAAAAAAAAGGCGTTGAGAAATAATATACATGATTGTGCCACGACAAGAAAAGTAAACTTTATATTATATTATTACTGCTATGTTAAAGCAGCAGTTTTTTGGTCTAAACCAGACTAAAAGAAGAAGAAATACAGATATAAAACCAGTGGGATTTTTTTCATTTTTTATTAAATATCTTTTGAAAAATCATTTAACTAGAAAAACTTAATAGATTTCATAAAGACCCCACTGTCCCATTCATTATTGATTTGATTCCATCTAAATCCTCCTTTTTAATTTTAAACTTAAACTGATCTATCACATTTTCGGCATAAAATAATTTATAACTTATTAACTATTAGTTATAAACTTCCAATGTGCACGATTATTCAAAATATCTAAAATAAATAAGTCAAACACTAACGGTTACAGATGATACAGACAAAAATACCTAAACAATTATTTAAGCATTTCCTTTGACTTAAAAAAACGTTAATACAAAGGAGCTCACAGAGGGGCTTTCAGCGAGGAACAAAATTATCGAAACAAACACCTTTCCTCTAATTCTCTTTATTCTAATTTTTAGATAAAATATTAATAATAATAATAAATAATTTTTGCCACAATAACAGGCTGATAAGTAGGTCACGCCAACCTTTTTAGCAGGCGTGACATAATGGAAGTAGCTGTATAACTATTGCTATTAAAATATAATATAGTAAACAAGTTTTTAGGAAGAGACTATTTAATTATATTTATAGAATGCAAGGCCTCAAAGTCTCGTATTATTTCAATAATGCACTTAATCATGCAGGTTACATGCCAAATTTTCGCCTATTCAGGCATCTTCAGGGCTACTACAGTTTCGCAAGCAAGCTAGAAACAGACTGAAACCTTCCCATATGGAAGGAGGGCTAACAGGGAAATATACAGTGTTGCCAACATTCCAACAAATTTAGATAACAGAGATAATAACTGAATAAGGTCTATAGAAAATAAACACAATATTAAAGTTGAAGAAGGTTCAAATAAAGTAATTTTAATTACACATTATACACACTCACACCCATTACACACATAACATCATGTACTAGAATTAAAAAAAAAATGTTATGTGTGTAATGGGTGTGAGTGTGTATGTATATATGTGAAGATGTAAAATTAAAATTACTTTATTTGAACCTTCTTCAACTTTAATATTGTGTTTATTTTCTATAGACCTTATTCAGTTATTATCTCTGTTATCTAAATTTGTTGGAATGTTGGCAACACTGTATATTTCCCTGTTAGCCCTCCTTCCATATGGGAAGGTTTCAGTCTGTTTCTAGCTTGCTTGCGAAACTGTAGTAGCCCTGAAGATGCCTGAATAGGCGAAAATTTGGCATGTAACCTGCATGATTAAGTGCATTATTGAAATAATACGAGACTTTGAGGCCTTGCATTGTATAAATATAATATAGGATATTCTGTGGCTGATTCAATTTCAACTAATAATCTCTAATCTCAACGTCACATTTTTATATCTGCACTATCCTCGGCTGTATCAAAACTAGGCATTATGCTGTTCCCGTTTATTTGACATCTGCTAATTTGAGCTCAGAAAGAGTTTTTAAAAAAACTGATTTTCTCTACTAGTTTTAAAAATGTTGGTATGTATGAATAAAGTGGACATGTATTGTAAAATGTCAAACTTGACCAACTTGAGCATGGTTTCACTTCCACCCGAAAACTGTCAATTGTTTCCATCTAAAACGTTTTGCCGGGGAAATGGGTTTTGTCGAAACCTTTAACCTTTTGTAAGCGGCGGCAATGACTCAGTTTCCTAACAGAGGCGATACGCTCTTCTATCTCTCTCTTAGTGTCGCCAACTCTCGCTGTCACGGTTCCACCCTGCTCCTCCCGATAGTTTGCATATCTTCACCGCTCAAAGCTTTAAAATGGACATATTTCTAATGCCCCAGGACTTGGAGCAAAGGAACGGAATCTAAACAATAAGAATACTACAAGTAATGGGAAGATGTTAAATGTCGCTCTAACTTACCATTTCATATATGAGGCTATGGGGACTTCATGTTGTCGGAAAGATTGGAAACAAAAGGCTAAAAATCACTGGGCCTGGAAGGGGTTATAAATGGGATTGTGACTTTATCTTTTAAGAAATTAGGAAACAAAATTATAAGTCAAAACAGACCTAAGCAAAAATCATCAACTCATAATTAATTGAAAATGAGAATGTCGGTGTTCAAGATGGTACTTGAAGAAGTAGAAAATAACGAGCAGTTCCTTGTATCTTCAGTTTTTTAAAGGAATTATTGAAAGTTATTTCAAGTTATTGATTTTTCCACATCCTTTAAGGTGGTTTCCATCTAAGTTAAAAAATACTTCCATTTTAGTTGCAGTTTTGTAGACTTAAAGATTTGAGAGCTCTCCTTAACTTGGATTAGATGCTAAAAGATGAGGTTAACAGAGGTTTGGCTCATGATTCCCCTCCTTAAAAAGTAGAAATAATAAAACGTAGATATAATAAAATTTAAAAATAGCGTTTTTGAAAGCAACATATACTTAGGATTTTGGAAATTGTGTAGTTCGTTTGCCAATTAAATGCTCAGGACCACAAAAAATGCTGCACAATGGAATGCCTTGTGTGTGAAATCGAGGAGGAAAAGGTAAATTTATTTGATAAATAAATATTTGAATAAATTTATTTGATATATGCGATCCTACGATTCATGTATGGGCGATCATATGAAATAAATCAACAATGATTAATAGAATGCCAGGGTTTATCTAAATGGTAACGCTAGGATTATAGGAAATATTAGGGATATGAAAGGGTACGGAAATATTAATGCTGATATAATGCTGATGTCAGATTCTTTTTTTTTTAATGAGAGCTACAGACAGCACTAAATGTAAAATACATTATTTTGTATTTTTATACTAAATATCTTAATATTGATTGTGGCATCATAGCGGAGGAGGTAAAAGCAAACAAACGTGCATGACACTAAGCGCAGGGCGAAGTATTGCGAAGCGGCACCGAAGCGAACCACATTTCCCGCCACAGATTCAATATTCTGCTAAATGATCCAGAGACCTATTTCAAACAAGGACTCACCACTCAAACCGGAAAAAAAGCTTAGCACATTCCACAGAAAGGATTTCATGTAAATAGAAAGTTGCCCGCTACAATTTCGTTTAGTTTGTGACTGAAATCTAGGCTAAATTACGAAAATATACATTGTAAACGCATACGCACATATTTTCTATAGGTATAATGTGTACCTAAACATATTTTTAATAGTATTATCCAAACACAATTGAAACCTTTCATTACTTTTTATAGAACTTTTTTATTCTCAAAAATAGACATGTAATGCCACGATAACCTTAATGCAGTTGTATTTGATTGACTGAAAAAGAATGCTCATATCAAATGCACCATTAGTGTGGGGAAATAGGTAATTAAGAATATATATAAATAAATTAGGAAAGAAAAATCAAAAACATCAAAAAAGAGTAGTCCTCAAGAAGATGTTCCAATATTTGATGTCGAGGCAGAGACGTACTTTGGTAATTTATCTAAATTAGGTATTTTATAACACACAATGCTACTGTTTCGGATGTTTTTAAAAATAATTTATTGGAATTTTCACTAACACCGTAAAAGGCAAATGGTTTGAGAAAAACAATTTAAATAGTAATACATTAATTATTCCAGCATTAAATCAAAAAGGTTTTTTTTCAGTGGCACTGCCACAACACTCAGGGACCGGGGCGGATAAAATATTTGATAGTTACATAAGTATATCTTTGCAAAGGTGACGATAGGGGAGGGGTAGGTGGTCCAATACGCAGTCCTCGGAAGCCCCCTAATCTGAGGTGATTATCGGTCTCATCAGATGTTTAGGGTCCTAAATTATTTCATTCTCATTCCCTCTCCAATTGAAAAAATGATACCGTCAAAAGGTGAAATAATTCAACTTCAATCACATACTTGAAAAATACTACTCGATGATGTTCGAAAAAAGAAAAGAAGAAAAAAGATATTAGGGGACTGCCTGCAGTTTTGGAGATTCAAACATTGATGAATGGAATGGAAATGGTAAATGGGAAAATGGTAGATGGATATCAAGCGGTATTATAATCCACCGTTACATCGTAGGGTTCGTTTTTCCCCCTGTTCTTCAAACGAATAGAAGTATACCTACATAGTTGTCGAATGTTAAACATCTCTCATACACGTCATCAAGCATATCTCATTAATATCGTTTTCATTGCCGCATAGTTCGTATCGAGGGAGGGGTGATGGGCTCAACATTTATTATTTCGGAAAAAGCTTCCATTCACTAAGGTTAGGAGGCCCATTAAGAACCG
The DNA here is from genome assembly GCA_911387785.2 of Aelia acuminata. Lineage (NCBI taxonomy): Eukaryota > Metazoa > Arthropoda > Insecta > Hemiptera > Pentatomidae > Aelia > Aelia acuminata. The sequence continues at coordinate 75,923,421 of OU426982.1, forward strand.
ATTACAAGTAGCACATTCGACAAAGGAGGCTTGAGAGAGCCACTAGCATATGCTACCCAGGACTCTGCAGACTCACAGCATCTGCCATTCCGATGACTATGCACACACTAAGCTCGCTGCCCAGATGTCACTACACACTAATGTATTAGTGCCCCTCTTAGGTCAAGTAAGTGTTTCTAAGTAGGTCGGAAATCATTGCTTATCATTTAACAAGCCTCTCTGTTTCTGACCTCGTATGTCGGAGCTAAGATTGATCGACTGCGAGAATATGAGAACAAAGTCAATTATCCTTTTTTCTTTATTACAGTAATGTAAATGTCAGCCGATTATGGAAGAACAAGCATCTGGATATAATAAAGAACCCATATTATCATACTTCAGCAGGAGAAATTGCACCAAACTTTTAAAAAAAGCCTTTCGAAACAGACTTAAAAAAATACAACAGAAATATTGCGTACTTACTGGGGTACTGTGTTTATTTAATTTAAGGAGTTATGATATATTTAGTTTAAGGATTACTGTTGATATCTTTAAACGGTTTTCATTTTTCAAAATATACTTAAATTAATACATAAAAACTGCTTTTCTTATAAACTAAAACTAACAGCTGATATCTCTTTCTGGAGCAAAGTGCTTTAGTTTTTTTTTTTTTTTTTTTTAGTTTTTTTTTTACATACTTTTATTATATCAACTGTCTACTGGGGAATGAAGTCCGAACTTAGTATCTTACAATTTTAATCTGCTTACACGATTCGGCATCATACCTATTGCTAGATTAAACCTAATGGAAACGCTTCATAGTAATAATTATTAATAATTTTTAAATTTATTGATTCATTAAGTTTTCCTAAGTTAATTTCCTACATTCCTAACTGATTCATTTAGGTTTGGAGAAAATTTGAAGAAGTTACTTAAATATTATCGAAGCTCGTAGCCTCTGTAAACACGTCTTCTATCATTCAAGGAGCAAAATAATTAATAACTTAGCAAAATAATTCTTAACTTTTACACTTTCCAATAATTTGGCAAATCTTTGTTATGGTCTTTCGAAGAGGTTTATGCATTTTCCCGATTTAGGTGTGGCGTAAATTGAACTTGAAACCATTTAGATAACCTAGCTACAAATGAAATAGATCTAAAAATAAATTTCACCGTGTCTCTGTTAAAATAAATGCCACGGAGAGCTTCGTTACAACGATTATAACAAACAAATCGATCTTATAATTTATATATAAGAAATTTAGTAAGAAATTTACTGGCGCATTAAAAATTCTTTGCACTTTATAACTATAGTTTTATTACACAATAGTTATAGTTAATAATTAGTCATATAATTTTTCGTTCATTCGTGTCTCATTTTTTAAATATATACATTTATCCAATAAATGTGGTATTAGGAACAACCATATAAGCAATGAGACAAACCCGTCAAAAAAAAATTGCAAAAACGAAAATAATAACAATAAAATTGAACAAAATATATGTAAAACTAAAAAATGTAAAACTATGTTTTTTTTTAAATTTGAAAATGAAAATATAACTTATAAATTATTCCCTTCCACAATTGCACATCCTATAGCCTACCATTCTTTAAACATTTTGATTAAAATAAACATGATTTTTTTTTAATGTCTATGAAGACGTGGGGTTCGCCCGGGTAAATAAATGAAGAACTCACTCCCTGCTTCCCTAAAATAAATCTATTATTATCAATTTATGGGATATTGAAAAATATTTTTTACTGGAGTTATTATTTCATTAAATATTTTTAATGGTGTTGCTTTATTGGTAGCATAAAATTATTTTTATTTGTTCATATTAATATACTTTTAATAATCTCTTATGAGTTGGACCCATGGCTACCCAGTTAATTTTACAGCCAGCCGCTTACATAGGCCATGACTTAATAACATACTTTAACCTTTTTATCCATTCGAATTTTAAAACAAATATTCATAATGCTCTTTGCTCTAGAGATAAACGTTTCATCATAAGCTGCATAATTATGTAATAATGGTTGCTACATTCGAAGGGCATGACCTATTCTGAAATTTCACATTTAATAAATCATTTCAATAATTCCCCCACCAATTCCATCACATTACAATGTAAGGAACAAATATCAGAGAAAGTGATAGGGGAGATGGATTATATAAATGAGTCTCACGCCTACAACTGACACCAATTCTTCCACAAAGATCACTTACTCAATTCTAATTAATTCGTAATTAACAAGAACTCAATAGTCAATTAGACGCTAAATTAGAAACGTTGGTCTTTGTCACGGGCTTCGATTTCTCTTGGTTGGGTTTGAAGGTGATCCGCATCGATCAGGCAAAAGATGAATCAGTTTTTGTCGAAATCAAAATAACAATGGAGTAATTTTCAAATTCATTCAGCGGAATTGCGTAATCATTATTAAATCTTATAACTGTTAAACAATCTTCAAAATCTAAAAACCGTTATTCGGAGATAAATGTTGTAATACAGGTTAGTTATTACAACAGTCTTGTTATTTTCTGTATATATTAATACTAACAACATCTATACTATTCAAGCTAGATAACATTAATTAATTCATTCATCTTTTATCTGAATGAGCGTTTCAGAAAAAAAAAATCTGGTGCGTGCGCGCAACACACAACTTTCACTTACCAACTTACTTAGATTAGAAATTGACGTGTTTTGCTAAATATCATTTCCCAAAGTCACACATTTTTCTACATTCATATCTTATTTTTGTTAATCGTTAAAGCCGTTTTTGAGTAAATAAAAAAAACCCGTGAAAATGATACAAAATTTATTAAGTGAAGTCCCCCCTCCCGTAGATCAAGTTTGATGAAATTTTACAGTCATATCTCGGGCATATAAATACATCAAATACCGAGTTTGATCAAAATCGTTAAAACCGTTTTTGAGTAAATAAAAAAAAACATGTGAAAATGATACAAAATTTATTAAGTAAAGTCCCCCCTCCGATTGATCAATTTTGATGAAATTTTTACAGTCATATTTCAAGCATATAAATAGATCAAATACTCAGTTTAATCAAAATCGTTAGAGCCGGTTTTGAGAAAATCGAAAAAAAACTTAAAAAGTTATTAAATAAAATACCCCCTCCCTTTGAGCAAATTTGATGAAATTTTTGCTGTCACATCGCGGGCTTATACATACTCTAAATACCCAATTTCAGGTTCGCACGGTTTATAGTTTTTGAGCTAGTCTGTTCACACACACACACACGCACACAGACCATTTCGCGGGACTTGGTTATTTTGACTCAGGGGATCCCAAAACATGTATTTCCGTTGAAAACCGGAAGTCGAAATTTTTCACGATCGCCATACTTCCACTTACTATATATTTCATATATAGGTAAGTGAAAGTAAAAATCGAAATTATCTATTGAAAATTTTGATAGCTGTTTTTAAAATCCCTTTATTATTTTCAAAAAGAATAGAGTTGGCCAGTCAGATCATTCTTTACAAATGGCGGTCCCTAAAATGGAAATTTAAATATTGGGTATGATATTGAAATTCGGCTGAATGATTTGACGTGGAATGGCCCAGGAACTTTTTGCAATCTTTCCAATTCAGCTGTTCTTTTAAAGTTCATTAATAATTTTTTTGGTTTGTTTCGTTTGATTTTTTAATTATCCTTTAAAACCTTTATGAAATCTCTGTTCAAACTTAGCGAATGTTTAGCTTTGCTATCCGATCATTAATTTAAGTTACCAAAGAGCTTGCGTATGTTATCCCTTTTTACTTTCACTTACCTATATATGAAATATATAGTAAGTGGAAGTATTGCGATCGTGAAAAATTTCGACTTCCGGTTTTCAACGGAAATACACGTTTTGGGACCCCCTGAGTCAAAATAACCAAGTCCCGCGAAATGGTCTGTGTGTGTGTGAACAGACTACCTCAAAAACTATAAACCGTGGGAACCTGAAATTGGGTATTTAGTGTAGATATATGCCCGCGATGTGACAGCAAAAATTTCATCAAAATTGCTTAAAGGGAGGGGGTACTTTATTTAATAACTTTTTAGGTTTTTTTCGATTTTCACAAAAACGGCTCTAACGATTTTGATTAAACTGAGTATTTGATCTATTTATATGCCCAAGATATGACTGTAAAAATTTCATCAAAATTGATTTACCGGAGGGGGGACTTCACTTAATAAATTTTGTATCATTTTCACGTTTTTTATTTATTTACTCAAAAACGGCTTTAACGATTTTGATCAAACTGGGTATATGATGTATGTATATGCCCGAGATACGACTGTAAAAATTTCATCAAAATTGATTAACCGGAGGGGGGACTTTACTTAATAAATTTTGTACCAATTTCACGTGTACATATTTTTTATTTACTCAAAAACGGCTTTAACGATTTTAAAGAAACTGGGTATTTGATGTATGTATATACCAAATATGTAAAAGCCAACATTTCATCAAAATTGGTCCAACTGAGGGGGCACTTTATTTCATGACTTTTTTCCAATTTTTTCGATTATCTCAAAAACGGCTTTAACGATTTTTATCAAATTCGTCATGTTTAATGAAAATTAGGTTTTCTTTAATATCAGGTAAGCTTTATCATTATTAAAATGTTTTGAGGGGGCTTTTTTTTTGGGGGGGGGCCTTTTTTGTTTGTTTGCTTCTTTCTTATAAAGTACCATTGTTTTTGTTTACATGGAGAAATGAACTGTCTATCGTTACGCCTAAAAATAAGAAATGGCTAAATATGAGATATGATAAAAATAAAGGAAACATGAAGAGGAGAAAAAAAGAAAAATATTCAGTCAACTCATAAAACTCGTTGAGCCTGCGCATGCGGAGTACGCCTTTAATGACAGACCCTTGTTCGTAATTAAAGCCGTTCTGTTCATTTGAGAAGTGGCAATTAACAAAACGCATTTATTTCTAATCTAAGTAAGTTGGTAAGTGAAAGTTGTGTGTTGCGAGCACGCACCAGATTTTTTAAATAGATGCCATTCAAAAGATGCCAACCGGTTCAAATTTGCACTGACGAGGAGCCAAACAGAGCTACTAAGGTGGAAACCATTGTGTGACAGTGTGTTCATTATAACTGTAATATTTAGATTATCTCGATATACGAGAACGCAGGATGTAAACCAGCAGATGTAGCTAGCACTACAGGCACGTCAAGTCCATCCGCTTCTACACAAAGGTTGTCGTCGGGTGCACTTGGGCACTGCAGTCAGGTCGAGATCCATTGGAGTTTCCTTGATTTTCAAATTATATATGTTATATAAACACATTCCATTTTGAATATTATTATATACATAATAATATATCCAAAAGGTTTTATTGAGCCAACCTCTAAATTACATTTCACCGCCTCCTCATCCTTTTCGACTATTTCGAAATTAAGAAATGAAACGGGATTTTAATATGAAAACCTAATAGTTCGGTAGCTGATGGAAGAAGAATTATCTAAAACACAAAGGAAGTTTATGATCGTATAGACTAGAAGTAGCTACTCATTTCATATTTCATCTGAGATTTCCTTAAAATTTCCACGTTTTCAATTTCTTTTTTATTTTTTAATAACCTTCGCTTCGAATATTTTTCGAATGGCAACCGATCTGAGGTGGCAAATGTTCCTACTTATGGCCTATGAAATTAAATGTGTACCTACCAACCGCTGAATAGATGACCAAAATCATTCTTATTTTGCTCTTAGCTCCATATAATCAATATATATTATAAAGCAAAGTGTACAATGTGCGTGCCGAAAAGGCTCAAAAACGACTCAACGCACGTTTAAGAGAGTTATGTCAGCGTGTTGCTATAAAACCCATAACGGAGAAGAAGGTTTCTGTTTTTCTCTTAAGGGTGTAAAATGGAAGAGAAAAGGACTAGAATTTTAAGACTCTCGCACCATTTAATTAGCCTCTCTGAGATTGAGATACGAGGTTATGAATGAAAAATTTAGTTCGAGCTCCAGGCTACCAGGAAGCGCTAGGGTGCGTTTCACTGAATGTTTATTGTTCATTCATTCCGTTCAGTTTGTAAAGGTTAAATATTTTTTCAGCTGTTCTTTTTAAATTACTTTTAAAATTGTTTCACCATTTCTTTCTAAATAAAATAATGATTTTACATATCTGCAATCAATTAGAAAACCGACTGGATACCTTACAAAATTAATTTTCTCATAAGAAGTTTAATTGATTTACACATTATATTTAATCAATATATAACATCTACTGAAGTAAATTTAATGCAATATGACTAAACATTTTTTAGTAGTACAGTGAGCGAAATAAACAGACATAAAGCAAAAAAGAAGAGCTGAATTGACTGATTATAAATCGAAAATAAAAAGTTTGAAGTGTTCTTATTGTATGCAATTATGAAAAATGGTTTTATTACTATGTATGATGAGCATTCCAGTTGATAAAATGACTAACTCCAATTACAGCATTTTTTCAATAAGATTTTATCACCCCTCATAGTTCAGGATAAAAAGAAATATAGGAGATATAGAAATATAGAAATATAGGATTCAGAATATGGTTTATAGAAACCATCAAAAACGATGCATGACTCGACAAAGTTGCAGCAAAATTAATTGTTTATTCGCCATTTTCAACCCCCTTTAAAGTATATAGGGTTCCTTATTTGGGCGAACTCTGCAGATCTCGAATTTTAATATTGATAATATGTTAAAAGTTTCAAGAAACTGCTAATTTTGTTCTATATTTCCTTTAATTTTAAAGTTTTTCTGTTATTAAAACTGCCACACAACTACCGGAGCGAAGCCGGGCACCCTAGCTAGTAATCTATAAAGAAGTGGTAAAGAACAGTCCTAAAGTCAACACATTAGAGTACTGTTTGATTTTGTTGATATGAGCTGACGGCTGCCTATGACAGAGATATTGAGGACGTGGCCGAGCGGGTATGCGCGCCCGAGACGCCAACAAGGAGATGCCATAACGAGGTGTATCAGAAAGACGCTGAGCGTGGTATGTATAATGTAGGCAGAAGACGGGGCGCGTCGAATCCTGGTCGAGCAGAAATTGTCCCGATTTCACGGCTTGTTCGGGCAACCTCCGCGCTAAACGCTCCTTTCCTATATAAATAGCCAGCTCGGAAAAGGAGGGTTTTTCTTCACCACCAGCTCGCGCCTTTTTGTCGCCCTCTTGAGGCAATTTGTGTATTCACAGTTTCCTTTTTCTTTTTACCCAGGCCGTAACTACCTCCTCCTAAGGACCTACCCGGATTAGGATCGCCTATTTAATCTAAACTCCCTTTAGCCTAACTGCTGTCAGCAATTGATTGCTTCTACCTCCATTCAATTTTGTTTTTCTTTCGCCTGTCCTTGCCGTCCTTTGTTTGTTCTATTATAGTTCCGAAGGACGGAAGGATACGCCTTAGGTAGGCTTTTGTCTCTTGACGAGTTAGGCCACAAAACACAATCGAATACGCCATTCAACAATAAGTGAGTTAGTTTAAAACAGATTATATTATTTATCTATTAAATAATTTTGTTAGAAGAGAGAAGACTGACTACGACCGGGAATCTAGGTCCCAGGAACCCAGGTCCGTTACGTCCCCCTCGCATCACTCTTACAACTGAACTAACCCTGGGTTCAATTCCAGCTATGTTTATCTTTTTGAATCGTTGAAGAGAAAAGATCGACCCAGCTGGGATTGACCCAACGATTAGCTCATTGCTAAGAGCCCTGCGACTGAGAGTCAGAGGACCTGGGTTCGATTCCCAGCCCTGGTCAATCTTTTCTCTTCTAATAAAATTATTTAAAAATAATAAATGGCTAAAACATATATTATTTATTAATTTTTCGAATCACGTGTCTCTATAGAATCATTAAACTGTAAAAATTATAAAAACCCACTATATTGATACATTACTGTTTAAAAATGTAAGATCTAGACAACTAATATTGACAATGCTTGTAAATTAAGAGAGAGGGTGTATAACTGATAATTGGTGGGGTTTAATGAATGCAGGAAGGGTATTGAAACAAGGGTATAAAGCAAGGGTCCCAAAAATTTCCAACCATAGGACCGTATTAATAAATCTAGTAAGCTTCAATGTCCAACACGTTTTAAATTTCCTTCCATTAGGTACCTGTAAACTCAAGACTCGCTCGTAGCGAGCGTAAATTAACGAAGAATGTTTACAGACCTAAGCTAAACGATGAGTATGTTAAATTTCTTTTAATGATTAAAAATAAAATTGATCCACCACTATTAACTATTGCGTTGTAGAAAATCACATTCATAAAAATCTTATTAGAATTTTATATGTTTGAATAGAATTGAAGAATCCTTTATTTACAAAATAGTATAAGTGATTACAAATTTTATATTTATAAAATAACTAGCTTTGGGGCCCGGCTTCGCTCAGGGAATTGTGTAGTAGGTGGAATGAAACAATAACTTTAAAATGTAATAGTACAGAAAAATAGACCAAAATTAATCATTTTTAAAACAAAATTTGTACCATCCTGAAACTTCAGCTTAGTATTAGTGGTAAGTTTCGAAACCTCAGAGTCCGCCCATATATGGTTTGGGTAAAGGAGACCCCATTAATGCGGTTCTCACAATGCGTTTTCTTCCCTTTTCTTGATTAAGAAAAATTATTTTGGCAGCAAATATGTTCTGGTATGTACCATTGTTTATTTATGGTTTCTATGTTCTGATTCCATTGAGACTATTCTCATGACGGTACCGAATCCTTATCAAGTTGAGTAACTTCTCCTTTTTCGAATTCGGTTGAAAATTTACGAACAGAACAGAACTATTGAACAGATATATTATATGAACACTTTATTTTCGGTATATATTCCATTAGGTTATATCTTTTATTCATATTATCTATAGGTTATATATTTTATTCAGTGTTAGTTTTTATTCGCTCACTACACTAATAAGCAATTTTTCTTTTGTTGTAAATTTACTCTTATATTGTATATTGATTAAAGGCATTGTTTCGACCAATTCTTTCCTCTTCTGTAAAACTTAATTCGCTTAGGAATCCAGTCGGTTTTGTTTATTTTTAATTTCACTGTATTGCAGAGATGTAATGACCTTACTGAAAAATAAAAAGGAAAAAATAATTATTTATACATAATCTCGTGTAATTTTAAGAAAACAGCTGAAGCTAAAACCATAACAAACCGAACTAATGAACGATAACCTTATGAATTGAGTTTAGCTAGCGCTCCTGGCTTCCAAATGTCGAACTAAACTTTTTCATTCATTAACTCACATGGGCTTATTAGAGGGGCTAATTACATGTAGCGAGAGGCTTAAAATTACAGCCCTTGTCCCTTCAACATTACACACTTAAAATGAAAACTGAAACCTTCTTCATCCTTAGGGGCAATAGTGCAATATTACAACATAACATTCTTGATAGTACGTGTAGTCGTTTTTGAGCCTTTTCGGCACGCACATTGTACACTTTTCTTTATAATATATATTGATTAGTGCTAACATATTTCAAAATAGGTTAAGCAGGACAAATGCTGACATGGCTTTAGCCGTCTGTCAGGAGTTAGCTACTTTTTAGAAGCAGTTAAAAATAATAATAAAATAATTTTAAGTTCAAATGAAAAAATAAAATTTATATAATTAAAATGAAAAGAAAGAAAGCTCACTATAATTTTGTACAAGGAAACATACGTATATAATATCAACATAAAAGGTAATAAAGAAATAATATTTATGTTATTTATTGAAATTCTGACAACAATAGCCGTCTATATCTTAATGCTTCTTTAACATATAAATAGATTCCCTTTAATTTATTTTCCTTTAGCAATGCTATTAATTCATCTTTATTTATTCAAATTTGACCAAAATATTTCTATCTAATGTAATTGAAAATTGGGCACATTCCGATAAAATGAAATGTATCTTCTATTTCACTTTTGTTACAGATAGTGCAAATGTAACTAACATCTTTTGACCAGGGCTTATAATTTAAGTCTAAAAGTTCTCCTCTTACTCTAGATAGTGTTTTTATTAAGTCCAAACTATTGAGATCATTTATATAGCTAACTTTACTGGGAACCAATGATTTATACATAGTATGGTGGGTGGATTGTTTAGCTGTTGTTAATTGATTACCTATAAACTGTTGTTTTAAGAGGTATGTAATTTTGTCAGTTTGGCGACGCCATCAGTCTATTGATATGAAACAGTCATCCAATTCAGTATTGAGACTTGTGGCCATAGCCATCCAGTCGGCAAACCACGAACCTTTAATAATTACTATTTGTTTGGCAATAATTTTGGGGTATATTTTTAATAAAATTAATAAAATATTTTTAATAAAATTAAAGTGCTGTTTTAGGGTAGTGATAAGGATTAGGTCTAACTGAGTTTCTAAATAAATTTGGTAATTTGGTGTATTTTTCGGAAGTGAAAACATCAATTTGATAAAGGATTTGATAATTAATACTCTTTCAATTTCTTCAAAATTTAAATAACCCCATACCTCACTTCCGTAGTAGAGCGACGCCTTTACCGTCTGTTAAATATCTTTCACTTGGAGGATACAGGGATCATACGAGCTTTTGAAAATCATGCTCCAAATACTGTTGATTGCTTGCTTAGCTTTTTTGCCTCTTTCTTAAAATTAAAAGTAAATCGAAGGGAGGGGGTTAGTACAGTTCCCAGGTAGGTGTAGTTGTTCACTACCTCAATACTGTGATTATTAAATTGACATCTTTCTGTTCTTCGCAATCTACCGCCCTTTTCTCTAAAAACAATGATTTTAGATTTTGATAGATTTACAGTCAGATTCCAGAGTTCATTTTTCTGATTGCTTTATCATTTGTTTTAGTTCGAAGGCACTTTTTGCAGTTAATGCAATATCATCTGCAAATAATAAACTTTTTATATAAACATTCCCAATTTTTAACCCTCCCTCCAAAACTTTTTCCACGTCTTTTTTTTTTATATATAGAAGCGGAAAATAGAACCGGACTTAGCAGACAACCCTGTTTCACCCCCATTTGTGGATGATAAATTTTTCTGAAATACCTCCATTTAATTTAACAGCTACCCGCGGATTATCATACAATTTTTTCAACATATTTATAAATTTTGAGGAGACTCCCATGCTGAAGAGCTTACAGAATAAAGCATGTCTATCGACTGTACGGAAAGCCGCCTTGAAATCAACAAAAAAACAATAAACTTTAAATTTCTTTTGTGAGTGGAAATAATATTTTATCAAATTTACTAAATTAAAATTATTATCGACTGTGCTGTAACCCATACGAAATCCAGCCTGACCTTCATAAATAATCCCATTTTTATCGAACCAACGGGAAAGTCTGTTTGCTAACATTCCTGGGAATAGCTTTACAATTGTATCCATAAAGGCAATACCTCTATAATTATCCACAAGATGCTTATCCCGTTTTTTGTTTATGGCATTATTTATTCTAAATTCCTGTTTTCGGCTTATATTTGCCAAAATTATCATTTGATAGAAAATTATTGTTAAATTTTTTATTAACCATACTGGTAACATAATCTGTTCATGCAATATGTACGATAATTTTAGTGAAAATAAAAAAAGGGGAAAAATACAATTAATCTGATCAGTATCACCAACGTAAAAAACAGGATAAAAAAATTATTTTGCTCTGGTGCGCTCGGAAAAGCAATTAAATGAACTGTAAAATAAAAAAAATGTAATAAGTCTTTAATGCAACTTACCAAGCTTTCGCTGTACGCTGATTCGGATTTTCGGGCAAGGGTGAAATGAGGATAATCGGGTAAAAGACATTGAAGGAATGTTTTATGATGAAGGAAATTTTCACCTGTTGCTCGTCCTTCTTGAATTTTGCGGCCATCGGCAAACAATGATGGTTGAAGAGAAAACTTCAAAATAATCATAAATTTCATACCAAAGAGGTAGAAAATTGAAAGAATTTTACACCCAAGAGGTACAAACCAAACCATCGCGGACTCTAACTGGAGATCACAAACACGATGATGCTTACTGTTCAACATCAAGAAAGCAAGTGCGCAAAAAAATGGCTGACCCCGGAATTCTAAATCCTTCCAAATGCCATCTTGATGCCACTGATAACCCAATTGTTGGCCCAATGATTGCTATCTCTGGTAACGGTTAAGGCGGCAAATTCAACTTGAAATATAAATTTAAAAACCAAAAATAAAAAATGAATTATCTGTGATTAGAATAAAATAAAATCAAAATACCGATTTGTGGATGCTCTTATAATTGCAAGCTAATTTATTTTTTAGCTCAAGTCAATTTTTTCAGTAACTTATTTTTTCCTCCAGGCCGGATATGAACCAGCGACCTATGGAAAAAAATTAATGCTTTAATTAAATGATCAGCGTATTATACTTCACATTATACTACTCTTGGGACGTAATGGATAATTCGTCCAAGGTTAATCTCTAAACCTTAAGTTGCCTGGGAGTATTCCTGTACATACATGTTCACCATCTCATTCATGGATGGATGAATCAAAGGGGCTCGGACAGATAGCGCCCTTGATACAATGCGGCGTAGTGTGATTGGCTCCCGGAGCGGGCACAATATAACTTAAGATAATCGATGGGGACTATAATAGATCTCATTAAGGAGGACCCTCAATGGCCTAGCGCTCCTCGGCTACTTCTAATTAGTCAATCACGGTTCCTTTATCTTTTTTTCACAGGTTTTCGATTAACTGTTACTGTGTAGGACCAGCGAGTCACTCCCTACGGATGCGGAACGTTACCTAATCTCGGACTGATAGAGACTTCTTCTGTCTGCCAATTCCTTTTTGCGCGCCTAGCGGTGACTTTCTAATGGATGGTTTTGCAGATGCTGGGAGAACAATCGGTAAATTAACGGGTGTCTTTGAACTTCACTGTTGGGTCCCACGGTGGAGCAAAAGAACACTTACCTTAATCAACAAACTTATAACTTCACACAGTAACATAGTAATGTTTTGTTTGAGCCCATATGACTAATTCCTTGAGCTCATTAAAAAAAAAAAAAAAAAACACATAGTATAATGTATATTATATTATACATCGATATAACATTTTAACATCAATAAAACGTACTAACATACTGTACAAGTAATATATTTATTAGCATGAAGGTGACCAAAAACCTTTGTTTAACATTAGTCATTTAAAATATCTTAAAAAAATTTCAACGGAACATTTATTATTATGCAACTTATTAGTTTTCCATGCACTAATTGTTTCAGTATAAGGTCCGGGACAAAATGACAGTGCAAAGTAGCAATCAACCTATCGAAAAGTGATTCGAAATGGCGGCGAATCAATTCTTGAGGGACTTTGGCCCGTTTCTCCAGAACTTATTTTTTTTAACTCTTCGACAAATGAAAATTTACAGCTGCCACTGAATACATTCCTGGCTGGTGTCCCTAGTTGTTTTTTAACAAGTCCTTTTGGCCTTACTGATGGTTGGAAAACGTTTCATTTTCATCCTCTTTATACGAGGGACAGTTTGAAGTACCCTTATAAAGTTTTTTATATTTGTTTGTACTCCGGCACGATCAGCAATTTGATGATCTTTTAAAGTACGGTTAGATGTAATTTTTAAATTAGTTCGTTTGTTGGCCTTTTCGATAATAAAGTGTTCCTTTCTTGAGATTGCTTCAATTCATAAGCACTTGACATATCATTTTGTCCATCCTAAAATACAAGATTTTTATTGATGGGCTATAATTTTGTTCCGCAGCTAAATTTTTTTCATTGTAAATGACTGTATTAAATAACAAAATAAAGCTTTTTCGATGGGTGGTAATGAACTAGGGATTCAATGAAAAAATTCGAGAGTGATGGGAGGGTAGAGAAGTAACCGTTTCCAATCCGTTAACCGGGAGGAGAGATCTGATGCTATTTCTGTTTTCCCGAAGATCGGGATGAAGTTATCCCATGACGACCCTGACGGACAACCGGCATGGTGGATAATACACCCGTGCCCAAAATGGCTATAGCAAAGAAATGAAATGGATTAGAAGGAGATGTAAGAAGAGAATGGAACGAGTGTACGCTTTGGCTATCAAGCCTTCGCTTTTTGATCGGGAACTGTTATTTTGTCATATTATTGGCTATTATTGTTTCTTTTATTGTTACTTTCTTTTGAGGTAAGGTTGTGGTCCAGTTCTGATCAATTACCTCTTCTTCGTATTTATCGTTGTGGATACCTTGCCGATACCACCGACCTGGAGGATTTTTGGTTTCTTGAATTACTTCATTGTTTGAGATAAAATTTCAACTCTCAGGAAGTTTTATTAAAAAAGAAAAAAAAGAAAGGGGAGATGTCCTCAGGCAAAGAGAATAACAATCTACGGACATTTTTTAAGTAACCTAGTTTGATTTTCAAAGTTTGAATCTAAAAATGGTAGAAAAACGCATGGCATCAGGAAAATTCACCATTACCTGTGGAACTCCCCTCCCCTCCCCCCACGTATCTGCATTTGCCTGAATCACACTAAAACATCACGTACTAATACATAAATGTAACGGTTCCAGAATATTCCAGGAATCTTTCAGTATAACAGAAATAATCATCTGTTTTGTTTCACGTCACAACAATAATAATCCAGAACTTTTACAAAATTTTATGTTTTTAAATAACCTCTAAATCGGCTAAAAGGGAATTATTAATGTTGTTCTTTCTTTTTTTTCCTCTTTTTAATCAGTGCTATTCCATCTCGTCTCGTTTCGTTTTTTATTAGACGAATACTCTATTGAAGCCCCTAACACGATATCGTGGAGGGCTGAGACAGCAGGTGGCGTAGGATGTGGGTCGCTCGGGAAGAAGTTGTGGAAACCACAGATTTGGCCCGGAGACACCTGAGACATGAACCACATCCTCGAAGGCTTTTTGTCCCCCATCGAGCATTCTTGCAGGTCCGCGTCACATGGGCAGGGCATCTATGGATCGTGTGAACTTCCCTCAGCGATCTGACTTTTTAATAAAACCAAAATAATCCTCTCATAATATTTCCTCGCGCTTCTCTCTCACAGGACATTCGAATTTGAAATCAATTGAAAAACAAAATTATCACTTTACTTTTTAACTACAAACTAGTTACACACATGAATGACCATCACCAAAAATGAAGAAGTGATCAAATTGGCAAGAAAATGATAAGTTAACCTCAGAGAGGACACAAGAGTTCCGTAATAAAATTAATTAAGGAGAAACTCTTTCCTTGGCATTAATTTTAATATTCATTAAGTATACTTTTTATAGCCATATAAATTTTTTTATTTTTGTACAAATTGTGAAGACAACTAATATTTATCAATCCAACATTTTATTTAATTTGTCGTTGAAAAAATACATTTCTTTATTGTGACTAGTTTTTTAAACTTCTGTGTAAATAGTGGCTTTTGAAAGCGTACTTATGTGTTTTCGTATTTTTTAAAATCAGTTGGTGCACTAGCTTCAGATTTAACCCATTGCCCTAATATGATAATCCCATGCCATCCTCTTACGAGAGGCCTAGGTATTGAGCACTATTTTGAGGTTGGCTTATTGAGTTAACTTAACAGGACCTTCATCTATCCTGAGTAAATGTCATTAATTAAAATCAAAAGAATTAAGACAGTTGATTTTTAAGCACTTGAAAGGTTGGGAATGGAGATTAGCGATGTTCTGATGAAACGTCTCTATTCCGAATAGTCTTAGTTGGATTATATGATATATATATTTATATATAGGTATGCGTCTATAGCATTTCCGATTTTAAGATTTCTATATTAGATTACAAGCCATATTCGATCCTAACTCAAACCTCTTATACTGAATAACAACAAATTCTCCACCTGACATCTAGTCTAAGCCTCTGGCCTGCAACTTCAAAGCCCAGGGTCATCTCTGAGTGCTCTCTTGGTCTTGACGGATGGGTGGCCTCAGCTCAGGGGCGGATTTAGTGCCAGGCTTGAGGGGGTCACGACCTCCTGCCTGACAGCAATTTTGTTTACATGAGATTATTTCCATGTATCAAGAAGGATCGTTATCTAAAGAACCAAAAGTATTACATTTAGGTTTAGTAGCTATGCAATTGTATCCTTTTAAAAGACAAAAAAATTTAAATACCCAAAATATTTAAGAAGTTGTGACACGTATGAGCCCCTGCTTCAGCCATGCGTCAACCTACATTAGCAATTGATTGAAGTAGATGAAGTGTTATTGGAATCTTAAACTTGCCTTTTGCTCACTTGATAATTCTTCGACCTTCGTGTTGGATATATTTAGGTTGGAATGATATACCGGTATCTAAATACTGGTCGAATCAAGTGTTAAATAATTGACCAAAGGGGATACCTGTGGGAGGAAGTAAGCCTACACCAGCCGATCTATAAGCGGATACTATTTAGCTGATTGCGTAAGCCACTTCGGTAATGTCCCACAGTCACCTGATCTCTATGCCCCATTTGCTCTTCGCTTGAGTGTGTGCGGGCTTTCTCAGGAGTGGCAAAGATATCCGTTATAATATTTCTAACAGGTTATAAATGCTTATTTAATGATCTCCATTCTGCAATTGTTATCATATATATTGATCAAAACGGCTAAAGCAGGTAAGTCCCCCTTTACCGTAGCTTTCATTCTACTAATTTTTATGTAAATGAGTGTGTGCGGGCTTTCTCAGGAGTGTCAAAGATATCCATTATAATATTTCTAACAGGTTATAAATGCTTATTTAATAATCTCCATTCTGCAATTGTTATCATATATATTGATCAAAACGGCAAAAGCAGGTAAGTCCCCCTTTACCGTAGCTATCATTCTACTAATTTTTATGTAAAAAATAAAATAAATCTGTATCATTACAATAAATACATTGATTATGGCTTTTCGATTAAGCACTGATTTTTGGAAAATGATTAAGCAAGGTGATTTAACCACAGAGTATAAATGTACTTTCTTTGTAAATGATACTTCTAAACTCTTTATATTTCACCGAGATCATTTCAAACCTTTATTTAAGAACTAGTAGTTATTAAATTAGTTAAATAATTAATCCTCAATTACTTGATGGCCACATTGCTAATACTCGAACCTGCTATTTGATTACTTACTTCGAACATAGTTCAATAATTACGGTAATTTTATATGCCTAGTACAATTGACGAGAAGACATTTGTAATTCGTAGGCCATATCAGTTGTTGATCAGAGAAAATTAAAGAAACTCGTAATTTTGAGTTGAGATTTTATAATTGTAATGATTGTCAAAACAAATATGGCCTTTAGAAAAAATATATAAATACTTCAAAAAGACTAATGAACGATTTCATTACCGTTTATTACCGGACCATAACAACAAGGCAATATTCTGTTGCTTACCTAATACATCTTTGAACAGCGCTGGTCTATTGCAATGATATTTTGTAATAATAAAAAAGTTATTTTAACTTAAAATTCTTTTTATAAAGTTGGCCTAATAGAGGGCACGGAGGCCGAGCCCAGCGGCGGGGAGATGTTAGTATAATTGGAGAGAATGTTCCAGTTTTGATATGATAATTAATGAGATAAGTTGATTGATAGGTTGCCAGGAAGGGGGACAGGACTAAGCACTTAGGATATCTTTCCACTGTCTCCCGATAATCCGACAAAACTTGTTAATGGCCGCTCCTGAAAAATAGAAGAGATCCTCGTCTGTCACTCTTGGTGTCCTTCGTCGCGCAGGACCTAAACCTCCAAAATTATTAACAGTATCCAACTTTTTGGCTCCCGGTCGCTTTTAGTTGTACTTTTTTTTTTTCTCAGATAGATTAGATTCTTTTTTTCAATATGTAATTATAGTTCATCGTCATAAAAAAAAAAAACTATAAAATCATATAAATAGATAGAAGTTACTCTATTTTAACGTTTACCGGCTTTTTTTCTTAATATGATAATTTGTGCCAATACACAAAATCGGATACACTGAACACCAAAAACCCAATTTGGCAGTGGTCTTTAACAAAAAAAAAAAATATTGCGTGAGGTGTAGAATTGTTTTACCCTTATTTTGTTTCAGAGAAATATTTTGGACAAAATAAATTAAAAATATATTTTAAAACAACGAGATAGGATCTAAAAAATATGTCGAACGGCACAAGCACTCATGGTCTGTTTCCACAAAATAAAAACACGAATCATTATAATAATCAAATGAAAATAAGAAGATAACAATAGAATTACTTTTATATAGAAAAGAATAAAAAATAAACTAATTTTGTGCAGACAGTATAAATGCTGTTAAGGTAATTTTTTGCATACAGTATAAAAGCTGTTAAGGCCAAAAAAAAAAATAATAACTTTTTAATTTGTTTGCACATAATTTAGCTGACTTTTAACACTTTCTCAACGAGACCTTGATGAATAAGTTAAAAATATTCAGGCCTATGTTAAGTGTTGTGTTAAATAAACTAAAAAAATGATTTTACGAATCCGAATTCAAACGCTTTCAATCGTATTTTTACCAAATCTGAGATTTTGGACTTATCAATAATGTTTGTCCGATTTTAAATTTAATCATGGTAGTAATTTTTTTTATCCTGCTTGTGCTATCCTTACAAAGCCTGACTTATCTGACTTATCTGTGAGTGAGATATAATATTCCTGCCCCTACAGCAAGAACAATTCACTGCCCAAGCGGCTCACCTCCGCAGGAAGTGCCTGCACTTCCCGCTTGCCAGGAGTCACAGGAGTCACAAAGCCCTTCCTCGCCGATACAAGGACCCTGAATAAGATTTTCGGCCGTTATGGGAAAGACGACCGCGTATAATAGAAGGCTAAGAGCCGAGCCGAGACCTATACACTATAGCCATGTATGCAAATGGTCCACACGCAAATGGCCTCACACACAAATGGCCAAATTCACAAATGGCTGGGACAGTGGACACGGATAATTGCCGGAGCACAAAGGCTGGAAGGAAGCCGCTGAGATACCGACCTGTCCTCGAGACAAAAAGGAGGGAGGAAGGACTATGTTAATTCCCTCTCTTCTTTTGTCTTTTCTACCTCTCTTCCTTCCTCCTCTTGTTCCATCGCCCTTGTTTCCCTAAACAGATTTCAGTAAGGGACGTCCAAGATCGAGTTTAAATCTAATACTTTCCATGTTTCCACCTATTCAGCATGAGTATTACGCATTATCTGTATAATGATTACAATAGACAAGAGGTAATCAATCTCGGATATTATTCAAGCATAGGCTGAAAAACTGATCATTTGTGTCTCGAGTACCTCTCCAATTAGGCTGTGTTTATTTCTAGGTTTTTCAATAGAACTTTGCAGTGTTTAATCGGCTTAAATGCGATTATTTTTTCCCCTTCCTCATGATACTTTAAGTTAGAATTGGAGAAACGCTGAGGTTAGTATTCACCGTCATTTCAGGGGGCTTTGTTATTGCGATCTTTAAATTATATCATAATAAATAATTAGCAACCAGTGTATTTCCGTTGAGTAATTACATTTCTGTAGCTTGTGATTTACAAGAAATAAATGTTTTTTTAAATCTAAAAAAAATGTCCTAAGTATTCAATATTAGCGAATACTCGTATTCGCTCGTATTCAATATTAGCGAATATTAACTATTCTTTAATTTTTTTTGTTGGACTATTATTGTTTTATGTTAAATGAAGCGAGTGACGAATTAAATAAACCCCCCCCACCCACCACCACCAAAGGTAATACGTCTGGTAAATATGTCGATGCGAGAAACTGCAACAGCGTACAAATTCAGTCGGGATTCTCTTTGGCATTCTCCCCCCCCCCCCCCCTATTCAATAAAAAACTTATACAAGGTGAAGCTTATTGCTTAATTTGGCACTGGAGAAGGTGCTGAGAGATTATGAGTATTATATTTACAAGCTTGGTCCAATAACTAACAAGGGGACCACGTCACATTTCCCTCTCCGATTTTGATGAAATTTTTTTTGGTGATTCTGCATCGAAAATAAGTCGACACATGTCCGGCCGTTCCATTGAATGGGCCTTCTGGACCGAGAAATTAAATATTTTAGGTTCAAAAATCGTTAAAATTGGCTTTCACAAAACAGTCATTGCTCCATTCTACCTGAACCATTTTTAAAGAAACTTTCAGGGATTCTTCTACTTGAAAATATATTAGACACGTGTATCGGAATTTGTCGCAATTCACCCTAGTAAGGCCAGAGAATATTTAATATATTTGTGATGCGCATCAGTCTTTATGAAAGATAATAATTTATTTTTATGTAGTTTAAGACTCCACTGCATGCTTTGTTGGTTTTAGCAGCTTAAATTTGATGTGATTAACTTGAGCCTCAACTTTGATGTGACGCTCTGGCCTTACTAGGGTGAATTGTGACAAATCCCGATACACGTAGAATGGAGAGATTCAGGTAGAATGGAGCGATGACTCTTTTGTGGAAGCCAATTTTAACGATTTTTGGCTATTAGAGGACGATATTAGACGATTAGAGGAAACCTATATCCAATCAGGGTTTTAGAGATAATTAAATGGAAACATACGATAAAAAGAAAAAAATGGAAAATTTAATTTCTCAAAAACCTATCCCAGATTGCTTTGAAAACATTTGTTTCAAAAACTAAACTTCTGAATAAAAAATAGATGGTTCTATGTTTGAAGACGAGGTTACTTTGAAAAAAATATTCTGCACATTTTTTTTCGAATTTCATTTGTTGAAATCCATAAATGTACAACAATGAACAATAAACGTTTATGAAGGCCCTAAAAACTAAACAAGAATAGAAGAGTAGAAAATCTTGGAAACATGAAAAAAAGTCGTGGGACCATCTTTTTTTATTACACGAAAGAATATATGAAGATGCAAGGGTGGAAATTAATGAGTTTGGAGATTGTAATGAGAGGATAGTTTCCAGTATCGGACCAGATAGGTTGCATTTGTAAAATTAAGATTCTTCTTCTACTGAAATATTGCGGGACCTATTGCTAGTGTAAACTACAGTAAATTACTAGTGAAAAGTACAGTAAATTACTAGTGGAAAGTACAGTAAATTACAAGTGTAAAGTACAGTAATAAATCGTCATAAAAAGATGTTGATGGGTATAGCAATAAGCTCGGAACCGACGGTAAATTTCCTAAGGTGTAACATAAAGGTACAAGTATAAATCTGAACAGGTAAATGTCGGTTTTGAATGCGTTGATTGGGGGGGGGGAGGAGGGCTGGACTTACGTGTTGAGAGAATCGAACCTCCGGGTTATAATTATTGCCATGAATAAAAATTTGTTTGAAACATAACTAATGTAAATTACCATTAAGGTGGTGGTTAAGAAACGTATCGTTAGCCAAGAGGTTGCTTGCTAAGAGTTAAAGATTCCAATCAGCTGCCTATCGCGTTAATTATACTTCAATTAAAAATCTATTCTAGCGTAGTTAATTGCTTTGTTATTTATTGCTTTATTACGAGGCCGTTGCTGTTTAAAATATAGCCTAATTGGGATAAATTGCATTTGATCGATCAGCAGTCGTGTATGTATTCACTAAGTGGTCCGACACTGCGTGACTGTCGTATTTTCTTTATAATTACTGATAAAAGACAACAAAAACAAGTATTTTAAACAAAAATTAGTTCAGTTCCGCCATTCAAACATCTCTTATAATTAAAAAACAAAAGATTTTGCCGTTAGTTTTTTACTTTCATTTATCTATATATGAAATATATAGTAAGGGAAAGTATTGCGATCGTGAAAAATTTCGACTTCCGGTTTTCAACGGAATTACACGTTTTGGGAATTATTTATTATTGGGAATTACACTCTGAGTCCAATTAACCAAGTACCGCGAAATGGTCTGTGTGTGTTTGTGTGTGTGTGTGTGTGTGTGTGTGTGTGTGTGTGTGTGTGTGTGTGTGTGTGTGTGTGTGTGTGTGTGTGAACAGACTAGCTCAAAAACTATAAACCGTGCGAAACTGAAATTGGGTATTTAGTGTAGGTATATGCCCGCGATGTGACAGCAAAAATTTCATCAAAATTGCTCAAAGGGAGGGGGTACTTTATTTAATAACTTTTTACGTTTAAACTGAGTATTTGATGTATTAATATGCAGATATGACTGTAAAAATGTCATCAAAATTGATTAACCGGAGAGGGGACTTTACTTAATAAATTTTGCATCATTTTCCCGTGTTTTTATTTTTATTTACTCAAAAACGGCTTTAACGATTGTTTTTTATTTTAATTATTCTCTCATTTCCTGTAAATCGCTTACGTTATATATATATATATATATACATATATATATATATATATTAAATTATTACAAAATATGCCATACAATTAGAACTAAAATTAGTAACAACGTTACAAAACTATTAGTGACAAAGCATTGACTCAAAAGTAACCATGCGATTAGATGTTCAAGGCGAGACTAAGGCCCCTTGTCCATCTCTTCTTATATTTAGTCCGCAATGGAACAACTCAGAAAGGTCTAGAACATTGCAACAATCACAGGTGATTGCGTACTAATAAACTCTTTACATTGGAATTTAAATAATCATCTGTTTTTGTTTCACGTTACAATATGTTTAGATGTACTTTGGATAAGCATAAGGGTTTATCTTCATCTTTATCTGGACAAAACTGCATAAAGTTGAAACTTTCTTTTTCCGTAGTCTGCCACAAAATGCTTAGGATTTGTTGTCATTAAAAATTTTAAATAAATTATTCAATTAAATGGAAAATATGGATAACATTTAGTTCCCTCCACCACGACCGTTTCGTTTTTTAATAATGTACATAATCCACATTATACATTGATCTGATAACTGTTCACATATAACCGTTACCGATATATCTAATAAACCGATATAAATAAGTTTAATTGAACTATCCACGATAAAATCAACTCTTTATGAACACGCTGAAACGAAAATTCGCACAACTAGATGTTACCTTCCAGTTCTTTTGTTAATCCATTCATCCTAAACCCTTGTTCACAATAAAACTGTACATAAATTTTAAAGCCATTAAAATATTTATTCTAGGACATTAAAACCCAGGCTCAAAAGTGCTATAGCGGGTCGCGCTCAAACTCGCTCGGTTATCCCAGCCCTTACCTATGTATGAAATATATATTAAGGGAAAGTATTGCGATCGTGAAAAATTTCGACTTCCGGTTTTCAACGGAAATACACGTTTTGGCGTCCCATGAGTCCAAATAACCAAGTCCCGCGAAATGGTCTGTGTTTGTGTGTGTGTGTGTTTGTGAACAGACTAGCTCAAAAACTATAAACCATACGAAACTGAAATTGGGTATTTGATGTATGTATATGCCCCCGACATGACAGCATCAATTTCATCAAAATTGTTCAAACGGAGGAGGCACTTTATTTCATAACTGTTTACCCCATTTTTACGTTTTTTTCTATTTTCTCAAAAATAGCTTAAACGATTTTGATTAAACTCTTCAAGTTTCATGACAATCAATATCCTTTAATATCAGGTAAGCTTTATCATTAAAAATGTTCTGAGGTGAGCTTAAATGGGGAATGGGCCTTTTTTTTTCATGCAAAGTACCTTTGTTTTTGTTTATATGGAGAAATTATCTGTCTCTCGCTTCACCTAAAAGTAAGAAATGGCTAAATATGAAATATGAAAAAAATCAAGTAAACATATACAGAAGAAAATATATTCCGTCAACTCATAAAACACGTTGAGCCCACGCATGTGAAGGCGTACTAATGCTTAATGACAGACGATTGTTTATAATTAATGATGTTAAGGGAAACTATTTGTTTTATGGTAACTATATTAAGTTTTCAACAACAACATAGAGAATTATGAAATCAGTATTATAGAGTATAATGCGTGCATTGCCGAATCATCACAACTAAGACCGTTTATTTAATAATAAAACAATTTACAGTACTTTAAAGCACAAATAAAAATAAAAATTAGTAAATGAATGTGGAAAAATGTGTGACTTTGAGAAATGGCATTTAACAAAACAGGTCACTTTCTACTCAAAGAAAGTTGGTAAGTGAAAGTTGTTTGTTGCGCGCATCGCACCAGATTTTTCGTGATACATTTAGGAAAGCATCTCCCACATTGGTGTAGAATGAAGTCAATAGACATAGACACTTTCGTGGATGGAATCATTCAAAATTTTGAAAATATACCATTGCATCTTTCTCTTTCAATGAAAAAAATTTGCATTCCTTTTATTATGATAATTATTATTCTCGTCAAATAATTTTTATAAACAACAGGAATATGGAAAATATAAGAGATAAGAAAGCAAGGTGTTACTCGTGTTAGATTGCAGCGCTCTCAAATTCGCAAGATTATCAAACACAAAAGACGTTCTTTTTTTATCTTGAAAAGAGCTCCATAAATCTTTTTCTCATAATCATGAGACACTTTTCAATTTTAAAAATCGAATCCTCCACATGCTTTGGATCTTGCGCTCAGATCTCGCCGAACGGAGAGCGTGGGATACGGCACGCGATTCTAACGCTTATTTATACAGCCAGCTGAAGGTCCCTAATGATTCAGTCAGGTCTTTAGCAATTCATCGGCTAATTCGGAGAAGGCTCACGCAAATCCTGGCATATTAGGGCCCTAAAGTGTCCAAATTAAGGTATTATGCCTCTGGGAGCCTCCTCAGTTCTTTTGTCGAAAGGAGTGGATTTATATCCTCGTAGGGTGGATTATTTAAAGGAATTGAATCGGAAACTAAAAAATTGTAAGTAATGATTTTTTTCTTGATTTAACATGAGTTCATGTTACTGTACGGTAAAACGCTGGAACCATTTAAAAAATATTCGAATATCATCTTTTGATGGAAATGTTTTTTTTTCTAGTTTTTTTTAGTTCTTTTTTTTCGGGGGTGTTAGAAGAATCACATAAGAAAAACACTAGCTCACATAAGATGATTTATATAAAAATAATGTAATAGTAGAGTTACCTTCTACTATGTAAATAAATAGCTCTTATTTCTTCTTTCCGTAAAATTTATTAATTGTGTGTAGAGCGGGAGGTGACGTCATGCTATTGGTCCGCTCAGATGTTGAGCATCACTTTATTCAAGTGACTTAGTAGATTGATGATAGATGATAGATAGATTGGTGACTTAGACACCACCGAAGCAGCAGCAATAAATTCTATAATTAATGATAAATCTATTACAGTAATGTCCGTCAATATTCCACCAAACAAAATTCACATTCCGGACATATTTAGACCGTAGACGGGTTATCTACGGGTAACCAACCTCTTCTAATCCATAGCAAGCTGCTGAGTCTGTTCAGTGAGGCCGTCACTGAACAGAATCGAGCTGGCTTGGGCGGTATTCGAACCCGCGCCCCCAGCGTTTATTTTTACAAAAGCAGATTGGGAAAAGTTCTGGAATGAGTTAGATTCCCTTATCTGCATAAATCCTGCGATTAAAAGTTCACTAGAAATCGATAATGCTATAAAAACATTGAATAAAGACATCAAAGAATTTATGAGATTATCCATACCTCAACAACCTAACCATCCAAATAATTCCCTTAATATACCATTTCACCTAAAAATGCTTATAAATATAAAAAATTGGGTAAGAAAAAAATACCAACGCACCCGAAACCCTCAGACCAAATCTATATATTAAATACTTAATAATTTTGTAAGAAAACATTAATACTTGGGAAAATGAAAACTGGGCCACAATTCTAAATTCATTTCGACCCGGGGACAACAACATTTGGAAAATCCATAAACTTTTTGCAAACAATCCCATAAAATTTCACCTCTGAAACATAATAATAGTTACATATACCCAGATAAAGATAAAGCACAACTATTAGCCCAATATTCCCAAACTTCATACACAATAACTTCAAACTCGGGTTCAAATAACCACAATCGCAAAATTATTAAATCTGTTAAGAATTATTTAAAGGAACCATACATAAACAACTTTCCTTCCATCTCTCCTAAAGAAACAAGTAAGATGATCAGAAATCTAAAACCTAAAAAAGCCCCAGGAGACGACCACATTCCCTCCATAGTAATAAAAAATCTTAGCAAAATCAACTTATTTCATGACCAAAATATGCAATTCCATATTATGATATCTATACTTTTCCGTAACTTGGAAAACTTCGAGAACCATTGTAATACCAAAACCAAACAGAAACCCAGCTTAAGTTTGCAATTACAGACAAATAAGCCTACTCAATACACTATCTAAAATCCTAGAAAAATTACTTTTGACGAGAATTCACAATCATAACAGCCAATACAACCTTATAATAGATGAAAAAATTGGATTCAGGGAGCACCACTCCACAATTGACTAGTTGACACGCCTCACAGACTTAATAACCAAAGGCTTTAACGAAAAAAAACATTACGGCAAGCTTCTATTAGACCTTGAAAAAGCGTTTGACACCGTCTGGCACGATGGACTCATACAAAAATTAATCAAATTCAGATTCCCACCATATCTAGTCCATATCATCCATTCATATCTCTCCAACAGAAAATTCTACATTCAAATAAATAATGCAACCTCCAGGACTCTTCCTATCACTGATAGTCTTCCACAAGGTTCCTGTCTTTCAGCAATTCTATTCAATCTGTACACATCCGATTTTCCATCTTACCCTCATGTAATTAGATTAACAATAGTTAACCGACAACAGCAACACTACAAAAAAGTCAACAAATATCTTCTCAATTGGAAATTGAAAATCAACCCCAACAAATCAGAAGCAATAATTTTCACAAAACGCAGACCTCATTTAAACCTTTAATTATTGAATTAATTAATAATATTAATTAATGAAATTAATATTGACTCAACCCGATAACCATGGTCAAAATCTGTTAAATATCTTTGTTTCACGGAGCACGTAAACAGGAAAACTGACGCAGCAAAAACATTATTTACAAAATGTTCCCTGATTTTAATAAAAAATCCAACCTTAACCCAACGCTCAAAGTTATTATTTAGAAATCCGTCGTTCGCTCATTAATAACCTATGCCTCACCTGTATGGAGCTCAACCTGTTCAACCAACTATAAAAAAACTTTAAAGAATACAGAACCTTGTATGAGAATCATTAACAGCTATCCCCGTTACACGAAAATATCTATCATGTTCAAAGACCTATATCTACCCACAATCGAACAGTTTGTCCTATCACATACCTCCAAATATTTCAGTGATACAACAGCCTCTACAAACCCATCAATATAATAAATACGAAACTATAACAAAAATTCGCTCATGAGCTACACTCACAAACTAACCAAACATATATACTCGTAATTAAACTAACCATTTCTGATGTCTGTTTTTCTTCCATGCATATGCATTTATTTATTCCTTTATGAAGTTAACTGTGTTCCTAATTCATTTTAATTAAGTTAACTCTTTTTACTTTTAGTTTATTTTTATTTTGTGTAGGTTTTTTCTTATTTTTTCCTACTGCCTTATAATTTTATCTTTGTTTGCATTATAAATAATCATCAAATAATTATAAATTGTTGATTTTAAGGATAATATATCCAAAATCATGTATAAACTTGTATATATGTATGTTGTAAAATTTTATAATAAATAAAAACTTTTTTCTATAATCGTTGAATAATGGTAACATTACTAAACTGAAATGAGTGAAGAAAGTGAATTGCCTTCTTAATTAGTAATAAGTATAAAATAAAATATAATTTGAAGTTGGAAATCAAATGCTTTTAAATGTTTCTTAACATTGTAAGAATTTATTTTAACAAAATAAATTGAAATGTGTATGAATTATTGGTGGAAATAATCAATATATTTTAAAATTTAAATATAATAATAATTACCTTCCTTGTTTTTAACCTGCACTTGTTTATAACTGCACTACTTCACAACCATGCTTATAACCTACCAACAACATACCATAATCTTCACAACATCCTAATTTTGTTCATATTCTGGTTAGATCTGATCATGTATTACACGATTACAGAAAAAATTTAATATTACACTCGTGAAATTACCACACTCGCTTCGCTCGTGTGGGTAAACGTTTCACTCGAGTTGTAAAATGATCTACTTAATAATAAATAACTATTCTCTCTCTTTCTCTCAATAATTGTGTGTAGATTTCCGTTTTAGATGACGATATATATATATATATTTATGATTTTTTTGTTTACAAGAAATATAAATTTAAATAACTAAAAACTAGAGTTTTTGAATTCTAATAGACATGACTTTAAAAAAATAAGAGTCTGCCATTAAAACATTGTTACCGAATTACAGACGTTGAAAAATGAGTTTCTCCAAAATAGTAAAAATTGCTGAAGTTTCTTGTTCAATTTCGGTTACAAAACTAAACCGGTTTGACTTCAAATATGTCTTTCTATTCGTTTGTAGATTTTTTTAGTAAAGAGAAGTAATAGTATATGATCCGTAGTTAGGTTTGTTCGCTGTAATTGAAGACTATACAATGATTCCTTCATGCTGTCATTAATGCTGGAATTCTGAACTCTGAACTAAATAGTCTGATCAATATAAATGTTCCTTGCACAATAGTGGCCACTCTTAATATAAGCCTCTGAAAATTAGGTCTATAATGACACTCCAGGTCCTTAACAGGGTCACCTGTTAACATTGGGCCATACAAAGCAGTCGAGATCTGCCTGTGTCGCACAAGCACAAGGTTCCCTGTAACTAGCCGTATCACAATGACTCAATTAATAGCCTCAATGGATGAAAAAGATCCTATAATTCCTCCGAGACCTTGCTCCGCACAGTACCCACTGCCCATTATATCGCATAAAAAGTTAACTGCGAAGCCAACACGATTGTCCAACCGTTTTCTTCCTCAACTCTTACCGATTTCATGCAATCAGAATGGCATTGAATGATCTGCTGGCCTCTGATGTAAACGACTTCACTTCTTTTTAAAGGATATTGTTGATATCTCCTCAACTTCCAATTGTAAAGATTCTCTCGTCGATAGCAATCTAAAACATGCGTATGAAAACACCCCTATAGTATTTTTATATAAATGTATTCTCCTGTATTGAAACCATTGAAAAATTCTTATTATTCAACTCACGAGTATAAACATAACTATAAATAATACGTAACTATTGCATGAAACATTGTATATTCCAGATACCCCTAATACTGTTTCTGATTGCTTATAGTGAAATATCTAAGCCGTGCCGAATAACAGAAGCAGCTCAGTGAAGGAAACAGATATCAAGAATATGAATAATCACCATCATATGTAACGCTCTACTTAGCATTTATAAGGCTTCTTGCTATGGGTGTGTGTGAACAGACTAGCTCAAAAACTATAAGCCGTGCGAAGCTGAAATTAGGAATTTAGTGTATGTATATGCCCGCGATGTGACAGCAAAAAGTTCATTAAAATTGGTCAAAGGGAGGGGGAACTTTATTTAATAACTTTTTACATTTTTCCGATTTTCTCAAAAAAGGCTCAAACGATATTAATTAAACTGAGTATTTGATATATTCACATGCCCGAGATATGATTGAAAAAATTTCATCAAAATTGATCAACCGGAGGGGGGACTTTACTTAATAAATGTTGTCCCATTTTCACGTGTTTTTTTTATTTACTCCAAAACGGCTTTAACGATTTTGATCAAACTGGGTATTTGATGTATGTATATGGCCGAAATATGACTGTAAACATTTCATCAAAATTGATCAACCGGAGGGGGGACTTTACTTAATAAATGTTGTACAATTTTCACGTGTTTTTTTTATTTACTCCAAAACGGCTTTAACGATTTTGATCAAACTGGGTATTTGATGTATGTATATGGCCGAGATATGACTGTAAAAATTTCATCAAAATTGATCAACCGGAGGGGGGACTTTACTTAATAAATGTTGTCCCATTTTCACGTGTTTTTTTTATTTACTCCAAACGGCTTTAACGATTTTGATCAAACTGGGTATTTGATGTACGTATATGCTATTAAAGATATGATAGCCAACATTTCATCAAAATAGGTCGAACGGAGGGGGCACTTTATTTCATAACTTTTTTTTTCAATTTTTACCCTTTTTTTTATTATCTCAAAAACGGCTTTAAAGATTTTCATCAAATTCGTCATGTTTAATGAAAATTAAGTGTTCTTATAAAATCAGGTAAGCTTTGTCATTTTTAAAATGTTCTGATGGGGCTTAAATGGGGAAGGGGCCTTTTTTGTTTGTTTGTTTTTATGTTTCCTATAAAGTACCTTTGTTTTTGTTTATTAAAGCCGTTCTGTTCATTTAATGGAAATGATTATTTGTTTTATCGTAACTAAATGAAGTTTTCAACAATAAGTAGAGAATTATAAAATCAGACGACTTGGAGTATCATGCTTGCATTGCCGAATTATCGCAAGTAAAAACTTTTATTTAATAACAAAAAAATTTAGTGTAGATTAGAGAGCAAATAAAAACAAAAATTAGAAATGAATGTGGAAAAATGTGTAACTTTGAGAAGTGGCAATCAACAAAACACATTAATTTGTAATCTAAGTAAGTTGGTAAGTGAAAGTTGTGTGTTGCGCGCACGCACCAGATTTTTAAATATAAAGTTTTAAATTTAATTCAATAAAAAATGTACATGATGTTGTTTACCTCCGGTGTACAGATATTATGCACTACCAAGGTATAAATATAATCTGGCGAAATGCTTGGAGTTAGTTCTTCAAGGTGCATTAGCATAGACAATTCGAAGCAACGTCAATAAGATTATTATTCTTGGTATAATATTGCAACTAGCT
Organism: Aelia acuminata; assembly: GCA_911387785.2. Classification (NCBI taxonomy): domain Eukaryota; kingdom Metazoa; phylum Arthropoda; class Insecta; order Hemiptera; family Pentatomidae; genus Aelia; species Aelia acuminata. Next base: position 75,954,188 of record OU426982.1, read on the forward strand.
AAATTCTTGATGAGTATGCGGATGGGCTTTCTTTGAATGAATTGAATTGTAGACTTTTTGAACAAGGTGATGTCTACTGCTTGTCTTATTGTATTAAGACATGCGAGATTCCCTGATCGGACAATGATTCCAACGAAAGGTGAAGGGTAGATTTTGTTGTTAGCTTATTGTAGCTAATATTCCTCACCATTATTCAAAGAGCAACCACTGGCGAGCGATATATTCTTAAGGAAGAGAAGCCTTGTGAGATCAGTTTGGTGTCCACCATCAGGTTGAACTAATATGATTTCACTTCTTCTTATTTGTTTATTTTTTTTTAGTTATATTTGCAAAATAAATTTTACTGAGTTCTCAATAACTGTTGGTGCTCAATGGCTATCAATTATCTCCTTGAATAGACAAGATACATACAGGAGAGAGAGAGAAAACAGTAAGCGGCCGTAATTGAATTAATATCGATTTAGCTGATTATGCATATTCAACTAGGCAGTTGGTAATTATCGGGAAGGTCCATTGTAGCGCGGGGCATCCATATGCAGGAGGCTGTGAATATGTCCCGCTGTCTGTTTATCTGCCGGCTGCCACCATTGTCTGCCCTCCATATTTACCCCGGCAATCTGTTCCGACATGTCTCCTACCGCGATTAGGACTGTTATATCGATAATTAACTGCTGAGGTTAATTATTATCCGCGAATGTAGTCGCTGAGACGAAAGGTCAATTCGGCTTACAGTTAGATCCATTACCTTATATGATAGTTTACATTAATTTCTTCACGTTTACATTAAACTCTCTCCACACTTAAACAAAAAATGGATAACTACTACTAATATATTAAACTTTTTTAAACTCCAAAACATACTTTAAGTCTACAATTTACAAATTTTCGAAACTTAAAAACATAATTGCATATATGGCATACCTTAAATAAATTATTAAAAAAAAATTAAGTAAAAGAAAGATATACACTCCTTCATCTCATATTTCCTGGCCTGAGGATGACTCAATAGGCGAAAAAATGATAGGTTGGTGATTTCAATGTATTTTTTGCAATGTTTCAATTATACTTTATTTTTTATTTGTTTTTTTTTCTTCTAAAACCTACCTGATCTCGATATCTCTGACATCACGTTTTCTTCTCTACCTTAATATCTAACTGAAATCCAATATTCAAAGTCAAGACTTTCTTTCAGGGATATAATCTTATCTCAGGAGCACAAAAAAAAAAGAAAAAAAATGATACAAGAATTTGAGCTCTTTTTCTTTCCTGATAAGTATTGGCCAGGAAATAAAATCACCGGAGGAAGTCATTAAGTAATGTCGGCTCAAGAATTTTTTCGTGCATTTCTGTAGGCAATTTGGGAAAACGTATAGTAGGAGAGAGGCATGTATGTACAGAAATTAAAGGTCAGGGATCAAGAGGAAGATTCGAGTGAAAAGGAAAAGTAAAGGGGGTGTAAGAATAATGGAGGAGGAGGAATCTTGGATGAAGAGCTGCAAGTGGGTGAGGTATAGTGGGTTCTTATTAATAATAAGAGTTAGATATTTATATAAAAAATTTCAAGATTTTTCAACAAATTGTAAATTTCATCCGAACTCAAAATAGGTAAAAAATATATTTTACTTTTAATAAATATATATAACTTTTTTTTTGTTCTGTACCCCTACATGGCCATTTATGGTTAGTTAATTTATTCCTGTGTAGAGAAACTTATAAAAACATGAATGTATTCGTTGAGCTTACAAGGATAAAATCCACGAAAGTTTTGGAATGCTTTCGTTTTTTTGTAAACCACAGATCACACTGTATTGCTCTTTACATACTTTTATCAATAAAATGATTTAATAGGGTGAGTGGTTTAACCAAAATCGAACATCGAACATAGGTGATTTTTATTATTTTTGTTACTTGCTATTTTTAATTTTTTTACTTATAATTCGAAAACAATAGCTATCGTCTCATGTAACGAGACAACCCCTAACCTCCTCTAAACCCCTAATCTCCTAACGAGATAACCTCTTCTTCTCTAATCCCCTCGAAAATGTTAAATTCGATAAATGTTTACATCATTGTCTCATTTCAGACAGGTTATTGAAACTGAAAATCAAGTTTGGAAAATTGTCTCAACTTTTAAAATCTACGTCTCAGAAGTTCTATTAGTCTACTGAGCTAAACTTGGTTTCTCTTAATCTCTTGGTTAATTGTAGGAAATTCAATCTAGTTTAAAAATGTCGGGAATAGGTTTTGTCAAAAAAATGCTTTTTAATGTCCACAACAGGAAAAAATCCGAAAAAGTGCAAACATTTGGCATTTTTTCTAAATTGAAATGTGATTGGGAGGGGGCTGCCAAGGTCTGACAAGGTTACTTACTGGACAAGGTACTGGGCTGACATGCTAGAAACATCAGGCCACGATCAGCAAATTTCTTCCTTGGTTTTCTATCAAACCATTTTACAAGTTAACCACACAAGTCTTGTTAGAAATCTTTTTATGACTCTATCTGATAGCCTTTAATTTAAGGAATCGTTATTATTAACCGTGAAAATTTATGGAAAACAATACAATTGTTCCTTAGGATATGATAAACGGTATAGAAAAATGTTCTAAGATTGTGGGAAAACTGATAACTCCTATCCATTAAACAGTGGAACAATTAAATACAATTAATAATCAGAATAATGGTTCCATTCATGTTAATAATGGTCGTGGTAGTTTTATGCAATATTATTATGAATAACTGAATGTTCATGCCAAATGGACTTTTAGCCTGCCTGGGGGAATTATAATTCACCTTACGAATAGAACCGATCCCTGATGAATTCGTCAGTTTTATTATACCTATAAAACCGGCTATTAGGACAGTATACGAGTTCTACTAAAGGAGCGGACAATGTACACGTTATGATAATCAGATCGGGAGAGATGGCCATTAGGAAGGCCAAGACAAACGAGGACAAAGAGCAGGCATGAGCGAGGAAAGGGCAGAACAGCTGTTGGTCCGCGGCGATAGCGATCGGGAACGGTTTGCATATTAATGAGCCGGAAATGGTCCTTTAGCTAGAAACAGAGCTCACTAATTATCCAGGAGGCAAGTGGAAGAACGATACAGAAGGCTGCGCCGTTTTCTGGAATCGACTAATGACAGGTTGTGGCAGGCCGCTCTGGGTCACGGTAGGCGTGCTAGGGAATTATTTCTCGATATCCGTCGTCATCCTTGGTATCTTCCTAAAATTAATGGGAATGAGATCTATCACCATGCAGAAGAAATGTATTGAAAGTAGCATTTTACGGTCTTGAACAATTTCCTTTCCGATTTATAAAAGAAATTACAAGTTTTGAGGTCAACTGAATCCCAATAAAGTCTCTCGAAATGTCTGAATGAACAGTCTATCTCAAAAAGAAAAATTCGCATAAAACTGTAATGACAATTAAATCTATTAATTATTAAACGCTAATGCAGCATTTTCTTCAACATTGATTATATATACATATGTATTTTTATGATTTTTTCTACACCTAACTGTTCTAACGACTTTGATTAATCTCATTACATCATTTTGAAATTAATTGGTGATATCAATTATATATTGACCTCTTAAAATAGGCTGATAGGGAATGAATGCCGATTTTTTAAAAAAATCGTCTACCTCAAAAGTAGATTATACTTGGTAGTGAAATTTGTATAATAGTATATGTATATAAAAAATAGTTTACTAAATATTGAATATCAAGGCGTTCTTCCAAAAGTGGGAGACTCTGGATTTTCATTTTTATAGAAATTTCCATTCATTAAATATATGGTAACGCATTCACGTTGCGGCCTTACCTATTTCAGAAGATTATATGATCGTAATAGAAGTGAAATCCCATCGCGTCCTTTTCATTTAAAAATGGTCTCGATTAGATCCCATCTTTCAACACCCGTTCGCTACTCTCGCTCTACAGTGATAAATAAACCCCTAAGAGGGCCGTTTTCAATTGATATCGTTGCCACACTAAACGGATAAAATAACATATGGGGAGTAGTACGAAATAAGCTAGGATTAAATTTGAACCTTTTTAACTGAAAATGATGCGATGGGAATTCTATAATTTCACGGTCAAAATAGGTAATGTTCGGGAGCCAAGGTTCCAAAGTTTTAACTTATTTTCAATATTTACTGAAAAATTAGAAAAGTTTATGTCACATTTCGTATGTCGTATACCTATCAGCAGCTATAGGTTAATGAACAAGAATAGTATGAATAATGGATTTCTGTTTTCTAAATAACGAATTTTTTTTTCTATTTTGTGTAACCGAATATTAAAAAGGCTTACACTCTATTATATAAAAATGAAATAATTTGGTTAATCAACATAAAAAATAAAAATAACATATAAATACATAGAACTAGAGAAATGACATGAAAATGAAATATTCATGGAATGAAAGAATTGAAACAATCACTTTTTAATTGACCTAACAGTATACTATTCGTAAATTAAATCATCCTATAAAGTAAATAATGAATGAACTTAGCAGGTAATTGTGAGAAGGTATACTAAGTCTAAAGTAGCACTGTAACTAATTAATTAATCAAAACAGTAAATTAATTATCATTTTGTAGATTAATTAATGAAAGAATTGTTGATAGACGCCTGAAAGAGTTGCCCACACTGCGGCGGCAAGGACTGGAGCCAGCTGCTGCCCATCCAGTAATTAATAAAGCGCACTTCCGCTACAAACCTTTTATCGCCTCCCAACAATCTCATAATAAATTGATATCGATATATCGAAGCTAACTGCCCTTACAGCCCATCGGCTGTTCTAATTAAAGCATATCTTATGTTAATTGCGTATTGCGTCAAGTTTCGCTCCATTGCTGCGAAGGTGTGTAAATATACCATTACTAAATAACAATTACTATGGGGTCACCTGTGGAGTTCTGGCTATCATAGCAGTCTAGTATACTAAATGTCGCGGTTCCGAAAATTTAGGACTCCCACCATAGTATCGTCCGATTAGCCTTAGCGGCATAAAGTGACGTTAATAATAAAACAAATGATTACTAAAGGTAAAATCCATAAAACGGACCATTAGACCATTAATCCATTAGTCCGTTTTAATTCACCAGTAATTGATGAATTAAAATGTAATTTAAGATATGAGATATTTACAGACACACTAGCTGTATTTCAAGATGAAACGCAATGTAGGAAAGACTGAGAAAAAGATACTGGGTTGTATAAGGCCAATGTTGAAAACCACAAAGAGGAAGCTTCAGCCATCAAGAAGATGTTTATAACTAACGTGTTAAGCTTCAATAATTTAAGTTGAAAACATTGTTTTCTAGGTTATACTGTGTTTCGAAAGCCTAAATTGATAACTTTCTGATGATACTAAAATGATGAGTCAATTCTAATTGACCTTAAACCTTAAAAAAGTTAGTATGTACTAAGATTATTAAATAAGTAAACTTGTTTTGTTTTTTTTTTAAATGAGTTAAACAGAACAATTGTGTGACAGAAAAATACTCGTTCAATATTTGAGAGATCTGAAAAATTAAATAACTATCCAATTAAGAACAAACAATGATAAGTTTATTTGTAGAAAATAAGAGAAGACGAATCCTTCATCTTCTCCTTTTTAACTTATGCTTGAAGGCCAAACATATAAGATATCTTTTAAACACTTTCAAACTAAAATTTTACCATGAAGTCTCGTATAGATCTTGTTTGGTGTACTATTCCTCCACCCCACTTCCCTTCCGAATCGTTCAAGAACTAAAGGTTAATCCAAAAGGTTAGTCCAACTACCAAGAAGCAATGGCTTTCTTGTCACATAATATTTAAATAATCACAACCCTAATTATATATTATCTCGAAAGTAAACCGAAATGTACCAAATAAAAGGAAACTACTTTTTATTTTTTTAACATCCAAAATAAAATAAAAATCTTCCACTTGCCTTTATCGACACAAAACATGCTGAGTCTCTTTTATTTATTGATATTGTTATGTTAACTTATTTAAATAATTTTACCAGAAGAGAAAGATTTGCCCAGGGTCGGGATTCGAACTCGGTCCTCGCAGACCGTTGCAAAGCGCCAACTAACTAATTTTTGGCAAATCATCTTATTTACAATTCGTACATCAACATTTAATTTGTATGTTTATTCCATTTATGGTGTAAGAGAAGATATGAAGTGTTTCATTACAGGTATGTAAACAAAAGATGACAATTTTGATCAAATTATGATTAAACGAAGAGTATAATTTGAGAGAGATGTGGGTTTGGAAGAGGGGTTAATGAGAAGAAGGAGGTAAGAGGGAGGGAGAGAGGATCCTTTGAAGAGGCCGCCGCTAATGTCATTATTACTACCTGGCCCGTCCAATCAGAGCCTGGATTGTCCTCCTCTTCAATCAGTCCGCGGTCAGTCCGTCTGTCGGCCCGCTGTTAGCTCCCTTTGTCCTCGTGTGAATCTGTTTACGGGCTCAGCACCATCGCTACTGGCATGGGTTACTGCCGGTTATGTGTTGGGAATCATCCAACATATTCCATGCCGGTGATGTATCCGACATCATCACTACCCACATTATCAACCACTATTGATTTTATTTTTTATTTTTTTGTATAGGAAGATTTATTTAAGGTTGGTAAATTTCGTTAATTAATCTTATACGTTATTTCTGAAAACTGTTCTTTGTCAGTGCACCATGCACAAGTTTCTTGGTATCATCTTCATTGATTGTGATATCTTTTTGAAGATTTCCTTTCCCTACAAGGTGGAATAATAGTCAGATTCCAAGTGAACCCAGGGATAAAAAAACTTCATTTTCACATAAATCCCTTTGTCCTCGTGTGAATCTGTTTACGGGCTCAGCACCATCGCTACTGGCATGGGTTACTGCCGGTTATGTGTTGGGAATCATCCAACATATTCCATGCCGGTGATGTATCCGACATCATCACTACCCACATTATCAACCACTATTGATTTTATTTTTTATTTTTTTGTATAGGAAGATTTATTTAAGTACGGTAAATTTCGTTAATTAATCTTATACGTTATTTCTGAAAACTGTTCTTTGTCAGTGCACCATGCACAAGTTTCTTGGTATCATCTTCATTGATTGTGATATCTTTTTGAAGATTTCCTTTCCCTACAAGGTGGAATAATAGTCAGATTCCAAGTGAACCCAGGGATAAAAAAACTTCATTTTCACATAAATCAAAAGGAAATTAAATTTAAAAATAAAATTCTCTAAAAGAAATCATAAACATCGGACCATTACATACGAACCCAGCCTTCAGGATTTAAATCATGTGACGAATTAAAATGTTATTAATATATCACGTGACCGATTTATATGGTTAGCGAATTATTCTTTCAGGCTAATTAATAATTATTAGTACTTTATATCTTGAATAGTAAATATTCTTACTTCAGCCAAAAATAAATAACTTCAATAAATTCTGCCGCCTGGGGCACGAGCCCGATTTTATCCGGCACCGTAGTATTTCATAGCTCATATCTTAGTACCTACATATTAGCTACGCTAAAACAAATTACAACCAGAAATAATTTTATTACGAAAGAGGATTTCTGGTTCAATCTTCAAAAAAAATTATGATTCACCTTCTTAATCCAGCCTGGGTCTCAGCTTTCTCATTGATCCTTCGCAGATAGTTTTCCCACAGGTGTTGCCCAGCATTCACTCACGTTTTGCCTTTGATATGGTCAGTGTGTGGCATTCGTATGTAATGGTTTTGATGGAGAGTTCATTTTTCTATTTATATATTCCACGTAAGCTCAAAATAGCTTCTGTGTGCATTCTTGATCATGATTTTAATCAAGTAAAATGTTAAAAGCGCATTTGATGTTTCCAAGATAAAAACTATAGTGTTCCTTTCGTTTTAGATTCACTCGCCATATTTAATTTTCGTAATTTGATGCCTCCTTTTAATGATAGGAATGCTTCATTAAATACGTACAACGAATTCAATTCAATTAGTTTGAATTTTCTACATCCTAACAATCTTTTCTACAAATGAGTAGAATAATAGACACGTCACGGCCTTGAAGCTCTAAACGTTTTTTTTTTTATTTATTCAATTTTACAACTGTATTTAAAGAAATACATTTAGTAAATGTGATAATACTAAGAAAAATGTGTCTTTATCAAATATGAAGAAAAACTACCCATTGGTAGCTCTCAACTCTACTCTAAACGTTTTAAATTCAGGAAAGAAAACTCCATACAGTCGGGCTAGCAATTTTTTTCACTCATATATCATCTTTGCCATAGGTGAATAAAATCAAATAAAAAAGCAATTTAATAAGAATTATGATATTTCTCCAAAATTTACTAAATCTATGTAAAGAGCATAGACTCAGGGTTGGGTCATCACGGGATTCATAGCGTGCTCCGTTCTTAACTGCCCGACCTTGACGACATCCAAGCTATTTTGGAGGTTGTTGATGCTCTTGTTTGGGGCTTCACCTCCATATTTCGCCTACTTTTACTGGCCCGAAGATCGTACTAAGGATTTTCCTCTCGAAAACCAGGGCCCTTGCTTCGTCTGCCTTTGTTTAATCATGGTTATATATCTTAATGTGTTTATCCCACATACAGGTATTCTTGCATGTATTTTCTTTCAACCTTACAACAGTACAGGTATTAGTGCTTATATCTTCCTTTATTTAAAGTATCAGGAATCATGAAATTCAAGATTTTTATTTAAAATTTCACAATTTCGTTTAAAAGTTTATCGGTTGGACTAGTAGTAGGTACTCAAAGTATGCGCTAATTTTAGTTATTTTTGTGTAAAGTGAACATACAAGTAAAACCTCATTGAAGTAATGACTGTCGTAGAAACAATGTTGAAGAAATGTATTTTAAGAATGACCAGTGAATATACAAGTTTTTTGGAAACTTAAAAAATCTAAGTCGCTTAAAAAATATAAGGGACATGGAAACGAATTAAATCATGCAGCGGTTGCGCGAAAAAAAAAAGTTTGAAAACCATTGGAATCAATTTTCGGTCTAAATTGATGGACTTCACAGACCGACACGTCCGGAGACCTAGATCAATTCCTTAATCCTTCAAGCCGCATTCCAATAACAGAATATATCTGATTTTAACAAGAACCACCACACTCCATTACGAGACTTTATTACAACAGTAGTCCTACCGCCCTGTGTGTACCTCAGATAGAAACGATATCGCTGCAGTTGTCTCAAACGAAATATTTACCCTGGATGGTGAGCCTTTGTAAAGGATTCGTTTAATTAGCGTTGCTGAGAGTGTGGGCTAAGGGCGAGTCAGGAACAAAGGGGCTGATGGAAATATGTAAAGCAGATTAGTTCCACCCGAGGGGCACCACTCTTTGTTTCCCGACAAATTACTTTATCTCCTTCCTCCTTCCCGAGCCCACCTTATCAAAACCTCTATGGTTACATTTAATTCCTTTCCCGACACGAACATATATTGCTAACAATAGCTACTAACATTGCAACAAATCATATTCTCTTTGTTATCTTGGTCAGGCTTATCAAGATTTGTTTTCCCTTTTTTTGTTTCTCCACTTCCTCGCCTCTAAGGCTATACGGTGGTTTTCCTGGGGCAGAAGGGTTGGCGGGGGTTGATGCCGAGTTATTGAAAACCACCCAGCAATCGGGACTTTTTCGCTCGAAATTGATGCTAAATATTATTAAATGTCCCCTGGCTCCGGGATTGGAACTTGCTATCTTCGGATTCCCAACCATACTAGTTTGGTTGAGTAGAGGAGCTAGATGGACGAGTTTAAAAAATAAGCAAAATAACATCTTCCGGAATTATGTTGATGGATGCAATATATTCTGAGTACTAAAACATATTCCAAATAAATGAATCTATGTTGTCAGCTTTAATTTTCCATTGAACAAGCTTTTCTATGCAGTACACTTGTTTCGAAATGTTATTGAAAATTCAGAAAAAGAATTTATGCAGCGCACTACTAATCTATCTATCCATGCCTTATCGGTACCAATGAGTTACTGGATAGCAGTTCTGTGTAACTGATATCTTCTAATTACCTCTAAAAGCAGTTACAGTACTCTGGGTTTGCTAAGAAATATACCTTTATAATATCCTGAGTTAAAGGTTGGGTATGCTTATCTGTTGTTGTTTTTTTTTCATTATTTCAATCTGAGGTTGTTGTATGTTTCTTGATGTATTTAGTTAACGGATAACGGAGCCATCAACAGAATAATGCCAAGTAATACTTAGTAAACGTTTCTTGGAAGTGGCCTTGGGTGTGTATTTTGTTTGTAATGTAGTTGCATTTATTAATTATTGAGATATTAGAGTATTTATGAGTGTCTCAGAGTAAAGGTTGTTTTTCCCAAATTCTACGGCCAATGGTTGATGGCCCTGCGCCAATAAGATGTAATGTTTTTTTTTTTTTTTTTTGTTTTTTTTTTTTTTTTTTTTTTTTTTTTTTTTTTTTTTTTTTTTTTTTTTTTTTTTTTCGGTTGGCGCATTAGGCCTAATATGACCTTTGGCCGCGCAGTGTGTTCTTCTTTACAGACATTTGTGTTGCTTGCGGGAGCACAGACAGCCTGGAGGGGGTAGCCCAAACCTCACGTTGCTGTAAGCCATGGTCACCATGGTGCAGCAGCAGACTGCCCATAGCTCCATAACCAATCCCATTGGGGCCAATTTGGCAGTGTCCTTCCCACCGATGGCGTCAGCCCTCTCGGGTCCAAGGACAGTGACAAACTGGTCTAGGTCCAAGGATTGTGGTAGCTCAGAGTCAGCAGGCCCCGAGGACCTATATTTCTTTCCCCAAAGCATACCGTCCTTGAATCAAACCTCCGGGCGGTTACTGACATCCTGGAAAACCACACCACGATTCTCGATGAGATACACGGGGAAGGTTCATCACTCCTACGCCCGGTCGGTGTGAGTCGCCTCCAGTAGACTAACGGGCCTCACAAACCCGGGCGTGGGGGTACACTTGGACTGAGTGGCGTTCATTGGTGGGCGGTCACCCGAATGGAGCGGTCACCCATCCAAGTACTAACCACGATGGACGTTGCTTAACTTTGATTACCTATTGCAAGCGCCCTTGTCCACTCGGCCATCCCGGCCCCTGTTTTTTGCATTAAAGACCCTAAGATTTATCAATTCATCTGCACACCCAGGATATGAAGGAGATATCTTTGTTTATGAAAAGTATGTTACAGAAACACAGTTATCTTTCATGTTCGTGCATTTCGAATACATATATAATATGTTACTGTAAAATTATGGCCTTCGTGTAATAAACGAATTCACCGCTGGTATTTAGTTGCCTCGTTAAGTTACTCCCACATTAAGGAGATGGATTCACAACGGATGATTGTTCTACAAATTAGTCGAGAAATCACCAGCTACCATTCTGGTAATTGCTTCCTCTATGATCAACCTAATTTATTCTTTCGGAAACATTACATCGTAAGTTGCATCCAGAGTAGAATGTTGTTAGCCCTGAGATAAATGCTTCGTACAAACATGCAGCACCCTCGGACATTGTGATCAGGAAATGAATGAAATTGTCGAGAAACCGCGTAGACGATTCGTAGAGTATTTCCTAAAAATCCAATATCATCGTTCGAAACACACAACTGGACAATTAGTTAATACAACTAAAATGTTTTTTCATTATTGCTAAAATACAGTATTCGAATTTAATTTTTTATTGCCTACTATTGGACAAATTATAGCGAGGAGTTTTAATTATTTATTAAATAATATTGCAAATATAAGTGGTATAGATATATCAATGCGGATCTGAATTCGAAATGAAAAAAAAAACTATTACTAACATTATGTTTTCCCAGAGATTTAACATGGGCCGCACCGCGAACAATATGATATGTAAAGGGCGCCGGAACCCAAAAAAGGTTGGGAACCCCTGAACTAACCTATTAGAGCAAAACGTCCCGATGCGTCGATTTACAGATAATTGCATAATACATCATTCGTAGGTAACGAAAAATTCAAATTTATCTGTAAAAAAATTGTGATTCCTCCTAATAAAAGAAATTTATTGTAAACATTGAAATTATATTGCCCAATTTTCATACATGATTTCCTTTTTTTTTTTTTTTTTTTTTTTTTTTATATGATCTTAAAAATATTAATACAATATAATAGAATAGTTTAGGTTTGAAAGGGCACACATCACTTTTCCCAATTTCACAGCATTTCCAAAAATGTTCTATGCCATCCGTTCGTAAAACGTGAAAAGTATTTTAATGATTCAAAGGCAGAATTCTTCATTAATAAAAATGATTTAAAATCGCGGAACGAAGTAAAATAATAATAATGAAAGTAATAAATTAGATATTATTTCCAGAATTTTAAGCAAAATCTTCTGGAATAATCCGGAAGTCAAATTGAAACTATATGTAATACTACTCGGTACATAGTTGAGGATCCTTTTATTGTAGTAGTTAAGTGAAATTCCAGGGCTCAATAATGTACCCGACAACAGATTACAAACACTACACAGTTGTTACAACAGTATTGGTATTATCAACCTGAAAACGCCTGGTCAAAGTGTAGTAAGGAGTTGTCGTACTTGAATAGAAGTAAAGAATAGAATAGTGAATATATAGAAGGCAGGGGTATACAGCGAAGGTCAACAACAACAAAAAACGTTTTGTTAATACTTTTCCTCTAAGCGAACTATCACAAAATCATTCAGATCAGTGAAAAAGTTGTCAGTTTTGTAAACTATTTCAGTTTTCTAAGTGATGTTTCATCCCTTTCTTTTTTCTAGCTAAACATCCTTAAATCCGAATTATTCCATATCGTAAGTACTATTTCAATAGTCGTAAAGTCGCATTCCTGTTTTTACTGAAAAGTTTTATAAAATATAAATGCTTACTAATCTTATCGTGGATGATGGGAGGAGGTAGCTGAGTGGTAAGTAGCTACGTTAGGGTTAAGGTCAGAAGAACTGCACACCCATAACCCTCTCTATTGATCGTAATGGTATCAGTATTGTTTATTTTTTCTCTTAATATCTTATCTGTATTTAATTTAATGCTCCTAACTTTTTCACAAAGAAGATGATCCATTCAGACCTTACAGTCCTATATGTCAACCATTTGGCAGGATCCAGATACCAATCCCTTCATAATAAACTCCATATCTATATTCCGATATGGAGCTTCCTCCTCACAACTTGATAATCCTCTGAGGTGTCACAAAAGAGGATGGATGCGTAACTTCCTATTTCAGAGCTATTATTTGAACGATAAAAACGGTTAGTTTCCCCACTTTTTCTGTCGATGCTATTATTCTGGTTTTCTATTAACACATACTTTTGAACTGCATTTTTAGTTTCATTCCTTAGTTAAATTTTAACAAACATAATGAAGATGTAACAAGTACAAACATAAGATTAAAGTTCTTGTACGGTTGAATCAGCTCCATGGAATTTCTTTTTGAAACACACGTTGTCATTTGCCACTATTAAATTTGCAATCTCAAGTGTTTAAACGCAAGTTCAGTTATAAACAGTCCAAAGTGGTGGCCAATTAACTAAAAAAATTGGTTAATGAGAATCAGTCGGTAGAAAAATAAAACACCTTAAATGTAAAAATAGCTCACATATTTATTTACAAAAAGGGTTGTTACTTTATTAAATTCATAAACATAAATACTATTAGAAAAATTACATGCATACATTTATTGCGCTATTTTTTTTATTTTAATTCCGAACGAAGGAAGGATCCCCCTACTCCGGACTCCCCGTTAAAGCAGTAGCACACAGCTAAAAAAAAATTCGAATAGATTATAGGCAAACACTAGCAGGCCCGGCAACGAACGCATTGCTGTGGCTCAGTAGTTATAATGGGTTGAATTAATTACATACTACATTTTTTTAATACAGTCAAATCAAAATTCACTTCAAAGTTAAAAACGTTTCAGCTAATCTAAAAATCTATGTGATTGAAAATAGAACTAACGCCAAATTTAAAAGTATGTGGTAAAGAATTTAGGAAAGTTAAAGTTTTTATATTTTACATCTCATATTTGACTTTAGCATGTATTAATAATAATACATTCACCTAGTGATGATTGATACTGCTTATCAAAACATGTAAAATAAAATATAAAAGTATAAAATTCAACTTCAATAAGGTAGGTAACGTTAATTTATAACTATTAATGATAATTTACATTTTTTATTAATTATTACAATTGATACGACGACTATGTCTTCATAATAAGACGTGGCTCCATCTAGATTGAAGAAAATATGATCAAGGAATCAATTCCATTGAGCGGTCTTGGCACTGTTTGATTGTAAGTACCTGACGTGTTGAGATACTTTGTCTTGCCTTGTTTTTATTAAAGACCTGATTGGGAGAGTATGGTTTAAAGAGATCCAGATGACAAAAAAAATTTGGATTCCGAAGTTCATTGAGAATGTCGTCTATCTTCCCTAGAGAATACTGAGCCGATTTGGGTGGTTTATTGACGCCAACACAAACACAAACCTAGTTGTCTGCTTTTCGATATTTACCTAACCTAAATATCGAATGAAAATGAAATGTGTCGATAAATGGACTTACACCCACATACATTGATAATTTAGAGAACTTAAAAAAAAAAAGAAAAACTTAATTGTTGTATAATAAACATTTAATTTGCAATAAAAGAAATATTGAGGTAAATAAAATCGAGATAAAAACTATCCTATCTTTTTAGTTGGACCAAACTACATATAAGTAATAAGCTAAATTTTATAATAAAATAATACTTTCAATTTGTTGAGATCTTTAATGATTAAAGCATTTAGTCTCTTTTTTTTTTTTTTTTTTTGCAAGAGTATAAGCAGCACTTTTAAATAACATGTAAACCGAATTCCAAGTTTTAGGAATCGGTTGAAATATCAATTATTTTGTTAAAATATATACTTAAATATGCAATAAAATCTGGTGAAATTTTTTATGGGTAATGAGAGACGTTTTTCAGTGCTAGTAGCCCTAGACCATCATCATTGCGAATGACTGGCCAACATTCCGATCCATTTCACAGAACTCGAAACTACCATCGATCCGACACCAGAATGATCCTGAGAAGAGAAAAATTGCAGCGATTTCATCAAATCGTTCTTTTGTTCTTAGAAAAGTCTGCCGGGCCAACGTAAACTGACCATTACAAACCGTCAATTATACTCTTTCGGATTTACATAAAATTACTGAGCTCTCTGGAATAGCATTAGTTTCGAACTGCTATCCGCTGTTTCCGCGTTTACGTATTTCCTGTCGTTCGATGTCGTTCCTTAAGTGGCAGTTGGGCTGGAAGTTTACTACAATAATAGAATTATAACCTGCGATAGGCGAATTTACAAGCATCAATGGGAGGATTCCATAATCATAAAGACATATTTGATCCAATATGAATTCAGATCAGCTTCCATCTGAGGATGATAGTACAGAAAATGAAGTTTCTGCGGACCCGACCACGGGAATCGGAGGTTTCAGTGCATTTCACAATTTAAGTTAGTCCATTTTATAAATTACTTATTACTTAATAGGTACATACTTACATCTTGAATATTACTAATCCTGAATAGATAGGAAAATAAGAGCATGTGATAAAGCAAATGCAAACAATGTAATGGTGACATAGGTATAACATAAAGATATATTTCTGAAAACAAAATAAATAAGTTTTAATCTTCATTGCTAGTTACATGTGGATGTTTATTATTAATATGTTCAACATTGCTATACTAACATTATTCAATTCTTATAAATTAAAAACAATCATCAAAGATGAGAGGAAGTGGAGATTCGATAGGGGGGATCTGAAGACTAACTAGGAGCTATTATTACCAAGCGGAATGCAAGGACATAATATGAAAGCCCTCCTCCCATTGGCTCTGCCCCTCCCATACAATGGCACATTGTCTTAACTCTAAAGGTTTCAAAATGGCTGCTCTTTATTACAAACCTCTCAATAGGCAAAGGGGAGGGGGGAGAATACATTGCTTATATATCATACGAGGTAATATTATATCAAGTAATACAACCAAGCGACACTAAAAAATAGATTGATTCTTATTTTTTGTTTTTTAAATGGAAAAATAAAATTTCTAAAACAAGTTAATTTGCTGAATATGAACCGGGAATTCCGACACTTGATTAATCAATGCATTTATTCTTCAAAACAAGCAGGAAATGCAGAAAAATACGGCTGAAAATGAGTGAAATGACTCAAAGACAATTTATGTTCCATTTATGTTTGGCAGGCAATTGCTGGTTTTATATAGAAGAGTATTCTAATCAATAGAGTTGAGGAATCATTAGATCTGGCGAAAGAAGAGCTTCTAAACAAGATCATCTAAAATCTTAAAATAAAACATTAACATTTCAAACTATTTAAAAATTATTTCATCAGAATTAGGCTTGATATTTATAAAGATTTATGATTTCATAAATTTTTATTACAATATTTAAAAAAAAAAGGACTTAAAACATTCCAATGACAACATTTATTGCAATCAAAAATTCATCTTCACAGTATGCATTGGTGTACTTAAGTGATAGAAAATAATAAGTATAAAAAAATTACTCTAACTCTTACCATCCCGACATGAGCGTAGATGGATATCTACTCACCCTAATATTTTAATTCTTAGTGAAGATAATTAAAGGGCAAATGAATATTTTAACTTGGTGTAGTGAAAAACATTTTTTTCAATATTTTCAAGTAGAACTGCATTGTACGTTAGGTATTGTATTGCCGGGAGCCCTAATAAGTCTGATACAACAGTTCCAGCTAAAAAACTAAATGAAAATATTCAGCGTCAACTCAGGGTTACCCATCTACGCATATACTTAACATATCTTAGTTTTTGTAATTAATTCAAAGGACATAGGTGACATGCTTTTAGATTCATTCCCATATTACCTTCAACGCACTGCGTGGAAATAAGATGAAATTTTCGCTCTTTGATCAGTTATTGAGATTGGTTAGCCTTCCTTCCAATGCCCCCCATATCAAAATATTATGACCTTTATAAGCCTATCGCATCTTTGAAGTAATTTTCCCAGGAGCAAAAGTCGTGATTTTTTTTCACACCTGAACATTTTTCTCATCTAACCTTTTTTATTTTATGTATGAAAATATTCCTCGAATTATCTTGTCAAATAAGATTATAAAATTGTATTTTTCCGATTTATTTTTGTACTTCTAAAGTTTAGGAGATCTTGTTTTTGTTTTTTTTGGTTTTAGAAAAAGCAACTTATTATATGCAAAATGTAAGTAGTGCCAAATCTATATCTATGTTTTTCCTTTTCAATTCAAGAAACATTTCGCCCTCTACCCATCATCGATAGGGATCTTTAAAGAGTAGCTGACTGACATCGCACAGGCTTGGGACCAACATTTTTGGTCACCTCCGAAGTAAGGCCTAAATAAGCATTTTTTATGAAGTAGAAAATGGCTTTTATACTAACACTACAGGTGACGGAATTGGACTAGGTGTAAAGTAACTAGAACATTAAGTATTAAGTAGAGCTGAATTGTAATTTTTACAAGAGTTTGTAAATCTCAAAAAAACGGATTTGTAAAATAAAGGAGTTAACAAAGCAACTACTTGAAATTATTCAAAGTTTTCATTCATTCTATTTTAACTGTTGTTTGAGAGGATTTTGAAAAGTGGTTATCATTCCTAGTCTCATCAATCACAATCTCTGGAATCTGATGTTTAGAATATGGAAATATTAAATAGGTAACCAAGCATGCAAAAAGCTGTTCACTTACGATGGCGCTGGAATGGTGATTACTTTTAAATCGACGAGTTTGTTAATGACTGATTTTGAAATTATTTTGGGTTGGAAAATTTGAGTTGATTGCTCAATTGAATTTATGTTTCGATAAAGGAATAGTATGTGCCTTTGATTACCGTTAGTTCGGAGAAACGAGTTTTTAATGTAACATATCCATTTCCGCAAACTTTAATGCATTAAAATTTTAATTGGTAAAATTCCAAATTTTTTATAATAGGTAAATATTGTCAAAGTGAAGAGGAAACTTTCGATGAGCACAGTGGTACCTGCCATGACCTACGGTTGCGAAACCTGGGTAATTGACAAGAAGACTAGCCACAAACTGAGGGTAACAGTCAGAGGGATGGAGCGATACCTTCTCGTTATATCAAGGCGAGAACGTAAACAAAATACTTGGATCAGAGCAAGAACTGGGCTTCCGGATATTATGGAGAAGGTGCACATGAGGAAGTGGACCTGGACCGGACATGTCATCAGGAGAACTGCTACAACATGGACCAGGCAGCTTATGGACTGGTATCCAAGAGAACAGCCAAGGAAGAGAGGACGTCCACCTACAGATTGGGACCAGGAGATGAAGAAGAGTTGCGGAGGGGCAGCCAGGAAGCGAGTAGCTTTGGACAGGAAAGAGTGGAAGCGGATGGGACAGGTGCATTATTTAGTGTGGTTGCAAGAGTGGTAGAAATAATCGAACTCAAAACCTCAACTAAATGTTGATTTTGTACATATGTAAATAATGGATGTATCAAGCTATTTTAAATTTTTTATTATGTTTTATAAGATGTGCAAATAAAGGTTATTATTATAATATTGTTAGTTCAAGTTGAAAAAATCAATAAAATATAAAAAAGAAGAATTATCAACAAAAATAATACAACTTATCGTAACAGAAACTCAATAACAACGAGAAACACGCAAGGTAATTGCAAGGCCCCGGTGAGATACACAAGTGCCGAATTTAATGAAGTTCATATTTGTGTAAATAAATAAATATGCTATTTTTACGCTTTCATCTGTATTTTTTTTAACAATATAATAAATGGATTATAGAACAAAGGTATCATAGAATTATATTTATTTTTTTATTCGGTATAATTACTCTTTTGACTAACCGCTCTTCTGAAGGTTCTATCAAGGTCCATTTTGTTTTATTCGCTCCGGCAGTTCTATTAAAAACTTTGTTTTCTGGTAAGGTCCTGCCGCAGGGGTTGGATCCTGAACAATTATCGGCTTATAGAGACCCACCTGATATTACAAGACAATCGCATATAATCGTAGCGATGAGCGGTGGCCCACAAAGAGCTAAATGGGAGATTAAGTAAGTGGAGGCGAAGACGGTGCTGGGACAGGTTTGGAAAAAATAAAGGAGCTGGGACTCCTGGCTACCAGATACCCCGCCGGCATTGGCAGGACCACCCGACAGTAGTCCACTTTTTATATTATTTTATTAATAGCCTCTTTAGCTTTTTTTATTATTACTTTTTATTTTAGGGTCGTTTACACTTCCTCTATAGCCTTCTTAAGTAACTTATACCCGTCTAAAATTATATCCCCAAGGCTAAGTTATTGCTTCTCCATTCTCTCTGTTTGTATATTTGTATTTATTCAAGTCTTTAGTGTTCCTTTTTTTTTTTTTTTTTTTTTTTTTTTTTATATATTTACAAAAACAACATTCAATTATAATGTCTTTATTAAATTACTATGCATATAGATGTAAAGTAAAGGCAAAAAATCCCTTTGTTCTTTTCTTTTTTTATTCTTTTTATTTTACATTCTTTTTTTAATTTTCTTTTAAGTTTTGTTATTTTATTAAATATTCTTCATATTTAGCTAAAGAGTTTTGGAAATATACTTAGAATTCCTAGTTCCCCCTTCTTGGGCCCATGTTTATCATGAAAATCTGATCTCTTCTTAAATTGCTGATTGTAGATGTACTATCAGCTGTGATAGTTTTAATTTTGTTAGCTGTTATATCATAAGAACAAAACGTATTTTTTTTACCTATAATCTGTAATTACTTAAACTTTTGTCAATGTGACATATGGGCACCTCCAAGCTGACAGGCAACTGACTGGTCGTGCTCCTGAATTGTACTCCATTAACGCAGCATTGCTCGGAATAGTATCCCCTTTATTAGCTAAGTCATACAAGCCAATAATTCTCCACCCTATAATGAGCAGGGTGCGAGAGAAACTGCTAATGATGACCCTAAGGCTAGTCTTCTTAAGCACTAAAGGCAGGGGAGGCGCAGATGCACTGCTGACAGTATGCCGAGTCGTTGAAGTATCTAATCCCTCTCCGGTTTGACATATGTACTCCACCTTTTTTAGCGTTTGGTGGCTGAATTCATTCCAGCAGTTGCAGAAATACAAAGCTCCCAGCAACTTGTATAACTTTGCAAAAAAATTTCAGGATCGTACATTGAAGATAAAAGGGTGCTTCTTTGCAGTAGAAAGAGGTTGTCCTCAGGGGTCTTTCCTTGGTCCTGCCCTGTGGAAATTGGCCTTCGGTTGATTCCTGAGAGAGCTGGAAGAGGTGGGTTCCCCACCACAGCTTATTTGGACGATCTAGCCGTTGTTGCCGCCTAAGTTGCAGCTACGTGTTAAAAACCGAAGTTGAACGGTACGCCAACCTTGTAGGTTGATGGTGCGAGAGGAAGAAGTTGGGGATGGCTGTTGCCAATACTCAGGCTATTTTCTTGAGGGATACGACCGATAGGGGCCACTAAGTCCAAGGGGGTTTGTGAGATACTTTGGAATAAAGATTGGACAAGAGTTCAACGTATCACCTCACTTAGGCTTCTTCTTAGGAAATAGGATTGCATCTAGCCCTAAATAGTCGCATCGGAGGTACCTTATTTGGTCTGAGATTCCCAGCCACATTAACAATTTACAAGGAAGCATCTCTCGCACGAGCGGATGAAAAAGCTGGCAACGATCAAGAGGTTGGCATTGCTGCGAATCTCGTAGAGTATGGTAAGGCCTTCGATTCACTATTTCCAAGTTGTAGGGAACCGGAGATCACTGAGCATCTTTCGTGGCCTGTACTACTTATTATTAGACTCTGAGAGCCAAGCTGCTGAGGGAGACAGGGCTCTACGCTCTAACTGATCTCCCTCAGCGTATGGCGAATTACCTTTACTTCAAAGCCTTTTCTACAGGTAGACGAAGTTATTGGTCCAAATCACTTTTGAACAGATCTTTGGAACAGACAGCTGGATCTGCTTCTGTACGACCGCCGGACTTGAAAAGTTGAAAAGCATTGACCATTACACCACCGTTCACGAATAAAACTGTATGATGTATAGCCTTTATGATGTTTAACTTTGCAGCAGGTAGTTGATTTTCATAATCATCTTATTGCTACAAAATTCCGTATTGCCTAAACAGGCATCGTGGGAAAAAAAAAAATTATGGAAAATCGATAGTATTGAAACATGATTCCGCCCTTGGTATACATACAGATTCTTATTCATTCATATTAATATTTATGTTTGACTATTCTTTTTTTTGGGGTGGGGGTGATAACTTCCAACAATATAATAAGGGCAGAATCAAGTTACGAACTAACTTTTCCCAGGTAAAATGTCTCGTATGTGGAAATAGAGGGGTTGGGAGGGGGGGGGAGCAGAACCAATCATAGCCATTGTTCCACAGAGATGAACCTCATAACTGTCTCATTGTCTACCGTGTTCACGCTCACCCAATAATGACGATCTTCGATGAGTATTAGATCCCTTCAATGTTGGCTACCTGAACCCCTATGGGAATGATGCCCAGACCTCTTCCTTACCATCAGAATAATTTGTATTTATTATTCAAAGGAAATAAAATTATTTTAATATCAGCCTAGTATATGATACCTGGAATTGGGACTCTATGGGAAGCATTATTACAGAAAAATGGAGTGAAATGGGCAGCGTTCAATCAGAAAAGGACTTAAACGTTTTCTGAGATTTCTATAAACCTGATTAACATTTTGTCTCAGTCATTCACACATGCGCGATTCTTCTTGGGGGAGGTGGAATTCCCATTGCCACTGGAAAAAAATGATAACGATTCACCACCAGATAACTAAGTATAAGTTAGCGAGTTCATACCGATAACCGGATTTTTTCAGAACTCCATATTAATCCCCGCCCTTACCATGTCCTTGGAAAACACCCTTAGAGCAGTAAAACGTCAGAAGGGAAGAAAAAAATAGTGCGAAATCCTACTGTTATTTTTCGTTAAGCTATGGCAGCCCTGTAAGTCCTCAGCTATTCAGTTCTTCATAACTATCGAAATTAATAATAACCATAGGCGGATCCAGCCGATTGTAAAGGGGGGCTGCAGTCCTAAAGGGGGGCTGCAGCCCCACAGCCCTTCATTTGGATCTGCTAATCATCTTTTTTACCTTTATGTTCCTTTCCTACAACTAAAATTCTACTTGTTCTGCACATTACTTGTTCTTTAACTTGCTTCCTTATGTTAAGGAAAGTCAAATTCTATCTTTAAACAGACGAAAAAAATTCCAAATGGAGGGGCTGCAAAGGCCAAACCAAGGGGGCAGCGATCAGTTGGCAGGCCGAGAACCACATACAGAGAGCCTCGGGAGCGAACGGGACTCGTCCTTGACAGGATTAAAAGAATGGCGCACGATAGGTATGCCTACCGAAGATGGGTCAAATCAACTCCACGCTTAACAGCACGAAAGAGATAGGGAAAGAAGAAGAGGAGGCAATCTCATTAATTACAATATCATCAACTAAAGTATGGCTGCATAGAGGAAAGATAATTATGGAACATTTAGTAGTTTTAAGATAAGAGGAAAGAAACGTTCCGATCGTTCAAAATTAAATTATTAATTGAAAGTTTTCTAGTGGACAACCATCCATAACAATGGATGAATGGACTGGAATCTTAAAAAGAAATCAACTGATATTAAATTTGATTGGATAAAAGGTTAAACTTTGTTAAACGGGTATACTAAATTGTAGCTTTGACAACACATGTGTTTAGCAATGACCCTAACCTCACTACCTACATATTCCAAATATTCCTTCTATTAAGAGTCAGTTTGGAAACTTTCCGTTGTTGGCAAAATCGGCAGAAACAACCAGATGGTATAGTTACTGGAAGACCAAGTTTCCTGTAGACTCTTAGTATGGAGGACACCAAAGCAGAAGGCCCGAGGAAGAGGATCGTCCAGAAGTACGCCTCATACACTTCCTACTACCTACAGTCGGTGAGCTTCCAGCCTTCATTCAAGCATATAATGTTTTTTTTTTTTTTTGTATTTTAAATTTGATTGCTATTGTTATATTATGTTGCTAATCATGCGGCGGAAGTCAAGCCTGTGGTAGTATAGGTGATATATTTAATGTGAAACGACTTCATCAACATTTTCCTTTATTTATTTTTAGATTTATTGTTCTAATTCTGTAAGAAGGTAGAACCAAATTGGTGTAAATTGAGGCACTGACATGGAAAAGGTAATAAGTAAAAAAAAAAGATTTTGAGATTTTCATAGAAAAAAGTAGTATGAAGTCATGCTAATCGTATAGGCAGAGTAGTAAGTCAGTAATTAAAGTTGTTTAGTCGCTATGAACACCAGAAGATGCTTTTCATTAATAAAATTAATTCCAGCAGTTCAAAATAAAACTAATAATGAGTTTCCTTGACTAACTACCTTATTTATCCATGTACCAAGCCTCAATTAATCTTTTAAACATCAAAAACAGATTTCTTTGTTTATTCTACAGTTAACAGTAGGTAGTTATAAAGAAAATTAATTAAATTATTTGACAGACTCTTAGATGTGAAAAATGGAATAATATTGAAAATTGAGATTTTTATATCTTCATAAATTTTTAAAAAGGGTCTAGCAGTTAGTTCCAAATGCTCTTATTTCAGGGAATCCGTCCAACAGCTCTAAAAAATCTTTTTACATTTATTTAATTAGTTGATTACAGGATTTATTTCGTTTTTAGAAATGCTGAAATTTAATGTGTAAATATAGAAACAATTAAAAAAAAAATGTTTCCTATTCTACAAACTTGTTTTCCATCATCATTCACGTTTAAAAACAGGAAAAAATATTAAAATATTTCAAACTCATTTACTTATTTCTAAGAGCCTTTTTTTGTCGGTACGCCATAAATTCCTTAATAGTTCATCAAATTTCATGAATGAGGCATCATTTTAAAGCTTTCCTTAACCCCTAGAACGGAAAAATATACAAATCACTTATTCCGCCTGTAATGGCAAAACCGCGGTTTTGGAAAGAAAATCAAAAAGGTTTCTAAATGGTGTCAAATCTTTTCAGGTTTTCAAGGAGAACATTTTCGCTTACATACATTTTTTCGAATAACCCCTTCGTTTGCGAGTTGTAAGCGAAAAACTGCCATTCTCAGTGAAAATGGTCGCGGGGTTTTTTCGAAGGTGTCATTTTTTCAGTTTGTTGAGACGAACATTTTTGGATATATACACTTTTTTATTTAAGTATTCCGTCTTCTAACCTCACCTCTTCTCTATATTACGAGTTACGACTCCTCCTTATGTGTCCCAGCTATACGATACTAATACGCACTGTACGATACTAAATATACGGTGTATACTTGGTGGTAAGTGGGATTTAGGTAGGTTATAGTGCGAATGCTTCGCAGGGGTCAGCTAGTTTCATATTATCTTCTTTAGTAAAACCTTTAATATTTAATATTGTTTTATTTATTTTTAAATTTAATTTGCATAAAAAGTTTTTCAAAATACCAGAATCAGAAACAAATTATTGTTAAGTATAGGTTTTTAAATCACCAATAATTCTAATAAACCTATCAAATCCACATATCTTCGGAAATTTCAGTCTTATTTTACTCCCCTGTAAATCTCAACAGTTTGCTGAAATACATCACCAATAGCTTACCAATACTTATTGCAATAAGTAATGCAAACAAAATTATATCCATATCAAATAACGAGTGACATGGTAACTAAATACCTATGTACTTGTTGATAGCAAAGCTAACCTTCCCGACGATCTCAAGTTAAATGAGCTCCCTTTCTTTGAGAATTATGGATTTTATTGTTTTTTTTAGGATTTGTTTTTTATTGCTAAAGAAACCTGAGAAAGGTCCATCAGAAATGTTTTTATAAATCTTTCATTAATTCACAAAAATTAAGCTTTTATTAAAACATTGTTTGTTCATAAACTAACCTATTGCTTGTAATGAAATCCTTCAAATTTGAGCATTAAATTCATCTTCACATTGTATTATTGGTGATAGATATACCAAAAAAGAAAATATATTCGATACATAATAACGGCTTAGAATGGGTCCAATAATTTCAATGATAAATGTCCGTCCGAAGAATGGACAATAATTTTTATGGGAAAATACCGCTTCTGCCTTGTCGGCATCGGCAAGAGCATTAGAGTAGAAGTTATTGGGGAGATGACTTCAATACAGATATTTTTTGAAAGAATCAAGAGGATAAAGGAGAAGGTTGTATTATGTAAGAAAAAATAAGGGACTCTGAAAATAACGAGTTTTGTAGGGGTCGGTCACCTGTGGTGTACTGGCTAGCATGGCAACCTAGAATACTAATGGTCGCGGGTTCGCGGCCCGCGGTGGCCCTAGGATTTTTTAAAGAGAGTAAAAAATCCTTGGCTATTTCGTCCCTCAGATAGGACGTAAAATGGAGGTCCCGAGCCTGTACGATGTCAGAGGGGGGCAAGTGGCAGGGGCAAAGGGAGGCTGAGGCGGAAGACGGGTGCGGGAGTCTTCCTACCCTCATGTGGGAACATCAGGCTACAGTGCCCCACTCACTGTCTGTTGTTCCCCGCTTGCCCGATCCCCTGCAACGCCTACTGTCACCTCCTTGTGGTGCCCCCTGGGGAGTTGTTTACAACTCGCGAACGACAGAGGCGCTGGCACGGGACCAGTCCTCCTTAGGCCATGGTGCTAAGCCCTCCCATCATGCCCTAAGTAGGAGCATCCGTAGGACAGGTTGGTGAGAAACCACCTGTCCGGCCCACTATCCATTCGGGATTTTTAGCGGTGATGCCAAATGGTACCACGGGGATGACGCTCTCCCGGGCGTCATCATTGGGTGGTGCCAGGACCCTTCGGGGTGCCTGGTGCGGTCGTGGTGGTCGTGGTTACTGAGACCACCAAGCGCCAACCTGTACAGGTCATGAGTAAAGCTCGGAATCCCGTGCAGTAAAAATTTGAAAACGTGCAATAAAAACTTCAAAACGTGCAAAAACATGCAATAAAAACTTCAAAAAGTGCAAAAACATGTAATAAAAATGTATTGCTTGAAAATCAGGCATTAAATTATTTTTGTGAACAAATAATAGCTACTTTGGAAAAAAGTAAGTAGCGGAGAGTAAATTGAAATAGAAACTTTTATTTTTATATATTGTTTTGGTATAATCACTGAATTTTGGATCTTTTTTATAATACTATTGATATATTTTTGAAAACTAATCGGATCAGTATGATGTGGAAGATGTGGAATATAGAGTTAAATACTCGCACGTGAGCTGTGATTACATATAATGGAAATAGGAAGATCTTAAAAAAGGAAACATACTAATCAAATTATGGAATCACTCGATGCAATATCCGGTGCGTAAGCTTATTTTTAAATCCCTCTGGTGATACGCAAAACCCCTGTTACCGTTCTAGGGTTAATAAAAATTAGGTACTTACTTGCGCTACAGCGGGTATTAATTTGTGATTTCCTCTCACATCCAAGATTTACATAACACTACACAACCATCCCTATTGAAATCAGGATATTTTTCAATCGATCCCGCAGTTTTCGAAAACACACTTGCTCCCATTTTAGGCATTTTTAGTAACAATATTCTCGACAGGAGCTAGTTTGATACTGACAGAAGGATGGGAATCGAGAAACAAAATGTAAACACCCAGCAACCAATGAACCCTCAGTTCTGGGAAATCGGAGGTTTGTGTTGGTTTACATCCTCCCAAGTTCGTTTTTTTTTTTTTTTTTTTTTTTTTTTTTTTTTTTTTTTTTTTTTTTTTTTTTTTTTTTTTTTTAATGATATTTACGTTTATTTTTCCACTATTATTTTGATGTTTATTAAAGAAAATTAGAATTTGTAATATATTTTTTCTTCAAAATATCAATTGATGCAATTTCGAGCAATTAAAATTCAAAACGTGCAATTTCGTGCAGTAAACCCCAAAACGTGCAATTTCGTGCAGTATAAAAATTCATTAAAACATCCCATTAGGCTTGATTCGGATAAGTAACTTGAGTTCGCTCTATTCTGACTTTCCAAAAAAAAGATGCAATTGCACGGGAATCCGAGCTCTAGTCATGAGTGTTTGTTGGGGTCAGGCTGGTAAGCAGGTTCTGTCCCCTTCCTCTCTCTTCCGGCCTTTCATGAGGAGGTGGTCGGTGTAGGTCCCTGGCCAGGTACGATCACCTTCGAGCACC
This sequence comes from Aelia acuminata, assembly GCA_911387785.2. Lineage (NCBI taxonomy): Eukaryota > Metazoa > Arthropoda > Insecta > Hemiptera > Pentatomidae > Aelia > Aelia acuminata. The sequence continues at coordinate 75,981,463 of OU426982.1, forward strand.
ATGAAGGGATTAACGGGCTTCCCCTCTGTACGATGTCAGATCCCCTATAAAGATCCCTATCCTAATTATACCTGGATAGGCAAAATTTAGGACTCTTAGTGTAGCATCGTCCGATTAGCCTTAGAAGCATAAAGGGACGTTAAAAAAATAAACAACAGCAAGGTTTTCTAGAGTGTGTACTAAGGTTAGGTGGAAGGTTGGTGATTTTTGGAAGAGACTTTTGGGGAGGAGGTAGAAGCTAAAGCGACAAGATCTGACAGTAACATAAAGTTCAGCCTAATTATTTATAGATATGAATGTTCCACCCAGTCATCCATTCTAATTATCACCATTCAGATGTCTTTTGTAAATCACTAAATTACAATTTAGACGAATTTTAAAAGTGGACATACAAAAACACAGCATTAGTTCAATAAGGTACAAGCTCATTTACACATTTTTAATAATTTATTCAGTTCATGAACATCAACAAGTATTATTTCATCAATTTTCGACATGAGTGTCTGATAACCGGAAATAAGAAAAAATAATTAAAGATAACAAAAGCGGAAATTTTCCGCTCCGATTCCGGTTCCATAGTTCCGGCAGGAAAACTATAAAACGCTTTTTTTTTTTTAATCGAGCAATAATATACGTATATTTTCTAACATTCAAATAAGAATATATTTAATATTGAAATTAAATACATCTATGTTTTTAATTTAATGCCGAATTATAACATAAAAACTTTTATTTAATAATAACAAATTTCATTGTACTGAGAGCAAACACAAACAAATATAAGTAAATGAATGTGGAAAACTGTGTGACTTTGAGAAATGGCATTTAACAAAACACGTCAATTTCTAATCTAAGTAAGTTCGTAAGTGAAAGTTGTGTGTTGCGCGCATCGCACCAGATTTTTTACTTTAAAAATTGTTGTACCTCTTACTCTTGTTGGATTATGATTAATAATGAATAACTTTCAGATCAAAGAATGGAACAAGATCCTGCTGTTGGGCATACTGTTGCTATACTTCGTGCCCTTCTTCATGAACTCCATCCTCTCAGGAAATATTGATTGCAGTGAGAATTTCGAAGGGTAATAATTTTAATCACAATAGTCACTATAATTATATTTATCACATATTTTAGTAGTACCCTGAGTACAATTCAAAGTCTTTTAACATATCCAAGGAAAAGTACTTTAGAATGGCTTGTGTTGAATGCCTGGATGGATATTAAAGTAAAATAGTAGAACCTCAATTGACCGAGTTCGTGATTAATTAAATAGCATTAAGAGAAGCTCTAATTTTAAACAAGTAAATTGATAGTACCCTTTATTACGAACAGCATAATGGATCAAGGCTGGAAATTACCAATTCGAAAGGAAGATACATGCATTTATCCATTTTCTTTTACAAGAAACTCGTTTTAATAATAATACCCTCAAGTACATTAGGTTTTCCTGGACTAAAATCTTAGATCACGACTACGATATTGAGGGGAAGATTGATTGAACAGTGATAAAGAAGCATGTCTTGTGCTGGTTATGTTCTAGACCTAAAGAACATCGATGGAAACTATATTTTCGATTCTATAGTTTGAATGATTTTAATGTTGGAATTCGAACTTCTGAGTGATAGTGTCAAAGCAGCTCCTATTGGTCTCACAAGTAATGCAACATCAAGAATACAAAAGCCTGATTTAGAGGACGATTAGTTACAAGGACTTTGGCACAAAAGTGAGCCAACCAATTGAAGCAGTTTTTATGTCATCAATTTAAGAAACATTTAACTGAGTATAGAAAATTAATTTCAAACAGCAACAAATTAAGACTAATTACTTAAAAATCCCTCTTAGTGCTATGTAATTATGTATTTCATGTATAAAAATAATTCAATAAATGAAAGTATCTGGATCAAGAGTAGGGTTCATTTATCTGTGCGACCTCACTTCACCATCACCAAGGTTAATCGAGGTTTTTTTCACATCCACCTACACTTTACTATTCTCTCACTACTGCTTACATTTTTTATTTATTTTATTGAACAAATGTACCAATCTGTAGTGGATCATTAGCATAACAAGCCTAAACTTAGTAGCATAAACATGGTAGTTTTTGACATTTGAGATTTAAATCAAATTTGAGATTTTAAAACAATTTGAGTTTTAAATTAAATTTCAAACAGTTTATGCCGTCTTAATACAGTTATGTAACTTGTGAGAAGTTTTTTATAGTTCATTGACATTACAATTGCCTCCTAAATAAGATGATAGAGGGGGTTAGTCTTGTTACCAAACCTCTCCTCGATGACAGCATTCTTTCTAGCGTCATACGCCGCTCTGTCAGCTTCCTCATTTCATCCAATGCTCTAATGACATGGAACCCACTGGAATTTTATGAATTTTCCAGATAGTGAGCATTCTCTCACAAGCATTTGACTTTTCGTTGTCAAAATTCTCTTTTGAGTTCTTGTTTTCTAAAGACTTCAGAGAGCTTAAAGAATCCGAAACTATCACATGATATCTGGTTGGTGTTACATATTTTATTCCTGCTGCTACATTACTTTTATTATTTAAATTTTTATTGTTTTACTTTTGTTCCAGAATATTGACGGTGAGCCTGATGCTGGGGTCGTGGATGATGAGCATCAGCTTCCTCCTCCTGGCCTTGCACTACCCCAGCCATCCTCTGCCCAGCCAGCAATCCACCGCCCACTCGATAACCCCTTACCAATAAATACTTTCAAAACTGACCTCAATTGTATTTATTCTAAAAGATTTAATGTTTCAAACCGCCAGGAATTTTCTCGTTTTCAATTTGCTAATGTCATGTCTCCAATAATAGCTAAGGAGATGCTGATCCCCAATCAGTATCCTTAACTTCTCTCGAGTGTATACTTACTAATATAAATAGTACGTTTTAAAAGATATTTATAAATCTGGGCCTTAAAGGCTGTCAGAATAATAATATTTGTTCCTGTATGGAAATGCAACCCTTGAGATCTTTCAGCAACTCCTATCCCTCCAAGCGAAAAAAAAACAAGCAAATTAATAAAAGCATTTTGCTATACAAACAAAATGAGTTCACATGCTGAAATCCAACTACCTACAATATATTCTATTAAAATAAGAAGAACCTCCTCACGCTCTTACTAACGATTTCGCCTCAACACACGTCACTTAATGTCCATAGAAGGTTAAAGAGGAGCTTCCTCCATCCATCCCTCCATATCCAGCCAATATTACTCTTCTTCACCAAATCCAAAGCTCACATCATCACTCCTACAACCTGAAGGGATCCAAGAATTATCGCCTTCTGAGGAACTGTTCCCTTCTTAGTTCTCATTTTAGGTTGAAATTTCTCTCTTCTGCCTTTTTTTTTTTTTTTTTTTTTTTTTTTTATATTTCCTCCTGCTGTTCCTCCTTTTTCTGTCCAGACCACCTTTAATCTTTCTGTAATTTTATTACCAACTTTTTATTTTATTTTTTCTACGTTATATTTTTATGCCCTCCATCACATACCCTCATCACACTAAAGTAGTGTCTTTTCTTGAGATATCTTTACTGGCTTTTTATGCCACTCAATAGCTTTCTATCGGCGTGATGTTAGTAGGGTGGTTTAATTAGTATTCATTGTTTATGTCAATACTCTTCCCATTCACTCACATGTAAACTACCTTGAATTCCTGGGAATGTTGGATTACTTTACGTTCTGTTAAATCACTGTACGTTATTTTAAATCTCTTTGTGTTCAAACACCATAAAAACATTCATGAAATTGAAGAAAATCATGACATTCTGAATAAGATAATTTCTGTGAAAAGGCATTTAATTTGCCATGGCCCAAATATCACTTGATTCCTGTTAAGACAAACTTTAATTCATACTAGTTAACTGTCGTGAACGAAAACGGTGAAGAGTTTTAGTGGAGCCTTAAGAAAATAATGAACAATATTTTTATTTGACATCAATATTTTTATTCCACAGCATAATCAGTTGCTATAATTTCAATTATAGGCAATGACTACTGAGCTCTTACTCAACTATAAGTTATAACTATAAGTTATGACTTGTTATTAACGACATCACATCAGAAAAAACAAACTTTCACAAAGCATTTGATTTAGTAGTGAAATGCGTGGTGTTAGTAATGGTAAGGAGGTGTCCACTACTATATGTACTAGTTAAGGATTCTTATAATAAAATACTATAAATAATAAAGCATTTGTTTAAAAAATTAAACCCACAACACTAGTTAGTAGTGGACCACTGGTGTCCATTACTGTATTTTATAAAAATGTTGGTATTAGAAGTGGCCACTTAAAAAACTAATTAACAATAACAATTCTAAAAATAGAGTCTAGGAAGTATAATTTATTGGTAAATATTTCAGTACATTATAAAAAACTATAACTAATCCCCCAAAATATAAAAACAATTAACTAACTCCATAATGAAATTGAACAGTTGACATGAAAAATTACAATGCTGTAAGAAATAACAATTTGCAATTATTAACAGGCGGTTCCCTTTGAAACTTGAAGAAGCTGAATTGCCATAAACCAGAACTAGATGGTAGTAGGTACATTCTAGAAAAAAAAATACATGTAACTAGAATAATTTGTTTCAAGCAAATAATTGTAACAACTAATGAAGCATAAATTATAGTGTATTTGCAGGGCTTATTTCTTCCCCATCCCACATTCATGACCAAATAAAGATTGTAAAATGTAATTTGAAGAATTTAATTTTTTTTAGATCTTTTTAAATGATTATTATGATGATGATATGACCATGATGTTAAATGGGTGGGATGTATTTAAAGGATTGGTTTCCTAATTAAACTAATCCCTGTATACTTATCTCTCTTTAATAATTGCCCTCCTTTCCGATTTTATCTAGCTGATAATATTATAACGCATACTTATTTACACAATATAAATATATTTTTATGAGTGGTAGAAGTTCAATGCTCCTGTGTAATTTCATTATTGTTTGATACTACAGACTTTTTTATTTAAAAATTATTATACTTATTTTAAAATTTTCTTTATATTTTGTTTTTTTCTCCTCACAAGAGGTCAAAATAAGAATTAAGCGATATTGACCGCCATCGTAAAGATAAGTAACTGACCCTAAAGACCACAAATAAGCATTTACTTATCTAACGGCCGTTATTATGCCCTTGATAGCTTAGATAAGCATAATTATACCCCATTAACATTTTATCCTTTTTAGTCAGAAAATATATGGAAAACCAATCCTTCCCAACCAATCTAGAGGTAATCCCAATCTATCACAGTTATAAGCTTAAATATAATTAAATAGAGAAAACAAATAAGACTGATAACAATAGAAAAAAGAGTGAATTAAAATTAAACAATTTTCAAAAATGATTATCTTGCTTCCTACTTGATAATATTTATAGAATATCTTTTTTGTAGACCCTTTGATTATCTAATCCAACCTAAAATCATCATAATAATGTTTTTATTAATTATTTCTTTATTGATGGCCGGAGAGGCAACTATCAAGAATAAAAACTGACATACGACAAAATAAGTCCTAGAAAAAAAAATGACCTGAAAACAATAAGAAATCATAGAACTTTAGATGCATGCATTTCTACTTGAGTAAGAAGTAGCCAACTTCTTTTCTTTTTTCGGCACCTTGCCTTTTAAGCTAAACGAGGTTTCCCGGACCATGGAGTGGTGGGGGTTTAATGCCGATTATTATTAAATTTCCCCTGCTCCAGGTTTTGAATCTTCGGGTCTCACTGAAACGTTGGTTGCCAGGTGCAAAGAAAATTTTCTTTACGCGTTTGCCCACAACGGTCATTCGGCCACCCAAGTAGCTTACTTGTAAAATTGTTGACAGAGGATTTTCCACTACCGATGAAGGGTTCTCGAAGTGTTAGGCTAAGTAACCTCCCACTTACCCGGATTTCGCTCTGAATAAGGTTAAGTGATAGGTTAAATCACAACTGAAATTATGATTTTTCAAGAAAGGACAAACTTGCCATTTCCGCAAACGAAGGGCTCAACAGTTTTATAACAATATTTTAGGAATTTTATTTCATTTATATTTGGCAATACATTTATATTTGAAATCGATATGAATGCGTCCCACAGCGTTAAATAAATAACCTATTGGCCGCATTATAATGAAAACTATCAAATAACAAGAATGATCATTTTTTCAGTGCCTCTAATTAACTACACACTAACACCTTTCTTAGCAGTTGCTACTTAATTTCACAAGTGCCTTCTCACAAAGAACCGTTCTCCTTCGACCCTCATATTTCTCATGACACGAAAACATCTGAAGTATAATTGACCAATGATGGGCAACATATAGATATATACTAGACTAATTAAATATATATACAAAGGATTTAACGAAGCAGTGCCAATTAGAGAGATTTTCGAGCTATGTAAATATACTAATTAAGGTAGGATTATTCCCATTAGATAGCATCTCTCATCCATCATCATCCTTCCCAAGTGGGAGTTTTGACAGTCGCTTACCGCTCCCAGCTGCTACTAGATCGTAGATATATCCCATTTCTCTCTTTCTCTCTCTCTCTCTCTCTCTCTCTCTATATATATATATATATATATATATATATATATATATATATGTCTCTCTCTCTCTCTCTCTCTCTATATATATATATATATATATGTCTCTCTCTCTCTCTCTCTCTCTATATATATATATATATATATATATATATATATATATATATTAATATATATAAAAGATGAGTGTATATTATTATAGAGCAGGAATATGACTTCTGTATGACTGCCTAAAATAATTCTGTAAAATTTAAAAGCTGCCCAACTTATAAATTTATCACGCGGTGGTACAAGTAAATTATCAGCGCAAACTAGGCGCTTTATAAATCAACAAGAAAGAGTCTAGATCTTTTTGGATTGCTATGAAAGCAGGAAAGTTAAGATTTTTCAAATTTATTATGTTCAGTATCTTTGTTACGTCAATTGTAGGATGCCACAGATATCGGTATACTCTTCGAATAATAATTCTAGGAACAAGAATACATCTAAATCAGATCAACTATCACAAGCATCATACTATATTCAATTTTCCAAGCGAATTAAATGTTACTTAAAGAAAGAAAAGTATACTGAACTTCTATTTTTAACAATACATTTCATGACAGTGCAGGATTAATGTATATATGTATAAGAAGAATTCAATGCATGACAAAAAGTCTAATTTATTGCCAATCGCAGACTATAGCCATTCATTGACACTAGGACACATCATAGATTATGGTTGAGCAATCACTGCTTTCTTACCACATTTTAGAAAGAATTGGAGACCAATACCTTGAGAAATAATAATCTAATCAAAGATCCTATTCATCTCTAGCAGTTACAACAGCTTGTTTATATTTGTTTTAAAATATATTTCATCAGTTTGAATTAACTTGAATACTAAAAACATCGAGTAATAAGTTTCTTCCATACTCATTGAAGGATGGAGAACTTTTTATCTTTTACAACATATGAATTTATTAAAATTATATTAAATTAAAGGTTAACTCTGATGAATACTCATCTAGATCTCCTATATTCGAATTCAAATTTAAAGATCATGGAATAACATGATCCTCCAGGAGGCAGTAGACTGTTTACATTTATTCGTGTCAGTAAATCCTTTTTTTTATAAAAAATGCCTTTCTTTCTCCGAAGTGTGGCAATCCAATCCGTACTTCCTCAGTTTCCATTTCCAAATCACAACTACTACAATGACTCATCATTTAGTTGCATTTAACGGTTAGTAACACTGGCCGAATATAGTGGAGTAGTGGGGGAGGGGGGGGGGAGATTGGAGTTGGCCTGATTTGCATTCCGTGAATTTTCCAGAACGGCGGAAGCGGGCTAGCGATGTTTATAAAAAGGGAACTAGCGGTGATTTGGCTGAATGGCGCCCAAACAATGTCCACCAGGAACTACCCATTAACGGGGCGATGACTTCGACTGACGATGTGTAACTGTGCACCTAGTGGGCTATCGGGTCAGTCTATCAATTATAGGTCTTTTATTTTTTCCAATTATATGGTATATCCAACTTTTGTTTTCATTTTTCGTTATATAATTCAACTGTACTTAGATCTAGGCATATAGCAATAAATATAACATAATATGTTTTGTTAATCTGTTTTCCAGCTCTCAGATTTTAGGATGGTACAATTCTTTCAAACGAGTTGGGGGGATCTAGTTATTTTGACTGCATAAGGCTCAATTAATTGTTCAAATGGAACTTGATGATTATGGAAAATTAAAATATGTTTTTATATCACTGGGGTTAAGGCAAAAAGAACTTAAGTCGTCGAATATGAAGATTGAAAAACGATATACCAATCTTTTAATAGATTGGTATATCCTGCCCTGACCCCTGCCCCCAGAGATGCCCATTTTGTTTTGGAATTCGATAAAAACCTAGAGAAGTTGTTATATGTGGCTACTCTGTTCGAGATGGGAGGTTATAAAAAATAAAATAAAAAAAGACATATGTTAGTGAATGTTATAAATTGATATGTACTTAATCTCGTGTGAGAGGTTAATAAAAAGTTTGCATTAATGAATACTGTTGTTTTTTAAGTTTGTTGTTACAATACTAAAACATGGTGTCAGGTTTTTGTCGAACTCACACGTTCTTTATTGTTCATTCGATGGTCCTGTAATCATTGTTTATTAAACAGCTTCAGAGTATTTTCGTTATATTGCAATCCATCATGGAGGGAGAATTGTTAAAGAAGAAAAAGTCTGTTTTAAGGGAATGATTAACACGGATGTTAACTTTCGGGTCATCTCCTGATTTTGAGATTGCTTCACTGTCAGAATTCAAAGAGAGAAGTACTGACTCAGGTAAGATTTTTTATGAATTTAATGAATTATTAATCCATATGCTTGATTATATCAAAGATGATTATATTGAAAACTTTGAGAAAGATTATTTACATAAAAAGTGCTCTAGAGGAAAAAATTGCACTAGCCTCTTCAGTAGTTGTTAATATGAAGCCTTCCGATTTTACTATTAAATGGGAGGTTGCACCAATTAAAATTCCAATTTTCAAAGGGGACATATCGTTGTGGAACTCTTTTTTTTTTTTCTTTTATTTTTTTTTTTTAATGATAATTTCAAACATATTACTTAATTCGTTCTATGGGAACTTATCTTGCCGGACTTTTTTCGACTTTATATAAAAAAAAAAAAAAAGTGTTGCATCTCATTTAGTTGATAAATCAATCAGCTCTTATTTTGACTAGAGGCTATTCTTTTGTCTACCTATATTTTAATACGATAATATTATCAAATTTATATTTTAATTTTTACCAGAAGAGTTCCTTATGCTTTGCACGATCGCTTGAAATTAAAGTTAAAAGAAATGGAAGAAAAAGGGATCATTCAGAAAGTTACTTATCCAACAATGGTAGTTAACCCAGTGGTTGTAGTAGAAAAGATAGTAGAAGGTGATCTCAGGGTCTGTTTGGATTTGAGAAAACTTAATAAATCGGTTATGCGTGAACATTTTGTTATCCCGACTGTCGATGACAATGCCCAAACATTGCAAGGTAAGACTGTATTCACCATGTTGGACTTGAAAGATGGCTATTTCCATATTGAACTCGATAGTGCGTCAGCTGCTCTTTGCACTTTTGCTACTATTTTTGGGAGATACAAATTTCATCAGATGCCGTTCGGATTAAAGTCGGCGCCAGAAATTTTTCAGCGACAGGTATCCAGGCTGTTCGGGGATATTCCGGAGGTAATGGTCTGTGACAATGTACCATTTGCTCTACAGAATTACAAGTCTTCGCTGATGATTACTGCTTCGATAATGTCACTCGAAGCCCCAATCATGCGCAGTCTAACTCGTTCGCAGAAAAAGGTGTAGGGATCATTAAGAGCATCCTGAAGAAGACCGCAGATGGAAAGGAAGATTTATATCTAGCTCTCCTTGAGTATGTAAAGGATATTAATTGTACATAATAATGTCATATGATCAATTGTTATAAAAACATATGTTTTGAGTTTTTGTTTAATTCAAGTGAGTAAGCTATGTAACGGTTATATGTATGTAAAATGTTGTTGAATAAAGATTATTCTTATTGTTATAAACTCTTTACATGGTGACAGCGGAATTCTGAACGATGGAAGAGTTAGCGCAAGCATTGCTGGAGGCGATAAAAAAGTCAAGTGAAGGGGCTTCAAATTCGCTATTTGAGGTAAAGCAGCCTGAATATTTTTCAATTAGGAACTCACAAGATTGGGGTCAATGGATCAAGAGGTTCGAGGTCTATCGTTCAGCATCCGGATTGACCGAAAAAAGTGAGTCCCAGCAGGTAAATGTTTTAGTTTATTATTTAGGTGAGGAAGGAGACGAATTTTTAACCTCTATCGGACTACCTCCTGAGAAGAGAGTGAAATACGATGCAGTTAAAAATAAATTAAATGATTATTTTTCAATACGAAAGAATTTATTTTTTGAACGGGCCAAATTCTTTCAGAGGGTTCAAGTCTCAGGAGAATCGATAGATGAATACATCACGGACTTATATAAGCTCCTGAATAGATGTGAATGGAGTTGTAATGAGTGCAAAATAGACCAAGATATTTTGCTTCTGAAATTAGTTACAGGTATGGCAGATCGTCATCTTTCCTCAGAACTTCAATTACAGCCAAAATTAACATTTGAGATGGCTAGGGAAAGAGCTAGGCAGGCGGAACATATAGAAGTACAACAAGATGCGATCAGGCGGCCTAATCGTCATTTTTCGAACGAGAAGTTTCCTGAAATAGAAACTGTTCACAATTGTAAACGAAAAGCAGTTTCCCCAAAGAAAAAACCTTCTACTTCAGGTGAGAAGAGATGCTATAAATGCGGGAGGTACCATCACGAGGATGATTGTCCATTCAGGAATGCAGTTTGTTTTTTCTGCAAGTGTAAGGGCCATATTCGGAAAAAATGTCCCCGAAGGAAGAAAAATAAGGAACTTGACGAAGTAGATCTCGAAAAGGTGGATCGATCATCGGAGTCAGATGAGGACATGGCTTCCAGTCGGGTCCGTCTTGATGCAATCTACTACACAAGTGGAAATGATGGAGGTAACCCATTTTATGTTTCTATTTTGGTCAATGGGAAAAAAATCAAATTTAAAATAGACACAGGGGCGGATGTATGTGTAATGGGTCTTGAAGATTCAAGACGTTTAAATCTAACTCCCCGAAATACTAAGAAGGTTTTAAGGGGGGCAGGTGGAATTTCTTTAAATGTTATTGGCGTGTCTCAAGTTACACTAAGTTACGGGGAGCTAATCAGGGAGGAAGAAATTTATATTATTTCGGGCCAAAAAGAACCTCTGTTGGGAAGGGGGGCTATTTCGGCGTTCCAACTGTTGAGAGGTAATATAGACGAAACAACTTCCCAAAATGAGGTTATTAAAAAATTTCCCCAAGTTTTTAGTGGACTAGGAGAGATCGTAGGTAACCCCTACAAGATAGTGCTTAAACCTGGAGCTAAGCCGTTTTCTGTTCCCTGCCCTAGACGAGTGCCTTTTCCCCTCCGGGATAAAGTCAAAGCGGAATTGGATGACATGGTAAGAAAGGGGGTAATTCAGCCACAGATTGAGCCCACAGATTGGTGTTCACCAATCGTTGTGGTCCCAAAAAAGTCAGGAAATATAAGGCTGTGTGTAGATTACACAGAGTTAAATAAGTTTGTGATGAGGGAAAGAATTATTCTGCCTTCGATTGAAGACTTGCTACCGTCTTTGGGTTCTGGAAGAGTGTTCTCCCGTCTCGATGCTAATTGTGGATTTTGGCAAGTTCCTTTAGACCATGATTCTTGGAAATTGACCACCTTCATTACTCCTTTTGGGAGATATGTTTTTAAACGCTTACCCTTTGGGATATGTTCGGCCCCAGAATACTTCCAAAAAAAAATGTTTGAGGCTGTAGAAGGCCTTGACGGAGTCATGAACGTGGCTGATGATTTCCTTGTTTTCGGCAAAAATCATGAAGAACACGATTACCGTCTAAATCTTTTACTAAAGCGCTTGCAAGATAGGGGTATCACTCTTAACCCGGAAAAGTGTGAATTTAGGTCAACTAAAATAAAATTTTTAGGACACTTGATTGATCATGGAACAGTTAAACCTGATCCGGATAAAGTCGAGGCTATCATGGGTATGAGTACGCCTACGACTAGAAAAGAACTTAGATCTTTCTTAGGCTTAGTGAATTACCTAATGAAATTTATTCCACACATGTCGGAACAAACAAAGCCGTTATCAGATCTGCTATCAAATCGGAACCTGTGGACATGGGATGTTGTTCAAGAAAACTGTTTTATTCGTTTAAAATCTCTAATTGCAGAGGCAAGTTCCCTTGTCCCTTATGATGTCAATAAGGAGACTCGAGTAAGTGCAGATGCGTCAAGCTACGGAATCGGAGCAGTCCTCGAGCAGAAAATCCAGGGTCGGTGGTGTCCAGTGCAGTATTTATCTCGGAAGTTGAGCGAAGTCGAGAGCAGATATGCTCAAATAGAGAAAGAAGCCTTGGGACTAACATGGGCGTGCGAAAAACTAGGAAAATATTTATTGGGGAAAAAGTTCGAACTCTTGACTGATCATAAGCCTTTGGTACAAATTCTTTCTGAGAAACCTATCGGAGAATTATCGGCAAGATTACAAAGGTTCCGCATGAGGCTCCTTCCCTTTGATTTTCACATCCGGCATGTAAAAGGAAAGGAGTTTATTGCTCCAGATGTACTTTCCCGTAACCCGTTAAACGTTCAGGCCGACGATAATGATGCTTTGGACGAAATAGAGTGTCAAATCAGGTACATTTTTGAGGATATACTGATTACGGACCGTCGACTTGAAGCAATTAGAAAGGCCCAGAAAAGTGATCCACGGTATAGAGAAATAAAAGACAGTATCATGACTGGTGACTGGTCAGCGCTAGAAAATACAGATCTTAATAGGGAACAAGGTAACCTTGTCTTCCATAATGACCTGATCATGAGAGGCACTCGGGTATATGTTCCTCCTTCCCTACGATCTGATATTTTGAGACGTCTGCATAAAGGTCATTTTGGAATCAATAAATGTATAGGACTAGCAAAGGAAACTGTTTGGTGGCCAGGAATAACGAGAGATATAAAGTTAGAGATATCTCGATGTAACGACTGCATTGAAAACTCACCTATTACCTTTGAACCTTTGGTTCCGTCGAACATACCAGATCGTCCGTGGCAATTTGTGGGAGCAGATTTGTTAGAATATGAAAACCAAGTATACATTGTTGTACAAGACTATTTTTCCAAGTATTTAGAATTGGTCAGTTTACATAGGACTAACAGTAAATCAGTTATTAGCGTTCTCAAAGATATTTTCGCTAGGCATGGAATCCCAGAGGTTCTTCGGTCTGACAATGGAACTCAGTTTCGCTGCAAGGAATTTAATGATTTTGCAAACGAATTTAATTTCATTTTAGTTACTTCCAGTCCCAAACATTCGCAATCTAATGGCCAGTCTGAAAGGGCAGTTAGAACAGCTAAATGTATTCTTAAAAAGAATGTTGATATCGCAGATGGTCTACTGGCCTTTAGGAGTAGTCCGGTTGAAGGTGGTTACAGCCCTGCGGAATTGCTGTTTGGAAGAAGAATCAGGACATCCTTGCCGACTGTGGAGTCTCAATTGGAGCCGAAGTGGCCAGATTTAAACGCGTATAAGAAGACTCTAGAGGAAAGCAAAGCAAATTGCAAATTCTATTTTGATCGACGTCATGGTGCAAAGACTTTGGAGCCTTTGAGGAAAGGGATGAGAGTATGGATCCCAGATTGTGGAAAATATGGTACAGTGGTGGATTTCGGTGTTACTAACAGAGATTATATAGTGGATATCGATGGTAAACAATTCAGAAGGAATAGAAGATTTCTAAAGCCTGTCTATTTCAAAGTCCCACCGGTGCCAGACGAGGCCAATGAGAAGAGAGATAAACGTGAAGAATTTAGCACTCCCCATCGGAAGATAGAAAAGACGATACCTGATCTTCCAGTTAGGCGGAATGAAGACTTCGTTACGCGAAGTGGAAGAAGGGTAGTTCCTCCAAAGCAGTATTCACCTTAGCTTCAAAGAAAGGAGGATGTAAAGGATATTAATTGTACATAATAATGTCATATGATCAATTGTTATAAAAACATATGTTTTGAGTTTTTGTTTAATTCAAGTGAGTAAGCTATGTAACGGTTATATGTATGTAAAATGTTGTTGAATAAAGATTATTCTTATTGTTATAAACTCTTTACAAGTATAGGAATACTCCACTGAAACATTTGCAGTTATCCCTAGGTCAGTTGTTGATGAATCGAGTGTGCCGCACTAAGCTACCGTCCACGGCAGATACGTTGATGCCTCAAGTGAATGCTGACGTACCTGCTAAGCTAGAAAAGAAGCAATCAATTGCTAAGAGCTATTATGATCGGAGCGCTAAGGAGCTCGAGGAATTGAGACCTGGGGATCGTGTATCCATTCAATATACAAAAGAGGACAAGTGGCATCGAGGGAGAATTCTTCAAAAGCACGGAACACCACGATCATACATAGTAGAGGACCTCGATACCGGCAGAGTAGCGGTTCATCTTCGCCCAGTGTCGTTCAATGAAGATGGGGCTAAATCATCAATGAACTCGGTCCCACCAGCGTCAAGACCTCAACGGTCCAGGAGGGTGCCAGTTAGACTAAAATAGTGAAAAGAGGAAAGATTTTATATGTGGCTACACTGTTCGAGATGGGAGGTTATAAAAAATAAAATAAAAAAAAGACATATGTTAGTGAATGTTATAAATTGATATGTACTTAATCTCGTGTGAGAGGTTAATAAAAAGTTTGCATTAATGAATACTGTTATTTTTTAAGTTTGTTGTTACAATACTAAAAGTAAACAGAAGTAACTGATCGATTACAAAATTATGTTAAATGATTTGAATCTTTGAATGAAAATTATCTTGAATGATTTGAACCTTTGATTATAAATATATGCTAATCCTAGATTAAAACTACTTAAGTTTAATAGCGTCAATCATACCTTTATTATTATGACTCCTGATAATAAAACTAAAATTGAATAGACTTTAAACTTAAATTAACCTTATCATTATTGCAAGTGAAAGAATATTATTTATGGTAAACTAAAAATTGATTAGTTAAAGAAAAAAATTATGTATTGACGCACATGAGGAGAAAACTGGGAAGAAAAAAAGAAAACATGAGTGATTTAGATAAATTACCGATTTTCTTTCGAAGTATAATAGACGCAGGAAACAGGTCAGTTTATTTTACGCATGCGTGACAGAACATAAAGCAACTACTCTCGTAACCTGACTGCCAATAGTCCAGCATTGACACAGTAGTTTTATCATTTATGTGTAATACATAAAATGTTGGAAATCGCCACACAATTCTCATCCCCTTTTGTTAAAAATATCTATGAAAAAAATTATTAGCTGCAGAAACTTGGATTGCTTTAAGTAATTTATAGAATCCAGAACATACGAAATTTATACCTTTTGGTAACAATGAATCATTACAGTAATTTACAAAACCTCATTAATTTAAATACTATTTACATAGCTACTATACTGAATCCTTATTGGCTATTATAATTAATGTTCATGATTAAATGAGAAGTTTATAGTTTTCGGTACAAAGCTAGATTCACAATGATAATTAACACCGTTTTTATTCGAATGCTTATGCCTGATCCATACTTCAAATAATATCTGTTTGTTAAAATCTAATGATTACTCCAAATTGGGACGCTTCATTTTGGCCTGATTTCAAAACCATAAAGCGATATGAAAAATATTACAAACCACTACATAGAAAGTCCTAATTGTAATAATTAGGACTAGCAAAAGCTGTCTACGAAAGAATATACGCCTTGAACAGAAATCATTTGTATTTTAACATGACACATATTGTGGAAAAATGGATAATTCAGGGTATTGCGAAACATCTTGGGTTGTAAGATTGTAAAACGTATTACTAACAATAAAGGACCTGCGATTTGTTAAAATGTCAGGTTTTTCGCATAAAGGCAAAATCAAAATGATTATGAAAATCAAACGCATAAGATTTTTTTTTTTAATGTTGAAGTACCTACTTCTTTCACAAGGAAAACAAGGTTATGGCCAATGCCGATAAATGTTATTGTAAATATAGTTCATAAATTCTGTAGGAAAGTATATTAGATGCTTTGCATGGACCAAACGTGAAGGCTTGATTGGACTATTGCATTTATGTTTATGTTATTTTAATTGAATATAACTTACAAAAGTCTGTTCCATCATTTACAACACTATGCTTAATGATTTTTTGTTATGCATAAAAAAATCTTATAAAATAGTGTTTGTTGTAAGATTTTTTCGTTCAGGAAGAAGATGGTCATTGTGTCGGTCACAAAAACCAGCAAATATTGGTTAGTATCTAATAAATTCTATGTGAGTAGAAGTATTACGTATTCATCGGGAGATAGGAAACGTATGGAAATCAACTGATATCAAAAGCAGTCCTGATGAAGACCTACACTGATTTGATCTATATTTAGTCTTCTTCCCTACCTTCACAGGAGATAGGGGTAAGCCCAAGACTGAGTTTACAACAATATCCTACTGCTTGTAATGAGGGGATCCAGCCGGTTGAAAAGGGGGGCTGCAGTCCCAAAGAGACAGCCCCACAGCCCTTCCCCTGGATCTGTCAATCAGCTTCTTTACCTTTATGTTCCTTTTCTACAACTAAAATTCTACTTGTCTAGCATATTATTTGTTCTTTACCTTGCTTCCTTTCTTTTAGCAAAGTTAAATTCGAAAAAATTTTCTACCTTTAAATGTCAAAAAAATTTCAAAGGGGTGGTCTGCATTTCCCACAGCCCTCCCCCTGGATCCAACCAAACTCTGATTTGAATCATCATGCTTTCTAACCGTTCAATGAAAAGTATTTCAAGCAGCAGCGTATTCAAAGTGGCGAGCATTCGTCTAAAGGCCCTCAAAGGGGTTCAAGGTTGTAAGATCATACTCCAACTGCCTTCTCTTCGACCCATTTGACGCCTACTCTTCTCGTTGTTTGAGCTCTTATGAAGAATTATTTTTCTTAGTTTGTATGGTCCTGATGCACAACAGAAACAGTTCATAACCTTGCTGTTTCTCTTAAGACCGCATTCATGACCTTTGTTTATGCCCCCATGCCATCCTCACGACAGCTCTTCCATAGAAAGATCAGATGCGGAGGAACGGGCGATGGCTGAGTCGACCTTCCTATCGCCGGCTACTAAACGGCGCGAAGGCCTTGAAGGCAGTCTCATTCTGGCAGACAAAAGATCCCGGCCACAGCTACCGTCTCATTACAGCGGCCCATTGTCTCCGGGAGATAACAAATGCTCTATTTAATAGCTAATGGTTCAAAGGCAGCTCCTGTCGCTGTCCTTTATGTCCCGCTACCAATCTCGTCCGTTCCCATTGTGATGGTGTAATTGTACAAACCCGGCTCGGTCATTACAGCTTGTGAAAACATTAGCCTTACTCTCAATTCCAGTTGGATCCAAAAAGCGTAGTAGTCTATAGGCAAGTAAAGTTTACTCGATATCGTTCTTCTGAAGTCGATAGGATGCTTGGGTACAAGATCTTAAAAGAACACAATGAATTCGTTCCATTAGAAGGTTTCATCTCATGAATATCAGTTTATGGGCGGTTCCAGGGGGGAGGAGAAGCGGGTTAACACGTTGGAATGTTCGATGTCCAGGAAAACCAGATTTCATAACTTTGATGTGACTTCGAGACCTGGTGCTGGTCTAATAACGTTAATGGGTTATCTCAGCATCCTCGAATGTAGCAACGCAAGGTTCGAATCGGCCAAAGTGGTTTGAACTTTATTTCGTTGTGGACCCACCGAATGAATCTCGACTTTTCCATTTTTGCTCCAGCAGATTACTTATGAATTTAGAATGAACACCTCGGGTGCTAGATGGCCAGGTGTTAAATAAATGTTGACCTCGTATGGATAAGACGAGCTTCGTAATGTAATACTCATTTTTTACTACTGGCTTATATTGAAGCTATTTACTGTAACGATGGAAGGGAGGCGGAAAGAGTTTATATAACGCTTTCGAGCAATTTTTGCAAGCGTGTTTCTAATTATCGCAGATTTTTTTAAATGGTTTATTTGGCGTTATACGTGCTCTGGCCAAGAGATACCTCACAATGAACCGGTTTAGGTAGCCGGTAGGCTTTTAGAAAGTTAAAAAACAGTTTTTGCAAATTCCTCGTTGATCACTACTGTAGTACTTGTGAGAAAGAGCTTTAGAGATAATCGGTGTTTTAACACGTTCAGACAGGGCTGTTATTCCTGTTCCTCGCCCATTGGCGGCTTACCTTAATGATTTTCGCTCTATCGGATGCGAGTTATTGAAGGACATTATGCAGTATTGACAATTCAACATTAATACAATAAACAATACAATTCTACCTCGTTATACATCGTCGTAGAAAGTTTTGTGATTGACTCGTGTCCGATGCGGCGGTCTAGTGTGAGCCACCGGTAGTACACGCCGGAGTGAACGTGTTAAATATCGACCGCGTCACATTTTTTGAATTCACAAAATCCTTTTTTTTAGGTAATGCGTTAGTTTCGACACTTAATCACATCACTGTATCCCATATTATTTTACCTTTACGAATAATCAAAAAAGGATCCAACGATTTTTGATAACGATTTTGAATAAACTTGACATGTTTAATCAGAATGATGTATTCTTTAATATGATGTACGTTTTATGATCAGAGAAGTTATATGATAGGGCTTAAATGGCAAAGAAAAAAATCTTCCTATAAAGACCTTTAATTTTTTTTTTTTTTATTTGGAGTAAATAACAGTCTTTTATTATATATTACTAGCTGTATATCCCGGTTTCACCCGGAGAATTTCATTTTTTAAATCTATAAACTGAGACTTTTATCGACTCAAGCGGTCGATTTTGTAAAAACCAATGTAAAGCGAGATCAAAACGATGATTATAACAATAAAGAATATACCAAGAGATCGGCTGAAGTTATGCAATTTTAATATGGACAGGTGTTCGCACCTGGTATGGAAGAACCACTGAGCGAAATTGGGGGAATTTAGGACAAACGGTTTGGATTTCTATAAAGAACAAACAGAATTTCATCTTTATATACATAAATTATTTATAACTATATATCCCGGTTTCACACAGGGAATCACATTTTTCTAAAGAAACAGTCGATTTCGTAAAAAAAAACATTGTAAAGTGAGATCATTATGATTTTTACAACTATAAAGAATATAAGCTGAAGATCGGCTGAAGTTATGCAATTTTAATATGGACAGGTGTTCGCACCTGGTATGAAAGAACCACTGAGCGAAATTGGGGGAATTTAGGACAAACGGTATGAATTTCTATAAAGAACAAACAGAATTTCATCTTTATATATGTACATAAATTATTTATAGCTATATATCCCGGTTTCACACGGGGAATTACATTTTTCTAAAGAAACGGTCGATTTCGTAAAAAAAAAAAAAAAAACATTGTAAAGTGAGATCATTATGATTTTTATGACAATAAAGAATATCAGCTGAAGATCGGCTGAAGTTATGCAATTTTAATATGATCAGGTGTTCGCACCTGGTCTGATGAACCACTGAGCGAAATTTGGAGAATAAAGAATATCAGCTGAATATCGGCTGAAGTTATGCAATTTTAATATGGACAGGTGTTCGCGCCTGGTATCAAAGAACCACTGACCGTAATTTGGAGAATTTAGGACAAACGGTATGGATTTCTATAAAGAACAAATAAACAAACAAACAAACAGAATTTCAACTTTATTTATATAGATTAGTAGCCAACATGTATATTCAACGAAAGAAAAGTGTGAGAATGGAAATAGTTCCACAATCACAGAATAAGGGTCTGGCCACACATGTCCGCACCGGATCCGCACCGTAGCATTAATATAGGTTATGTTCAGAATATTTTTAACTTAACTTACATATTACCTTTAGTTATGCCTAAAGTGGCCTTTGTCTGACATGTGTGGCCTGACCTTTAGGCATAACTAAAGCTAATATGTAAGTTAAATTAAAAATATTCTGAACATAACCTGTATTATTGCTACGGTGCGGACATGTGTGGCCAGACCCTAATATGATTAAATGTTAATTATTAATTCACTAATGGCATGTGTATCATACATTTTTTTTTTTTTTTTTTTTTTTTTTTTTTTTACAAATAGATGGTGATTGATTCTTAAAACTGTACTATAGATAACCGGGCCTGAATCGTTGAGTAAATAAAATAATTGAAATAACTGAAGTAATTGAAGATCCTTCTTTTTGAAAAAAAAAAAAAAAAACCCTGAATACATAACCTCTTCCTCATATAAGTGAAAATACAACAAGAGGATAGTATTTCGCTTTCTAACTGATATTAATTAATATTGCAAGAAAAAAGTTACAAAGATGACAGCACAACCAAAACTCAATTGCGATTATCGCATTACGATATTATTGTAGTTGATCATTACAACACTACTAGATTCAAAGGAATGCAACACTAGAGCTCAAGTCTATAACAAATTTTCGGTCCTGTTAATAATCGATTATAAGTTATCCCTCTTCGAACTGATAGGACGTGGATACAGAAGGCATTAGGTGACTAAGTAAGAATATAAGTGGCCGTGGGACAGGACAGGATCACGAAATTCGTGATGGGCTCCCTAAACGATCCAGACCCGGTGTATTTTCATAAACGAAGGGCATGCAAGAATCTCGTTTGTGGTCCTCCAGGAAATCAGGAAGTAACGTATTACAGATTCGCATGTCCGTCTGGTAGGAAAGTCAGATCTCCAAGCGTTCTGTGGTTTCGTTGAGCTATTTCGATTTGTTCAAAGTTCATTCTACTAGTAAAGTTCTATTAATGGAAGTGTGGCAAATGATAATGCTTGACAAATGAAACCTTTATAACTCTATATAGAGGTACAATCAACGTAGTTTAGACGATCTTCTGTAAATGACAAAGCGCCGAAATAATAGAATGTCTTTTAAACATATCATACGTTTAATTTTTCTTTGTAATTTATCTATCCATTTCGTTTCGTATCTATCCATTGAGCCGACATTACGGTAATGAGATTTTACATTCTCTCAGCGCTAACTACATGGAAGATCCACTGGGAACAGAGAGCAGGCGAGGATAAAGAGTTAAATATAAGGGAGCTGATTATCAGTGTGTAAGAGGATGCTTTGAGGAGCCTGGTAGCTAGAACTAGTTGAATTCTCTCTAGTGAGAGAGAAATGTTATTTGAAACTCGATTCTCCACGGTTTATTATCGATTATCTTGCCACTATCGCGGGACAAAGGACCTAGCTCCGGGCACAAAGTGTTTTTTCCAACGGCGGGGAGCGGCAGCCCAAGGTGGCTCACGTAGCCGCGTCCAATTAGCTACCGACGCCCACCCCTAACTGTCTTCCATTTTTTCATATATTAATCGATATCGTTGTCGCAGTTTGCATTTTGGAGCAGCATACATTACCAACATTATCCGGTAAACATTGGAAGTAAAAGAAAACAATAGGATCGAATTGTAAATACATTCCTCACGATAGTTCTTTGATAAATAATACCTCGATCGATTAAAATGACAGAGCTTGTTTAATTGAAATACGGTATTAATATAACATTCATTGGGTAAATGTGAAAACCGAACAAAATTTATCGCAGGAACAGTCTGTTAGAGAAAGCCTTGAATAATAGCTCTAAATTAGAAGGTCGTGAAGCAATTATATCTGTTTTGAAAAGTCTAAAACCATAACCAGAAATACAGTATGAAACAGGATTGAAAACAACTCAGTTTGGATGAGTATCAAGTTTACTTTAAAAGGACAGATATCGGAATCGGACCAAACCAGCACGGTCACTTCAAAAAAAATTCTGTGCAGGAGGCACAACTTTTTAATATATCTTAGCTACTGAATTGCATCATTCGGAAGCTTGAAACTCCTATTGAATGATTATTGGTTATAGGGCATCTAATTCGAACAAAAAAAAATCTGGTGCGTGCGCGCAACACACAACTTCCACTTACCAACTTACTTAGATAAGAAATTGACGTGTTTTGTTAAATATCATTTCCCAAAGTCACACATTTTTCTACATTCATATCTTATTTTTGTTAATCGTTAAAGCCGTTTTTGAGAAAATAAAAAAAAAACACGTGAAAATGTTACAAAATTTATTAAGTAAAGTCCCCCCTCCGGTTAATCAATTTTGATGAAATTTTTACAATCATATCTCGGGCATATAAATACATCAAATACCAAGTTTGATCAAAATCGTTAAAGCCGATTTAGAGTAAATAAAAAAAAACACGTGAAAATGTTACAAAATTTATTAGGTAAAGTCCCCCCTCCGGTTAATCAATTTTGATGAAATTTTTACATCTTGAGCATATAAATAGATGAAATACTCAGTTTAATCAAAATCGTTAGAGCCGTTTTTGAGAAAATCGAAAAAAACCTAAAAAGTTATTAAGTAAAGTACCCCCTCCCTTTAAGTAATTTTGATGAAATTTATGCTGTCACATCGCGGGCATATACCTACAATAAATACCCAATTTCAGGATCGCACGGTTTATAGTTTTTGAGCTAGTCTGTTCACACACAGACACACACACACACACACACACAGACACACACACACACACACACACACAGACCATTTCGCGGGACTTGGTCATTTCGACTCAGGGGACCCCAAAACGTGTATTTCCGTTGAAAACCGGAAGTCGAATTTTTTCACGATCGCAATACTTCCACATACTATATATTTCATATATAGGTAAGTGAAAGTAATTATTCCATGGTGCATAAGGGAGATGAGCCAGCGACAACCAGTGATAACCACAAGTCGCGGCGGCCAAGAATCTTTAAATAACTCGGCTCACATCCCTCGGCTCTTGCAGACATTTATGTTACTTGAGGGAGCTAAGACAGCCTGGATGGAGTAGCCTAAACTCCGCGTTGCTGCAAACCATGATCTCCAACTGGTGATGCGACATCGACAGGAACACATCAATGTTTTTAACATATAAATATAAAGTTTTAAATATAATGTTCAAGAACATCGACATTGACAAGAACATGAAGATTGTTTTTTAATATCCATTTTTAAGCATTAACCTGTCAGGGTCCTAACTTATTTAAACATCTATTTCGCTTCCTTTCTATAGACACAGAAACGTATTTCTGTTGAATATTAAAAAAAAAAAATGGGCCCCCTCCCCTCAAAACATTTCTGGATCCGCTACAGCTTAAATCCTTCATCAAGTTTTCTTTCCATATTGCAGACATTTTTACCTTGTATTTATACCAATGATCATAATATGTAAATGATACTTTAGTAAGTATATGCATGGTAAATTAATTATTAAATAATCGTTATTGATAATAAATTTATATAAATAAATATATGTTTTTAAAATATATATATTTTTTATTGACAATAAAAGATTATGTTTTATTGTCCGACATTAGTCGGACGAATTTTAACAATGCAGGATGAACTTCATGAAAAATTAAATAAATAAAAAAAATTAACTATTAATGGGGGACAAATACACATGGATAAAAATAAATCAAATATTTTTATTAACGCTATGTACAAAACATATAAGCAAATCACCCTCGCTGACAAAAATGCCAACCTGGAACAAAAACAAAACTTTGTTTAATATTGCTACTATTAAACATATTTAATGTTCATAAATATTAAATTCTAGATACTAGAAAATTCAAGAAAATAAAAAAATCAGGATTTGAAAGAATAATTTTAATAAAAAAATAGAGTTCAATTGGTCAGTATAATGCCAAAACATATAAATTGATTTTCTTGCAAAAGTGAGGGGATAATTCATTTTTGAAAAGTTTATCATACAACTAAAAATAAATATTAAATACTTAATACTAAAAAGTCAATTTGTGAAGAAAATCACTAACTTCAAAGAAAAAACCCAAAGATGTTAAAAATTCGTTATTTCATTGGATAAAAAATCTTTGTTTTTTAACAACTTCAGAAGTTGTCAGAAACCCTCTATGTCAGAATAGTTAGAATAGAAATCCTCTATAGTTAATTTATTATACTGCAAATTACCAACAGTGATCACGAAGCCTTGTGTTTCTTGATGGGAGGGAGGCCTGAGTCGTACTCGGAGAACATGAGCCTCTTCGTCCTCGATTCCTGGCTATCCAGCTTCAGCGGCTTCGACTTCTTCCTCTCACCGTCTCTCGGTTTCTTCTTCCCGCCCTTCTTATCGCTAAAAGAAAAGAATAGAAAATGAAATCTTCAGATCGTCATTGGTAAAGGAAGGAAGAAAGGAAAGGAGGTGAGGGTTAGCAGTCCCAGTGCCAATTGGCAGATCGGATTCGGCGGTTTGTCAAGATCTCGATGTCACGGATCAGTTGAGGACGAAACCATCTCAGCTAACCTGTCATAAAGTGTTAGGCAACTTTTAAAGCACACTTATACTCACTTCATTCAATGTTAGCAAACGTATATGTGAGTAAAGTCAAGACGATTTGAATAATTCTGTTCATAAATAGCAAACGCCTTTCCCCATCACCACACCAAATCAATCAAGCGATATTCTATTGCGAATGTATTTCAATAACCCCTACATAGCAGTAATTCAATAAACTTAAAAACAAAAATTGTTGTTTACGTGTTATTTTCCTACCACTAATAGGGAGGAACGGTATTGTAATCCTGTCAAGTTTTCAATGTAAGTTTTTAAAAATAATATTTACGTTATGTTAAAGTCTAAAAAAAAGAATGTAAAAATTCAAGCACCTTTTGGCCATTGATGGCTGCCTGTGAACCGCACATCCTCAATATACTTATGGTGTTAATTTAATACGACAATAAAAAAGTGCCCTAACAGAAACACAAATTTCGAGGAAAATAAATTTTTATGAAGGCATAAATCTAAAAGGTGTTCAAAATAATATGTCAGGTAATCAAACTACATATAAAACGAAAAATTCACCGGAATCAAACCTGTGCTCTATTGTTACTTTTTGAACAAGCAACCATTTTTGTGGTCGTTACGTAAACTAACTGCTTGAATCACACTTGAAAATACTTTCCTTTTTTTATTTAAGTTTAGCGTAAATCTTAATCGTATACCAAGGTATCTATAATAGGCATTATTTGAAAGATGATAATTACATTGCTTTCAAAACTAGAAAAAATGTATGTATTTTTAAGTAGATAAAGCGAAAATTTTAAGTTTTTATAGCCACCAAATGAGAATGAGAACACAGCAGATAATATCTGAACTTTTTCAAACACCCACTACACTTAAACGTACCAAAACCCGAGGTGCTGTCTTCAGTTAGCAAATGATATGATGGTTGAGGATAAATTTTCTGTTTTTCTTTTATTGAATCCTTTTAACGCCCAAATTATTGGCAAAGACGGTAATTTCAACGTAAGGAGCTTGATTGTCACACGGGTCAAATAACGCTATTTTTTCAGCTGCAATATGTGACACTAAGCTATATTTACTAAAAAATTAGGCGACATATGATTATCAATAAACTAATCAATATGTAATATAAAGCAAAGTGTGCTATGGGCATGCCAAGGGTTCGATCAAGGAAGTTATAATATTTTGCTTTCCTGCAAAATGTTGAAATTGGAGTCATTCTATCAGTTCATAGGCTCGTGCTATTCATTCCTCAAATAAAAACCAACTAATTTTTACATATATAGTGCAGATAGCAAAATGAAATTAATATCTTTTCAATGAGATTTGTTAACCATTCATTGCACAGGAAAAATAAACGAAATATGGTTCAAAATTTGTACCTTCATGAGACTTCGGTATTCGACTTCGTATTAGTAGAAAGATTCGAGATCTGTATAGTCTGTCCAAATTAAGGAGGGCAACGACTCTTTAGTGAGGTTGAAACGGGAGGGAGGTCTGTCAAAAAATTAATTTGCTGCAAGTAGGTCAAGTGATCTTTCGGTTTTTATAGTTTCTATGGTTCTGAATCAAATAAAGCCATTTTCATGACGAAAGATTCAACACACATAAAATTTGAAAAACAACATGTTGTAGCTGAACGATATCCCATGTACTTAAGAACATGTATAATCATAAATAAAAGGAGTTCGGATTTTCGTGTACAGATTTTTTCAAAAATCTGTGCTAAATATGCGTAATAAAATAATCACAAAACAACAAGAAAAAAAATGAAGTCAAGAAAGTTAACAAATATTATGACTAGGCGGGTGTATATTTGACTGAAACTTTTAGATAAGCCAATCTATTCATTTTTCAATAAATAAATAAGTAATAAATAATGTATGAAAAATGGTCAATTTGAAAAAAAAATAAACAGGATTATTTGTCCCGTGTTTTGCAAAGTGATTATCACCCGCAAAATATGAATTTTTTAACCTAAAATCAGTCATGAGAGGTCAAAAACACAGTTGATAAACAGTTTCCAGAAGTTTTTACGTCACTGCTTGCCACTGCAGTCTGCAACTTGAAAGATATCACGGATTATAGATTAAAATAACATTTTGGAGATAATACGTTTTACGAAATGTACTTGAGGCAATCTCATTGATTATTTTCTCTATATTCATTTTTATTTGTCAAAACATGTCTATCTACATACCCACGTACTGTACATATATACATATTTGTAGTTCTTTTATAAATATAAATCTCCTTCCTTCATACATTCTAGTTTTCTAATATTTTTCATATTTAGTTCCAGATTTTAGAAAATATACTTGAATCAAAGCCTAACTACATATTTGGCCCTTATTTAAAATGAAAATCCGATTTCAACTTATTTCTGATTATATATTTACTCTAGTAATAATTTTGTTAGCTGTGACATCATACAGCCGCAAAAGCTTTTTTTTTTAACCATAATCTGATATAACATCTTATCTGTTATCTGCATCGTCATGAGAATGGTTTCATTGCAATCAGAACATAGAAACCATCAAAACGATACATAACTCGACAAATTTCCTGCCAAATTAATTTTTCAGCGTCCGATTGAGAGGGATAACAGGGAAAAAACCCATTAAGAGAACCCATATTATATACGTACGAGTATATACTCCAGCGCCCTACGCTCGCTCTTCAAAGAGAAATAGATACTAACAATAACCGGAGCCATGTAAGCTTAGCACAGAAATAACCTAGGGGAACAAGCACCATTAATTTAATTAATTGCAGACCCCCGGGTTCGAATCCTGGTCAATGCCAATCTTTCTCTACAGATAATATTAATCATATTTTTTTTTCTTCCTTGTAATAGCACAAGTTTAATAAGAAAAAAAAAAAGTTGTAACATTGAAATCGAAGATAAGGCGAGTCAAGGCTTCCAGTCTTCACTGGTTACCCACACAGCAGATGATCTTGATATCCAGCCTCTAAGCCATGTCATTCGAGTAGAGCCATATCTCACTGGAGGGCGCACAGTGGGCTTAAATCAGATTTTAGGTGGACAAAATTCATATAAAAAATTACATAAATTGCCCTCTAAATATTGTTTAGTATGAGTTGGAAGAAGGGAAAATGTAAATATTTACTTTCTTGGATTGTCAACAAGCGCCGGAGAGGATTATTAATCCGTCTATAACAACGGACATATTTTTCACAGTGTTCTTTGCAGTGCTGTTCTTGTTATAACCTTGCCATTCTTTGACCAGAAACTTCACTTGATTTTTAAAATTTCATGAGTAATGGATACCACAGAAACAAGTAAGTATTAATATTTCACTAATCGGGGTTGCTACATGGATATAGTTTTACCTATAATAAATAATATCATTAGATAGAACATTTCCATATTTGAATGGAGAATTACTTGCAGAGGGCCAAGGAGTGCCAAGCTAATTATTTCATCATTATTCCACTCAAACCATATATTTTTCATATTCACATAGTTTTTTTTGCGATATTTTGCGTTTTGAAGAATATTGACTAATTTAGGATGGATTTCAGGTTTCGTGCTCATCGTTCCACGAAAAGAATTTGTAATTGAATGGTTGAAATATGGGTCAAAAGATAGAAATAAATGTCTCTTGATCTACATTTTAAAACATGGAAATAACGATGAAGATAAAATAACAAATAGACAAAGAATTAAAGACGCCATAAAAGATTATTCTAAAAAAATCAGTGACAGGTGAGAAAAATGTCATCGGAGAGCTCATGTTTTTTTTAAGGACTTTTTTAAGGAGCGAAGAAGCACCAGAGGCCCTTAACAAAGATTCCCGTCGATTAAGAGAGCATAATACAAGGAAATGTTCTAGAGAGGCCGCTAACAAAGATCTTATTATGATGCTCTTAGTTTCATCGGACCCAATTGTCGTCAGTTTTCGGAAACCTTTGCTTAAAAAAACAACTATTGTAGTAATTAGCCTATTGAAGTGTAGTTTACCGTATGATGAACTTCAAGAACTGTCATTATGAAGCAGTATTGATTCAGACGATAATTGATGTATAATTCATTTTTATAATTGTATATATTTGTTATTATGAAAAAAAAGATCAATAAAATGACTTTTTTCTTTAAGTTGTTAGTCTATTTTTGTTCATTATTTTCGTAATATAGCCTATTTTTCCCATGTGTATTATTTTTCATGAATATATGTATTGTTTTTATGTAAATAATAAATGCAAAAAGTTACTACTGAAATGTTTTATTGATTTACAAAATGTTTTCCCAATTTTTATCCCTTATGTCCAAATTTATGTGTGTATACAACATTAGTTTGTTGGATATACTAAAAAATATGGGTCACAGAATTTTTTCCTTACTCAGTGACCTCAAAAACTTGAAACAACACAAAAAAATAATTTTGTCCACCTAAAAATGGATATTTGCCCACTGTGGGGCGTCAGTCTAAGCTGGATAAGGTCTCTCTTTTTTTCTTTATCTATATCGAAGTGGAGAGACTTTTCATAACCAGACCAAGGGAACTCGGCCACTGGGACATTAAAGCCTGAATTACACCAACCGAGTAGCTCGCTCTGTCACTCGGCCGAGCAAAGTATTGAGGATTGGGGTGATTACACGTGGAGGAGACAGCGGGCGAGTCAGTGCATTGTGTTCGTGAAACATGGTTCCGAATAGGAGGCAAATAATACGAAGTACAAGAAAGTTTTTAAGAAATTTTGCAATTTGATTATACATGCAATTAATTTTTAAGTTCATAGGTTTAAAAAAAATGTTTAAATATTTCAAATTATTTTTTATGTTTTCTTCTTGTACCCGATTTCCATGGTAAGTTCCAATTCCTGGGGCCATTTCGTAAACTGAAGATAATCCACAACCAGATTTTTTAGAACCGTAAATTTTTTCTTTTTATGGTTTATATTGACCTCAATTTTTTTATTTTATTTTTTACCTCTGGTACACCAAAGTCAGGTAAATTCATCGCTTTTACTAACTTGATATAAGCGATCGCATGACCAATTTGCTTGTTTTATAGGTTGCTGATTAGAAATTCCAGAGGCATTCGTGTGATTTATACTCTTGTATAAATTTAATTGTTGTTTCAGAACTCCATTTAGCCATTTTGAACATTATAAATTAATAAATCTCAAAAGATTGAGACGGGGGATAAAATTTACTACTATGTTTACTTCACTTTGACTGATCACACCGACCGAGTTGTGTGCCGCGTAGAGTGGGCCGGTGGTGGGGGTATTCACTCGGCCGAGAGAATAGAACAGCCTCCTATCCACTGTCTCGCCCAAATGACTCGCCTGCTACTAGGCCCAGTACTGACTTTGCTGATTACATTAACCGAGCACTCGGCCGAGTGCACTGTCTCGGCCCAGTACTCGGTAGGTGTAATTCAGGCCTAAGAGAACCCATATAGGATCACTTATGCGTATATGGTACCTTATTCAGTCGGATCGAGCTTTCGAATCTCACCACAAATACTAAAACTGAAGTTTCTGAACCGTACCAATTTTTTGTTCTAGTCATGGTTAATTTTGGTCTATTTTTTTCCGGAATAAAATGCGGGGTACCGCAGTGCTAATATATATGAATGTGTCTGTGTCTGTGTATTTTCATCTAAATATTATATCATACTGTAGCCAATAAGACAAGTTCAAGAAATCATGAGACTCGGCACGATTCCTCATCCTCAGGAAGCGCAGAGGACTACCGCGTTCTACACGAAGGCATGGATCAATTTAAGACAATGAGCGTTCAAAGATGAGACCTTTCTGATATGTTCCCGCATGAATTAGACAGATCCCAATCTTAATTGTGGCTAATTATTTTCAGCTTAGCTCTAACGATCTTATTCAAGGACTCCAGTTCGCTCAATTACCGCTGCATAACTACGCCAACTACCTACAACAATTTACCGCTGCAACACTGCGATATCATTGCGAATAATTTAACGGGAGTGTTCACTTGAATCCAACCAAAATATGAATAAAAGAGAAAAGGGTGATGTCAGGAGCAATACATTTGGTTAAAAAACAAACTTTGATTTAAATTAGATTAATTAAACAAAAGTCTCCAAATCCGTTTCTAAGACCTTCATCCTACCTTATATAAAAAAAAAAGAAGATAAAAAACGGTTTTTGGAACATTCTTGCTATCCTTCCAAGATTGTCAATTTTTTAACAAGAACGCCATAAAATAAAAGGGACTATTTAAAATTAAAACATTAAATTTCAGACAGAGAAAAAAGTTAGTTATTATATAAAACAATCTGCTGCATTATAAAAAATTAAATCAGAGGCTTGATATCAACTCTGCACATATTTTATTCTACTTTTAATCTTCGAATGAATTGCCCTAAAAAATCATGTTGTTTTTTCAGATATGACTTCGTTAAAGGGAATGAGTTATATGCATGAAGTAAGGATTCCTATCAAACCATACCTGGTTCGCACTAAACTAATCCACTCTGGAACATTGGCGGATCCAGGGGGGGGGGGGCTGTGGGGGCTGCAGCCTTGTGTGGGGGCCTTTGGAAAATATTTCGTCATTTAAAGATAGAATTTTGCTTTCCTAAATGTAAGGAAGCAAGATAAAAAAAATGTGCAGAACAAGTAGAATTTTAATTGTGGGAAAGGAACATAAAGGTAAAAAAGCTGATTAGTAGATCCAAATGAAGGGCTTTGCGGCTGCAGCCCCCCCCCCTTGAGGACTGCAGTCCCCTCCTTTAAGATCGGCTGGATCCGCCCATGCTCTGGAATCAATTTTAATATTCCATCGAATACCAGACAAAAATTGTGACAAATAAATTCTCACTCGTCTATCTCATTATGCGTCAATATTATTTTTTCGCAAGCCAAAACAAATTTTTATACTTAATCAATTATAAAATACCCTCGAAGCTATAGGTACCACGTGTTAGTATGTATGTATGGACATGAGGTATTGGGAGCATCAATGACTTCCGGAAACCGAAGCGAAGTATGTTCTCTCTATGCCTCCTTCACATGTGTGTAGAATAGAGTTTCTAATCACGCTTTAACACCCCTTCTGCCACACACGGAGAGCACTACAAGAAAACGAGACAAAGTATTATAAAAAATAAAACTTTATATATATAAAAAAAAACCACAAGCGGATCTGTAAAGAATGCTACGTCTCTAAGCCGATTCAATTATAGCTGACAGAGGTGGTTTCCTTTAGGCCGATTCGTAAAGGTTAGTTGAACACGTAAAAGCTCAAAAAGGTTTCCGTTAGATTGAAAAGCAAACGGCCCCAGAGTGGAGAAAAAAGATCGGACTCTCCTCTCTCCGGGGGGAAAGATGGCACGTCGCAAAAGCGGTTTCAGCTTCGAGAACAACTGCCAGCTAGATAGTTGTTAATAGAATGTGCTCCCACGTGCTCTCGCAACGTCTTAACCAAGCTTCCCCCTAATGCCCGAGACCAATCTGTGATTGCTCTGGGGTTTTCTGCAGCAACCCTTGCCCAACTACTGGGGGGGGTCGTGTCGTCCGAATATTGATTTACCACTAAATAGCAGCACTGAAGTAAACTAGTTGCATAGGTATCTTTTGACTTCTAATCATTGTAGCTACCATTGGAAAGATTTAATAAAAAATTAGAACCGCTCAGCTTTCCTAGTCTATCTAGCTAGTGGAAGATGGAGTGGAAGATCTAAACGAATATTCATAATGATCTTACGACAGACGGTTTACTAAATAATGAAAATTTCACAAAGATATGTCAGTTTGCTTCACGACCAAAAGTAAAAAACTGATTAGGGAATTTTAACTAATTGGATCAAACCTCTAGGCATGTTTTTAGGCATTATTATAAAAATATAATCATAAAAAAGCAAATTAAAATTCATTTCATTCATAAAAAGCAAATTAATTTTACAATAATTAATAATTTAACAAGAGTAATTAAGATTTCAATACACATTCTAGGAGGCATGCATATGGCTCCCAATGAAAAGTGATCATGTGATAATTTTGTAATAATCCAGTGTGATATGGAATAATTTTGAATATCCCTCATGCAAACCCTCCCCATGATTTTAAATTATAAATGAAGACAAATATAAATGAAGATTTTCAATGTTTACAAAAAGAGTCATGTGGTTCATTAGTCAAGAGCTTTCTAAATACTAAACAATAATAAATTAACCTCAGTATCTCATTTAAAAATTATTTTTAAATACAAAGGAAAGTTGTTTTCGTTGTATTATGAATGAGTGTGCCATTCCTTATAAAGAACAGTGTCAAAAAGAACAAGACACGAGACTCTCTAAGAAGAGACGGAAAAGACTCAATTTTTTAATAGAATAAAAATCTTATAGATAATACAGATAGAAAATGAAAATTTTATTGATTGGCTTCAGACAATTTCTATGATATAAATTAAACTAAAATTATTTATAATTTATAAAAATCTTCAATATACATCCTATCAACTTCTTGCTAGAGTCAGTGCTTTAAAAGCCACTAAGAAACAATGGTTATAGAATGGTCAATACAAATAAAAATAATTAATTTTTTTTTAATGAAATTATTTAAAAGCAGAAGAGTAATGTAAATTAATAACCAAACACGCAGATAATATAGATGATAATTATATTAATAAAATAAGATATCCAATGTTACTTACATTAGAGCAGACCAGACATACCAAATAAGGTGTCATTTGAAAGGTATTTGAATAGTAGACAGAGATTCAAGGTGTAATATGGGTTCACATATTTGGATTTGAAATATGAAAAGTTTGACCGAATTTAGGGCTTTTAAATCATATCAAACAGTATTTTTGTTTATTGAGTGTTGAGGCTTGGAAAATCAAAACCAGAAAAATCTAATAAAAAGACTGTTCAGAAAGGAATCAGATATAATAGGTTAGAACAAATATTTATGCTGTAAACTGAGAGTTGAGAAGAAGCTAAGATTACATAAAACAAAATAAGAAGAAAAGTGAAGTAAATTGAACGTAGTATTAATATTTGAGGATACCTAAGTAAATTCAGATAAGTTTAATAAAACAAAAAATAAAGAGGAATAACATAAATATCAATAAAATATATTGGTGGAATTACCAACTTTAATTGGAGTTCAAAAACTAACCAGATCAAAACAGATTAGATTTCATTTTAATATTTTATTTTTGTTTCAATTTAAACTTTATTTTTGTTTAAATTTGTAAAATGATAAAATAAAAAACATTAGGCAATTATTCTATTTAAAAATTATAAAGAGCAATATTACAATTTTACAGATTCCTATGTTTTAATATCAAAACTTCAAATATTTTCTAGTTAAAATGATGCTGTACCATGTATATCCCAGATCCCTGCTTCACAACAAATGTAAACATGATTACAGCTTTTTAAGATTAGTAACTTAAACTTTGATTTTTTTATTAATAATTCTCTTCCATAATTTCCCCAAAAAATATTTTCAAAATAGGAAGTCTAATTATTGTATAAATAAAATCGTTTACACTTTAAAAAGAAAAAAAGTAACTTTTCAGCATTTGAAATATTTTCACTACTTCTTGAATCATTCCAATTCATCCTTCATCCTTATATAACTTGATGCATATATGATCAATTTCACATTGACAGGACAGAACAAAAAGCTGATTGAAGGACGCTGACTGACGGAAGATCGCTGGCTAGTAAGTTAGCTGTCTGATTATAGTGTTAGTAACAGTCTATACCCACTAGCTGGACAATTGTTGACCTTAACTATACCTCCCCCTTTCCTATTACTTGGCCTTTTACCAGCACAATGGATCTACCTCAGTTACTTTAACTAGAATCTTTTCTTTAATGTAATGTAATACAAAGTAGATGTTGTGTTTATTTCTTAGAATAATTGTAAACCTGGTAAATAATTGATAGTTGAAATGAAAATTCCAAGCGTTTTCATCCAACTATTATATTAAATCTATAAAATTAAGCAGTTTGGTTCCAATAATGAACAAAATTTAACCAAAATGCTACAGCTTTCAATAATCAATAAGATATTTACAACCTATATTAATATATATTGAAAATATATTAAGTATTTTTAATCTAGACAAAAAAGAAAAAGTTATTGAGATCTACTTACTATATTTATTATTACTATTAAACTCTTTATACGTACTTTTTATTTTTACCACGTCCACCAATAGCTGTAGGTGCCTCGGTAAGAGCAAAACTTTTAGCATGGTGACCTAGATGAAGCATTTTAAAGTCAAACACAGTCCGCGCTTCTTTTGGGTAACTCATGTAGAATCTTACCCACGATGTGTAAGCTGCAAAAAATAAATGTGTGTATATATATTTGCTTTTCTCTATCTTGCATAGTAAAGGTACAGAGCACTAAAATTAACAGTTTATAGATTAATTTTTATACGATCAATTATTTAAATACTCTACAAAGGTTTAAAATAGGAAAAAATAAATAAATTTAACACATTGAGTGCGGAGTACAGTCTGAGACAGTGGTAAGGGTAAAACCCAAAGGATGGGCCACTGTCCTGGGAAGCCCTGTGCCATAAGGTTTCAAGCAGGTAACACGGGGTTTAGCTTCCAAGGAAAAGTAAATTAGTTCTCATCAGTCTTTCGGGAAGGTGTGAACTTCCATTACTAAACAAGTTGCTTTTATAGAATTTATCGAAGATGATTCAAGGTTTTTATTACTGAGGGAAGTTAATTCATTATAATTTAAATTCATACATAATTTAAATTCATATTTTTAAAATTATTATCTTTTTAAAAAGGTATTGTTAACTATAATTAAAGAAGAAGAACAGTGGCGGGATGGCCGAGTGGGCAAACGCATTAGAATATCGGCATCAATGTCCCACCATCACCCCTGACCCGGGAAATCCCGTATAGCCTTCAAGGCGAGGAAGGGGAGGAACCAAAAAAAAAAAAAAAAAAAAAAAAAAAAAAAAAAAAAAAAAAAAAATGACCCATATATTTTCCTACGTTTTTAAGTAAATTAAATGGAGAGATGTAAATGAGATCTATGTTTGTGCTAATATATTTTTGGCCCTTCCAATAAGAGAAAAATTTCATAAACAACAGGTGGTGAGTAGAAATTTGTTAGTACGTAATAAATGCACAAACAAATAAATTTCATTGTGATTCCTGATTTCCAAACGGGTGTGGCAAAAGAAGTTTGGGTACTATGGCGCTTTCATACGTGATTTTCAGAGCGTTTGCCGCAGACCCCATGTCAGTCTTGCCACAATCATTTATCTGTTCACTGTTTTTAATGTTTTGTTTGCTAGCATGTAAATGTGGACCTTCCAGCTGAGGCTTTTTTATGTCCAAATTTACTCCTAAATAGATCATGGCATGTGACTGCGTTTTAGAGTTAAATGTATGTTAATTTTGGGCAATTTTTGTTGACAACTTAATATTGTGTAAATTGTCTTGTCTAAGTTGGAATCCATTTTATTTTTTCCATCCCACTTTCACATTAGAGTTAGGGTGTCAGTAGTAAGTGCTTCTAATTGTGTGAAGAGTTTATTTGTCACAAATAATAATAAGTTATCAGCAGAAAGATATATTCCAACATTGAAGTACAAGTACGAGGGTCATTCAATAAGTAAAGATACAAATGGCTATAGCTCAAAAACGGTTTATTTCAATCTTTCAAAATTAAGGCTATTTTTCAACATAATCACCCCCCACAGTTATGCACTTCTCCCATCTTTCTTGCAGCTTCCTAATTCCCTTGGCGAAGAATTCTTTCGATTTACCCCGAAGCCACTTTTGCACCACTTCCTTAACTTCCTCATTGTTAGCGAATCTTTTTACACGTAGGGCGCCTTTCAGTGGTCCAAAAATGTAAAAATCAGATGGGGCGAGGTCGGGACTGTAGGCAGGATGAGGTAAGACCTCCAGTTCTTGAAGCTTATCACAGATCAGCCGGGCTGTATGAGGGCGGGCATTATCATAGCTGAAAAATGACTCCTTTTGACAAGAGTCCACGGCATTTGCTGCTGGTCAAACTTAGTGTTCTAGCATCTCACAGTAGTATTGGCTATTGATAGTTCATCTTCAAGGAAATCGCAATAGACTGGACCCTGCGAATCCCAAAAGATGGTCAGCATCACTTTATTGGCGGAAGGTTGAACCTTGAATTTTTCGCGAACTGGAGGGCTAATGTGTTTCCACTCCATATTCTGCCTTTTGGTCTCAGGGTCGTAGTTTATACCTTCTGCGACGAAAAATCTAATGACTGAGTGCTGCTCTTCTTAGGTACAATCTTCTAGTGGACTTGCCATGGTGAATTGAAAATTTTGAGGTTATGTTGACATAAAATGATGAAACAGCTGATCACAGTATATCCCAAGGTTGCCAACTAACACCCCTGAAAAGATCGTACACATTCATTGAATAGTTTTAAAATTATAGAATTTGTCTCTTTACTTGTTGAATGACCCTCTTAGTTTTTTAAAACTTGGAAATTAAAATAATAACAATAAATAGCTCAACACTAAGGTTTGAAGCCGAAACCACAAATCAAAGATACCACAACAGAAGATTAAATATAGCAAATGAAAATATACATTGAGGCATTTGTCAAATCTCAAAAAATATTATTTATTACCACAAACCATAGTTTGCAATGCATAAATTAGAGTTCTAATAAGGTTATAACTAGATATTCACCTTTACGGGCCAATGCATGTAGATTGTCGTCATCTTGGATGGTATGTTCAAAAGTGTGTTGGAGAGCAGTTATAGCACCTTCCATACCACCTCCATATTTCTGTGGAAAAATAAAATAATGGATTAAAATTTATGCTTATGGGTATTGCATTATATTTTATAAAAGCGAACTTGAGAGTGATAATATCAAAATAATATTAACGATATAAATAGCATCAAATTATATTAATAATTTCATGTATCTGTACCTCACTATCACGTGCAGCTTCTATTTCTGACAAGCATCCTAAATACTTTTCTATGCTCACTTCCTTCAACCTAAAAAGAAAATTAAAAACATCTTAGCCTTTTTCTCAAAATTAAGACAAGTTAGCGCTCAGAGAAATAATAATGCTATTAAAATCAAGCCAGGTATTACATAATTCCTAACACATTTAATTAATATATTACAGCAACTATTAAACAGATGAACTTAACTTTCACATTGGAAATTAATTTTTTATTTGAGAAACAGAGAAAAACTAAAGCTCACTTGATCCTCTTGTTAGCCAGCCATTGCAGAAATTGTGTTTCTGAAGGTAAAAGAAAAAGAACAGAATGTCCTTTTGTCCCAGCTCTAGCTGTTCGTCCAACTCTATCAGAGAAAGAAAATTAAGTTTAGTTCAATGCAGTTCTTAATTATAAGAAATAAATTAAAAACATTGATGAAACACTTCTATATAATAAATTAGCCCCCTCATATATAAATTAACAGTCCAGTTAAAGACCATTCTTTAACAATATATTTTGTGAATTGGCCTATAATAAATTGTAACTTCATTTACGTATATTGAGGGCCTAAGTCTCCTCAGAAAATGATAGCAATATTCTGTGGGTGGCAGAGCAATATTAAATTCTGCTTAAGTAGGACCTGTTAATATTTCTTTATTCAATAATATATCTGACTACATGAAAATTAAAAAAGTTTTTTTATGTTAGGCAGTTCTCTTAGTTTCCAGACAATTACAAATACAGCAGAATTCCGACAATCCGTACCCAGGCATTCATAAATCCCAATAATTGTATGAATTCGCTAGTCCCTTGATAACCTCTCTCTAATTTCTATAAAAACATGTACTTAGTCCCCTCGATAATTTGTAATTATTTTTGTCTCCATAGTAAATTTTAAATAAAAATCTGTTTTTTTTTAAACCCTTAAAGAAAAGGGGAGGAGAGTGAGAGAGAGATTACCGTTTCTAATAATTTCCTTTTTTTTACCTTACTTTCTTCTTCCTCTTTTAGTCGAATTTGATGTTATTTTTTAGTTTGGTTTTAAATATATCCCTCAATAGGTCTAAACAATCTCTTTCCATCAAGGAAGAACAATATATAAGCATCATTATGATGCTCCGTACCATAATAATGTACTGTAAAAAAACAACTTGTTGTGTCAAAACAGTTTAATGTTCTTCTGTCGACAACAACAAACATTTCACCAAACCATGACATTATCTCCTCTCTGGCTACGAACATTAAAGCACTTCAAGACCCTGAAATACATTATTTAAAACTATGGTTGACACTTGCACATACTTCATTGATGCCTATTAGAGTTAACATTTCAAAGGAAAAGGTTTAGTAGAATAAATGGAAATTATAGATTTTCGAGCAATTGATGGGTGGTTTCATAAGTTTTTTCATAAAAAAAATACACCATTTTTATAATGGTTTAACAATAGCAGAGACATTAATCGAATAGGAAATCTAAGGATATTATTGGGAAAGAAGAAAAACAGTATAACGTCGATTGCGCTAAAAATGCCCAACAAATACATTAACTACCTTTGTCATTTTCTAACAAAATGGATGTTGAAGTAACGGTATTTCCTGTCTTAAAAACAATAGAAAAGCTGTATAAAGGAACTGCCTTCAAGGATTACATCAAAAGAAAATAACTGATTTTTCAAAAATAAATTTGTAATGTTTTATTGCTCTACCTACATGCTTTGCAAATGAATAGTAATAAATGTTTCTATTAATTTCATTATTTCTTATTTTTTATTCATATTCATTAAAGTCTCGATAATTCATATTTTACCTTTGATCCCGTGAAAATACAAATTATCGGGATTCCACTTTAGTTACCTCACCTTCTACAACTAAATATTATTCTTTCTAAATTTCTCAGCTTTCCAAAAATATATTATCCCCATATAATACTGCTGTTATTGATAGAAATAGAAATTTTCAGTTTGTGGAAAAAAATTCTCCTTTTTTTTTTTTATTATCATATTGTTTCATATTTTAAATTTAGAAAATTTTTATTATTAGGGGCAATGAGAAACTATAAATTTGTATAAATATAATATAATATAATGTATAATATTTGTATAAATATAAATTTTAACAAAATTAAATGTTCAAAACAAGAAAGTTTGGCTACTAAATGCATTGAAAACTTAAACACTATGAAAAAATTCTACTATACATGCTCATTGCATTGCAGAAATAACATTATGCAGATTTGCTCACCTGTGAACATATTCTGATGGATCCCTAGGTGCATTGTATTGTACAATCCAATCGACAAGAGGCATATCAAGGCCTCTTGCAGCGACATCCTAAATTTTTAAAAATATAAAAAATAATTCTTTTTTAGAAAAAATCTATAAATAATTATAATTTAATATAATTTTAAATAATTATATAGATTAATCGACAACAAGCAGTAGTAACAATTAGCCATTATGTGTTCATCCCATCGATCTCCATGACTTTTTTTAAATCCTGTTGGAATCGTTCCCCTTCTTCTTCGCTAAAAGAGCAAAGAGTTTCTGGACATCATCCATGGCTATGATAGACCTTGATGATCATGTTACAACCAATCTTTTAGTATGGGCAGTATAGGGCTTCAGTGGAAGCCATAAAGTCCCAAAAAAAAAAAAAAAAAAAAAAAAAACCAATCTTTTTAAAATGTTCTGACTTATAATTTCCTTAAAAACTAATTATTAAAAAGTAGGCCCTGGGTAGAGGGCTCATAGCAGACTCCAGGTTGAGCTAGATATAATTTACATCATGTAATAAGACGCCACAAAAATAAAGATCATTGTAGAGATTTTTTCATTTCCTTCCAAATCATGGGTATATTAAAGATTTTTTCTTCTTTTTACCCATTGACATTGTTGTTGGGGCCAGGGGCGTTTCGCAATTGAAACGCAAACCTTCCCCGGTGAGATTTTAAGTCTTCCCTTCTAGCGGGAAAAGACGAGTAAGTGGACTGTATGAAATATGTGGTGGGTAAGGTGGGTGCCTTTCTGCCTGTAGAAATAAATTCAATAAAGGTAAAAGGAAAAGTAAAAGGACCTTCCGAATGTTAACAAATAAATATATATTGAGGAAGAAAAAAACTTAACATAACATGGAACCCATAAAATTATAATATAACTTAATTATGAAAGTAAAGAAAAAAAGTAAATTAAATTAACTTAAATTTCTAGGAATTAAAATTAAAAAGGGATAAACAAACTTCAAAAAAAATCTTAGTTAGGTACAAAGAGAGAATGAATAAAAAAAAAATATAAAAAAAACTGTTCATCAATGAGAGAAAAAAGGGTGAGGTTCTTCTATCCTTGTACATTCAGATGATAAAAGTATATGTAAAAGGTATCTTATATCAGTGTGTAACTGAAAAATCCGCCTTCTTTATATATCCTCAGCTGTCATCATGAGATGCATCTAAATGATATAATTCTCCAGGACTATGGTATTATAGTTGAGATGAGGTGGGTGAGGGAACGGTTAGTAACAGTGGTGAATCGTTCCCCGAGCAGCTAACAAACACTAATGACACCGGCCTATCGCCGTGTTCGTTGCTCACTTGTTTTTTAATACATTCAACAGCTGGTATAAATATCATATGGTTCTTTTGACCAAATTTAAAATAAAACTATACTATTCACAATATAATATACATTACACATCTAAATGCAATTAAAAAATGTTTTAACCTATAAAGGTTATAGAATAAAGAATATAAAGATTATGCAAATTAAAGAAGAAAAAATACAATTAATAACAAATAAAACAAGGGCCTGGTTTAAACAGGGAAAAAAATGACATTTGAGAAAAATCATAACTAAAATAGGGCTTTAACATACCGCCCACCAAAATTTGTAAAAATTTTCAAGAACTCTCTTTCTCTGGAATTAAAGGGGATAGACGGGAGACAGGTCTGGTGAGTTCTGCTTTTCCTGGGTTTAATCTGACCACCCTAACCACTCCATCCTTTGCGGGATTTACTTCTGTCATCCTGGCACCCTGGCAGTGGGCCATCGTAAGGGGGGTACGTTGGGATCCCTTAGCAGAACTAAACTACCCTGTTCAATAATATTGCTCGGCTTTGTCCCTTTAACTCTTTGCTGAGAGGTGCTCCGACCAGGAAATGCCTAGGGGTGAAAACTTGGCCCGAAATAGTGTCGGGGTTCCTTGATGAGGAACGGACCGTAGGAACCAATCCCTACATTGAGAAATGACCAAAATCTGCCGCCCACCCTAACAAAACCAACGGGATCCACAAAAGGGTTTGGTGTCTTCATGTGGTTCAGATCCTCTAACACAAGTTGTTTTATTGTGCATGTTACAAGAAAAGGGGGACACAATAGACCGAAGGGAAGTCTGGGGGTTCCAAACAGAGGATTCAGAGGATATATATTTTGTGTTAAGGGTTTTTAGGGTTACTCTTATTACGGGACATGTTTGCATGTCTACATCCTTTAATTGTGGGTCTGTGAGGAGATAATCATTAAAGGACCCTTTATCCGCTGCTGAATTCGCGTCGAATACAAACCTATGTTTTGTGGACAAGCTGGTTTTGACAACTGCATGGTGAGGAGAGGAGCCACTCTCAAATTTGTTTTCTAAAATTTCCGATTGGAGGGGATTTTTCACTGAGAAGTGACCAGCTTCATTACTTCACCCGAGCGCGGGTGAGTAATTAAATAATGCTTCGCGCATTTAGTATCCACAAGATTGCTAGAAACCTTCTTACCTTTAGAAATAGATTTTTTTGCGCTCGCGACCTTTCCGGTGACACAAAATTTATTTAATTTTTGCGGAGGATAATCAAAATGGTACCTGGACATTGTTGAGCTATGAAGAACGGTGGTGGAACAAACTTTGTCCGGTGAGCTTTTAGCAATAGGCCCCATTACAATCCAATCGAAAATAGTTTTAACTGCACCCGGAGCCCCATGCTCCGGTTTGATGTTACCTGCACAGAGTATGTGTGCAAATATATCCGCACCTAGAAGGAAGTCTACAGGTCGAGGTTGATGAAAGTATGGATCAGCTAGGTCCATACATGGGAAATGTTGTACCATATTTTTCGGAACAGGGTTGGTAGGCATATCTTCACATATCCGTTCTGTTACAACAGCCACGGTGCTTAATTTGGGAAATGAAGTCTTCCTCGGTGCTATAATGCAGGGCGTTTCCCATTTGACTTCAGTAATTGTTTGATTGCCGAAACCAACTAATTGATTTTTGCAACGCATAGGCGTCAAATTTAACAAATAAAAGGGCCTGGTTTAAACAGGGAAAAAAATGACATTTGAGAAAAATCTTAACTAAAATAGGGCTTTAACAGACATTACTTATCATATCAAATGAAATTTAATGCAAATTAAATTTTACCCAATATCTTAAAATACTTACTTTTAAAACCATATTTGGAATCCTTAGTTTAGTAGAAAAAGTCTTCAATACCTAATATATAGAAGGCAAAGTACACATTTTTCACAAAATTAGATACCAAAATATTTTAACACATTTATATTTCAAAACTTAAATGGAAAAGTTATGTACTTACTCTTTGATAAAGACA
The DNA here is from genome assembly GCA_911387785.2 of Aelia acuminata. Taxonomy (NCBI): domain Eukaryota; kingdom Metazoa; phylum Arthropoda; class Insecta; order Hemiptera; family Pentatomidae; genus Aelia; species Aelia acuminata. Next base: position 76,024,586 of record OU426982.1, read on the forward strand.
GCAAACATTTTAACTAAAAACATAAGTCAAAAACACAGAAATCAAACTAAACTCCTCACAAAAAATATCACAACCCTATTGGCTCTCTCCATAATGCTTAAAAAGATTCTTACTAACATTGATATAAAAATCCTGTCATTGAACTTCCATAGGGAGGTATTAGATTTGTTAAAAAGAAGGATTAAAAGAGATGGTAAGGCATATACGAGCATTAATTGTATTAAAAAGGGCAACTTATAAGAACAATGTATAAGTGAGGGTAATTTTAACATATTATATATTTTAGAGATTTAAATACTATTAGAATGCAGCAGAAATTAAAGTTATAATTTTGGGACAAAAAAAAATTCTGTCGATCTATGAAAATGTTATCATAATCATTACCGTATGATTATTGAAAGATCGGCATGACAGGTGCAGAACATGTATGGTACCAAGTTTTTATATGACTTCAGGAAGTCATTAGGATTATTATTGAACAACATTAAAAATAAATTAAAGAATAAGGTGTAGTATTATAGATTGATATATATATATATATATATATATATACCATAAGGATAACGCTATCCAATAATTAGTGATTGTTCAAATAAAACCAAAAGAAAAACCCACCGTACTAAAAAGAACTCCATATTTTGCTTCTCTAAAAGATTTGAAAACTTCAGTCCTATCAGAATGAGACATGTTTCCATGGAGCTTAAAGAGCTCAACCTCAGGATCCATTACCCTAGGCAGGAGCTCTGTAAAGTAGTCTACCATGTCCTGGGTAGCCATGAAGACAAGGACCTTACTGCTACCTTCCACCTGAAAGGTAACAACATCATTAGAATGTGTTTAATATTATTCCTACCAAGTGTAATAGGGAAGAAAAGTTGAGAATAAATTGCCATATTAATTTATAGCAGCTATATGAAAACCATTTACAATGATACATTTTAGCTTTTATTCGGTGTGGGCACAAATTATCATCACCAAACTCATCAATATATGCTTTTGTAATACCAGTATCACAAGTGCCTTCTCAGAGAAATAATATGAAGAATGAAAGGTTATTCCATTAAATATTCTGACAATGTTTACATGCTTATCTAAATTTTGACATCACAAAAAAATTATGAGTATTCATGCAATGAGTACTTATTATGCTAAACCTCTTGAACGTGTTACAGGACTCAAATAAATTTTACATTTGCGTGTTAAATATGGTTATGGCACATTATTTAAAAGGGTCGGGGACCTATTAAAACATGTGCTCATTTCATAAATGTGTGTGGAACATTATTAATAAAAAGATTTAATTAGAAAGAACTACTTTTTTTCAAAAGTGAAATATAATATATGCATTGCATGAATGCAGGGGAAAAGAACAGAACAGGGATCTTCTCTTATCCATTATTATGGAAAAATGACGAATGAGGGAAAATTTTTAAAAATTACAAAATGAGAGTTGTCAGAATTTGAATTAAAATGTCTAAATAATAAATGAAGCCCAAATTAAGGCAAGTGTAGGTTTTAACTTATAAACTAATCTTAAAGTAATGACACTTTAAGGAGTTATTCACTTAACATTCATGCTGTTTGAACATAGTTTAACCACAACATGTTATACATTTATCACAAATTTTGAGAAGACATCAACTATTGAAATTGGCAAAAAATACCTATCAGTTTTTATCGTTATTTTTGTCACTATCATAATAATAATTAAGGCTTGACAAACTGGAAGATTCATTAGGTCTTAATTTACACTATCAATCGCCACCTACATACCTCCCTAAACTACCCCCAATCCAATTACATCACTACTATACACTTCTTATCAGACAAATTAATCCCTGATGCTGATTTGTTATCCTGTTTGTATATATTTCAACAACCATTTCTTGTAACTTTTGTTCAAAATATACTATTGTGATTACATGAGGAAATATCAATCATTACCGAGATATTTTCTAGTATTATTTTAAAAACAGATAAACTCATAAATAAATTTGTGGTTAATAAGGATGATGTCATAACAGAACAAAAGAAACAAAATTGGATTACCGAATTCTATTTAGAAAATTTTGAATGATGTTCCATGATCTGATTCTCCATGAGAAATTGAAACAAGCAATCGTCAATCAAAACACCACTAAGGCTCTTGAAGAAGCTCGGATACATTTTCCAGGCTTTCGGTTTGGATCACCCCACTCCCTAGCAAAGGCAAACTTCTGATTCACTAAAGAAACAGCAAAAAAAATTATCCATTTTTTTAATGTTTGTCAACAGGTTATGTAAAATGTATAATTTAAGCCATGGAAAATCATGGGAACCAATTATGGACGCACGTAGAACAACATGAGAACTCAGAACGCATCCATAAAAGATGGGTTTTCATCACATGGAATTTCAATGATGTTATTTTCTATGAGATCAGGAATACCATGAAGAGTAACAATTGATTCAGTACTACTCATAATTAATGAAGTTGTATCAAAAATTTTAAAAAACAGCCAGAATAGGGAAATCGGCTTTAAACCTTTAACCCTTTCATGGCTCCAGACGAGATATCTCGCGAAACATAGTCGGTCCCCACACGCTAATGACGAGATATCTCACAATTGGTTTTTCACTTATTTACCGTCCTCAGCTTCATAAGAGATAAGTAGTTGTGACTGAGGCACATCCTAGCGGATCCACGGAGACTTAATCCTAAATAAAAATATAAATTAAATTTTCTTTTAAATTAATATAAAAGTATAAAAAAAAAATATTACATTAAAATTTTTTTGAAAATAATATAAAATTATTAAAAAAATATCAAATTAAAAAAATTTGAAATTAATATGAAATTATAAAAAAAATATAAAATTTAAAAAAATATTTTAACTATAACTATGTGTTCTTGAAGGTTTACAAATACATATAACCCAAATTTCATTACAATACCTTACTTGGTTCTAAAATTTTACTGTATAATATTACGTTTTCAGGAAAAAAAAACTTTCCCGAATAAGTTGCATCGAGTTGCCAGTAGGTAACGGCCGAAACGGTGCGGAGTGCAAAAGGTTAATAAATAGATCTAGCGGCCGCTAGGCTGCATGGGTATCTCTATTGTAAATTATTAAAATATAATATATTAAAAATTAATTAAATTAAAAAATATATATATAAAGTATTAACATTATTATATTATTGTTCATTATTACCTTCTTATATCACGTAATCTCTTATTGCAATCGGTAATCTAGCATTTTAATTTATTGAAATAATGATAAAGGTATTATAGAATCATAAAAAATAAATAAAACATAAATAAATAGTCGGTGAAGGTTATGAGGAGTTGAAGAAGTTGAAGCAGTCAGTGGCGGAGAGTGGCCTGCAGGCCTTAGCGTGGGGAGTGAAATGCCTGCAGACCCGCTCAGCGTCTCAGTGCAACTCTCGTTCCGAGTGCTTAGCGGTTAAAGGGTTAAAGAGCATAGAGGGTTTGTTCAGCTCAGCCATAGACAGTAAATGATCTCAAATTACTGGTTCATTAAAAATATATATATATTTAAAATTAAAAACAACAATCTCTAATAAAAAGTTTACAGAAATCTGAGGGGATGTTAAAAAAGTAAATTATTCAAATTCAATGTAGTGAATTTCAAGATTATCTAATTATCAATACTTATAAATAAATATAACATATAAAGTAGTATTTAAAAATAAATAAAAAAATCTATTTTTTACTTTCACTTACCTAAATATGAAATATATAGTAAGAGATAGATGAAAAATTTCAACTTCCGGTTTTCAACGGAAATACACGTTTTGGGGTCCTCTTAGTTCAAATAACTAAGTCCCGCAAAATGATCTGTGTGTGTGTGTGTGTGTGTGTGTGTGTGTGTGTGTGTGTGTGTGTGTGTGTTAAAAGACTAGCTCAAAAACTATTTATTTATTTATTTATTTCGCCCTTCCTTGCCTTTCGGCAACACGGGTGTTGGCAACATTACACAAAGGACTTGTAGTATGGGTAGTTTTCTTCAGTCACTAGCTGAGGGAAATCATTTTCTGCTACCACGTAGAGTCCAGTTTCCCTCAACAGTTTGGCCCTAAGTGCCTCAAAGACGGTGCAGTCCATAATGATGTGCTCAGCCGTCTCCGGAACCCTGCATTTGGGGCATAGGGGATCTATGTCCTTTCCAAGACTGTGCAGTTTGGCGCGGAAACCCCCATGCCCCGTGAGAAATTGCGAAACCCAATAATCCGGAATAATCCAAGTCGCCAACAACCGTGACCCGACGGTGGGGAAATATTTCCTCAACGTAGCTCCTTTCGTGGTAGTCACCCACTTCCGGTTCCATTCATCAATTGTCACTTCTCGCAGTGTTCTTTTCCATTTTCCTGGGTCTTCAGCAATTCTCGTACGGATATTTTCCGGTAGACCTGCTGGGCCTTCCCTTTTAAGGACATGCTTCAAGGAATCTTCATGCAGGAGAAGGTCGAGAGGTACCCCTCGACTAGCTCAAAAACTATAAACTGTGTAAACCTGAAATTGGGTATTTAGTGACAGCAAAAATGGCCAAACGGAGTGGGTACTTCATATAATAAAATTTGTCCCATTTTTACATTTTTCTCAAAAACGGCTTTAACACTTTTGATAAAAATGGGTATTTGATGTATGTATATGCCAGCGATTTGACAGTAAAAATTTCATCAAAATTGATCAAACAGAGGTGATGTTATTTTAATAGAAATTATTAGTTTTATGGTAAATATATGAAGTTTCCAACAACTACATAGAGAATAATAGAATCAGATGACTTGGAGTATTATGCTTGCATTGCCGAATTATCACAAGTAAAAAATTTTATTTAATGATTGTGGAAAAATGTGACTTTAAGAAATGACATTTAACAAAACATTTCAATTTCTAATCAAAGTAAAGTTGGTAAGTGAAAGTTGTGTGTTGCGCGCATCGCACCAGGTTTTTTTTTTTTTTTTTAATGCGTACAAGAAAGAACCATCTGAATTAATTTTAAATAACTGTCTATTACATTAAATATTAATTATTAATTAAATACCTGGCAAACATGAAGAAGAAACGAAGCAAGAGAAACCAGACGAAGCTTGGCGTTAGCAATTATATAAACTTGTTTCAATGTATTTGGTACAACAAGGGCTTCATCTGTCTCTTCAGCATTAGCTGAGTCTATACGTGCTGGGCTGTCCAAAGCCAAGCCTGCCAGTTTTTCAACGCCAGGAGTCAAGGTTGCCGACAATAACACTGTCTGTCTTTTCACTTCAGCCACATTATCCAAGTTTTCAAGTAAGCTTTAAAACAATAAAAAATAAAAAAAAAAAATTTTAGGTTTAAAATATCAATTTTTAATCAATTATTTATATTTTAAAATTTTCTTATTTAATGACAAATAATGTATAATAAAATTTTATGTATAAAATATCGAATTAAGGAATGAAAAATTATAAAGAGTAGTAAGAGTTTGGACCATAATTATATTTATGGTCAAAATAACTTTTATAGTTGCTAAATTACATATTATGAATAATTACATATTTGGTAGGAAAGCCTATGATTCATGCCGGAGTAGAAAAAAAATTTGTCCTCAAAATTGATAAATTTTAAATTATATTTTATGCTAGACACAAGGAACAAAAAAGTCTGTGTGTGTGTCAGTTAAAATAATGAATTATAAAATATAAATCACAACTACTTTAGATGCAGTCTGATATACCATCCCAGTTTCACCATCTTTCATCTTCATCTTCATCTAACTGGAGGATCAAATCTCCAAGGGATGGTTTTTAATAACTGTTAATAGTATCTATTAACAGTTACTATTTCTTTGAAATTTACATATATTAATATATTCTCTACTAAAAGATGCAGTAAAGTGCTAAGGATAGTAGATTTGTCAGTATGAAGAAAAACTAAAGTCGCACAGAGATGTAATAAATCTATCATTTTTCATCCAGATTTTCCTTAACACTAATGAGAGCTTAAATATATTTATATCAATAATTTTGACATCTAATTAAAATAACAAAATATTAATTCTCAAAACTTATTTAAATAAAAAAAATAAAAATTAAAAAAAAGAAAAAACTCTTACCTCCCAACATCCCTTTCATAACCCATTTCCAGTAGTTTGTCAGCTTCATCAAGAACTAACCAAGACACCTGAGACAGATTAAGTGAAGCTGTATGTTTTACATGGTCAATCAATCGCCCAGGAGTACCTAAACAGAGAGATAGAAAAAACACGAGATACATTTTAATTAATGACTTTTTCATGAATATCTCTAATCAAGAACCACATGAAGGTTTCTGGCATTGGGTAGTGGTTCAGAAACAATGAGCCCATTCGCTCTAGCTCTAATGTCTGGTGATTTTCCATAGGCCATAGCCTACCTGCACTGAGTAATCAAAAGCTAACTTTTAACTAGCTTTGGCTAACTAGTTTTTCACATTCTAGAGTCTCATTCCCTACTCATGGACGAAATATGGATGGTGTGCAAAAGAAGAACACCGAGAGCAGTCGTGGGATACTGGAATCTAACCCCAGTACTAGCTCAGGCCATGATTTATGCAGATGATGTAGTGCTGATAGCTGACTCGCAGCATGCTCTCCAGTCATCTATAGATCTATAGAGGAATGGAATGAAGAATTAAAGCTGAGAGGGTTACAGATAAACCCAGCTAAGAGCAAAATCATGTGCGTTGGAAGAGAAAATGAGGATATAAGGATTCTATGTAAAGCCAAACCTCTAGAGCTGGCGAATACTTACAATTACCTCGGGACCACTATTAGCAAAGATGGTAAAATAGACGAGGAGGTACTAAACCGTGTGATGAAGGCCAATGGACTATATTACCAAATATCTAAAACCATCATAGGCAAGCGGGAAGTAAGTAGAGAAGCCAAATTGAGGATATTTAAATCGGTGTTCCTTCCAGTGCTCATGTACGGATCTGAAAGCTGGACAATCCTGGAAAAGCACAAAAGCAGGATAACATCCGCTGAGATGAGATTCCTCCGAAGAATAGCGGGAAAGACCAAAAGAGACTGCATCAGAAATGAAAGAATTCGAGAAGAGTTGGGAGTACGAGCTGTGCGGGAAACCATGGAAGAGAGGCAACTAAAGTGGTATGGTCATGCATGCAGAATGGACGACACCAGAAAGGCCAGGTGGTACTTGGAAGCCAGGCCGGAAGGAAGACGACCTCGTGGCAGACCCAGGAGCACATACATTGACTACATTGGGAAACTGGGGACTGCAAGAGGAAGCAACATACCGGAGATGCGAAGACTAGCTAGGGACAGAGACCAGTGGACTAGATGGGCTGGAACTGCAACTCCACGCTTGAAGGCACAAAGGAGTTAGAGGAAGAAGAAGAAGAAGAAGAAGAAGAAGAAGAAGAAGAGTCTCATTCATAGGTAAAAAAAGGTCACAAAATAACTTTTGTCTCTCTTTCAGTTTATGAGAAAACACCAAAAAATGGCGAATCGTAATAAGTCAAAAGCAACCAATGAACATGCGAAAAGTGACCAATGAACATGTGAAAAGTGACTAATAAAATTTTGCCATCTGAGCACAGAGTTAGAAATATATATATATCTTTAAAACTAATGTTAAAAAAATCACATCTTCCAAAAAAAGTAGGAAAAAGTTTAATAAAACTTTATTCGTGCATACTCAATTACACAATTTATGATTAATGACAAAATCATTTGAAAAGTAATGGAATTTCAAACAAAAAAAAGTATCCTAATTTATTGATTGCAATGAAAAAGAAACAAGTATGTTCAGGTTGGATTATTATAATTATTTTTTCTAAATCTTGCTATTCTCTTTTTGCTAGCTTAAATTATAAATATTTTAATCAAGTTAGAAAAAGAAATTTTGGGTGTATTTTTCATAATATTTTAATATTTTAGCTTCAACCTTTTATTTTTTAATTAATAAAAATCAAAATGGATATATCTATTCAACAACACTAATGAATTCAGTTTTTAATTAAATAAGTAGATTTTGTGACCACTTCTTAAATTTCTAGAAAATTACTGATAATATTAAAGTTTAAAATATCAAAATTAACTAAGAACACAATTTTTCTACCTATTAATATGTTGATCCCTTTCCTAAGGCGAGCTTTTTCTGATTTACGTTTCTCCCCACCAATTAATATTCCAGGAACTATTCTCGCAAATGCCTGTTAATGAAATAAAAAATTAATAAAAATTAGCAATGATAAAAGATGACAGAATGCAGGATTATTTTTCTTTGGCAAATATTTTTAATCAATATATATTATAAAGCAAAGTGTACAATGTGCGTGCAGATAAGGCTCAAAAACGACTCCACGTACGATTAAGACATTTATGTCGTCGTTTAGCCATATAACCCCTAATGGAGAAGAAGGTTTCCGTTTTTCTCTTAAGGGTGTAAAATTGAAATGAACAGGACTGGAATTCTAAGCCTCTCGCACCATTTAATTAGCCTCTCTGAGATTAAGATACGAGTTTATGAATGAAAAATTTAGATCGAGCTCCAGACTACCAGGAAGCGCTAGGGTGCTTTTCACTCAGTGTTTATTGTTCATTCATCCAGTTCATTTTGTAAAGGTTATACCAGGTGTGTAAATATGAAACCGAAATTTTTCAAATAGTAAATAAGAGTTGATTGTGTAAAAATGATACATACTTTTTTATTCGAAGTACTGTCCTTCGCTATCTATGCATTTTTCCTATCATTCAGGCAATTTGTGGATTCCCCGCCAAAATAATGCTTCCTCTTCTGAGTCAAACCAATCACTTAACCAATTTAGTACATTTTCATAAGAAGTGAAGCGCTGCTCAGCTAGTGCGTGTCCCATCGATACAAATAGGTGGTAATCGGATGGGGCCAAATCTGGTGAATAAGCCGCATGCGGAAGAATTTACCAACCAAACACTTGGATCGTTTCCTTGGTCCGTTTAGCCGAATGTGATGGGGCATTGTCATGGAGCAAGATCACTTTGTGTGTCCTTTCTTGATATTTGGGACTTTTTGGCGCAAATCTTTATTCAAATTTATCATCTGTTGTAGGTAGCGTTCCGTATTAACAGTTTCCCCAGGTTTCAGCAGCTCATAGTAGGTAACACCCATCTGATCTCACCAGACACAGAGCATTTTCTTCCACCCCAAGCGATGCCGATGGTTCACCAGGAGTAACCCAGGATTTTTTACGCTTAGGATTCTCGAAGTAAATTCACTTTTCATCACCAGTCACAATTTGATGAAGAAATGACTATTTTTCTGTACCTGGCGAGCAGCATTTGCCATGAGGTTTTTCGAGCTTCCTGCTGCCTGTCATTCAGTTGGTGAGGTACCCATTTTCCGACCGTCTGGATCTTTTCCATGCCTTTCAAACAAATGGAGACGGTGTCACATGTAATAATTGTCCAACAAACGCTTCCGAATCAGCGTTTTCAAAGTTTTTTTTTGTGGTTTTCCACGGTCTTTGTTTCTTTTATCGAAATCCATCTTTAAATTTTTTGAACCAATCGAAACCTTGAGATTTGCCCAGGGCATGCTCCCCGTAAGCTTCAACAAGCATCCTATGTGATAATGCTCCAATTTTTTTCAGAAGGAAACGGAAAATAAATGCTGTCCGCATATCTTGATTTGTTGGCACAAAAGTCGACATGTTCAACGCCACTAAAAACACGGTTATAGAATGAAACTGATGTTGGTATCAATTGGATCTCTTTATTACATGTAGGCAAAAGCAGATAACACCACTGACGGATTAGTTAGAAGATTATATTGACTGCTAACTCCTATCATTGGCGAATTCCGGTTTCATATTTACACACCTGGTATATTTGTTCAGCTGTTCTTTTTAAATTACTAAAAAATTGAGCAAAAATAATTAGTTTCTCCTTTGCTTTCAAAATAAAATAATGATTTTAGATCTCTGCAATCTATTAGAAAACCAATTGGATTCCTTAAAAAATTAGTTTTCTCATAAGAAGGCTAATACATGATCAGCACATTACATTTAATCAATATATAACATATACTTAAGTAAATTTAATGCAATATGAGTGAACATTTCTTAGTAGTACAGTGAGCGAATAATATCAGACATAAAAAAAGAGATGAATTGACTGAATATAAATCGAAAATAAAAAATTTGAAGTGTTCTTATTGTAATTATGAAAAAGAAGTTTGTTTGATTACTATGTATGATGAGCATTCCAGTTGACAAAACGATTAACTCCAATAAAAGCATTTTTTCAATAAGATTTTATCATCCCTCATAGTTCAAGATAAAAAGAAATATGATGAAAAAATTGTGCCTTCATGAAATTTTGGTTTTCACTTTGTAATAGTAGTAAGATTCGAGATCTGCAGAACCCGTTCAAATTACGGGGGATATCCTAAGGGAGGTTGAAATAAAAGAAAGGTCTTAAAAAAAAAGTTTCTATGAATCTTCGGTAGTTTTTATACTTCTGGATCTAATAGGACCATCATAGTAGTCGGCGCTTAAGTTCTACTCGAAATATAATTTTTTTAACTGAGATACCAGATTTTTCAACTATAGTCTAATAACTTATTATCTGCTGACTGCTTGGAATGGGCTTATAGGATTCAGAATCACCAGAACTCAATTTCTGTCTGAAGGATTCAGAAACCATCAAAAACGATGCATAACTAGACAAAGTAGCAGCAAAATTAATTGTTCATTTACCATTTTCAACCCCCTGTAATTGTACCGGGTTCCTTATTTGGGCGGACTCTGCAGATCTCAAGTCTGCAGAATATTGATACCAAATTAAAACCGAATTTTCAAGAAGGTGCTAATTTTGTTCTTTATTTCCTTTAATTTTAAATTTTTTCTGGTATTAAAACTACCACACAACTACCGGAGCGAAGCCGGGCACCCTAGCTAGTAAATATATAAAAGCATCTCCTAAGTCAAAATTAAAAACAAAATAAAATAATGGATAAAAGAATAATTATTTCTTAGTTTTTTTTTTTTTTAATTTAAGCATCAAAAGAAAAACATGACTGTTAAATTATACAAATATATGTAAGTCTTATGAAATGATTTGTCCGGGCAGACTAATCGAAAATCCTTAAAAATCATGTGACAGGTAATGAATTTCGTCAATAAAAAAACTAATTATCTAAATCTGGCCAATAGCAGATAAGTAAAAAAATGTTGAATGTGACTTAGCAACCAAAGAGGTTTCAACCATTATAAAGACACAATAAATGTTACATTTTTTTGTTGTTCTATAAAACGTGGTAGTTTATCACATAATATACAGTACAACCTTGATAATCCGGCAGTTGGTTACTCCGGCACGTTCGGTAATCCGGTGCTATGGGGGACACCTAAAAGAAAAGGAACTTGATCGCATGACCATCAAATTCAAGTCCTCTACATTCCCCCAAACACGAAACCTCTTGCAGCCCATGGATCAAAATGTATTGCAAATAAAAATTAATTTCAAAAATCTCCAAACAACAACCGGATGGATCATTCAGTTTTTGAAAAAAACAAACATTAAAGACGTCATTTTTAATTTAGTGCACAGCTGGAATAAAGTTAAAAGTGATACACCATCCAATGTTCTTGAAAAGATCTGGCCAATGCACCCCTTGTTAGATCTCTAAAGACGTGATTGAAGATTCTGGTGAAGGTAACTTCACAAGCTAAACTCAACAATTGTCTTCGGAATTTTTCCAAGAGTTTTCCAACAATCGCGAAGTAAGTGTTACCCTATCAAATGAGGAAATCAAAGAATGGCTTCAAAGTACAAACGAAGACAATTTTCAATCCCTATCTAACGACGAAATCCTCAGCCAGATACGGTCCCCAGATGTTTAGGAAGATCATGATAACCAGAATATTTCAACTCACCGTACTGTAACCAACGACAACACATTCAATGTCTGCACAAAATGGTTAGTGCACAAAAGATCGCAAGAATGCATTTTCGATAAAATTTATGTTATATGTTTGCCTCTTATGTTTAAAGCAAAAAAATAATTAATGATTATTTTTCATAATACCGATGTATGTATTTTTCCCAGTTATTTTTATTTAATATGAACGTATTCTTCATATGTACATAGTATTTTGTTTTATATGTAAAAATGTACCAATTTAATTTTATAGTAAAAATATTACATTAGAATACTTTTTATTTTACTTCCAATAATCCGGAAATTATTGATAATCCGGCGGTAGTCCGGTCCCATATGTGTCGGATTATCAAGATTGTACTGTATTATAAATTATAAATTCAGAGAATTATACTGATACACATTAGTAACTTTTAAATGATCTTCATCACCCCACCAATGACCTTTATTGTACTATATGATATCTGGAAATGTAAAAAAAATGAAACAGAAAATAAGCAAAATTCAAAATTACCCTGACAAGCTTCAGAAACCACTCATAGGTCTGAAGGGCCAATTCTCTAGTAGGCAGGACAATAAGAGCTCTGACACCACTAGTTCTGTCAATCTTCGGTTTAATATTCTGCAAAGCATGTAAAATCGGAATAGCATAAGCAAGAGTTTTCCCACTTCCGGTCTGAGACCTTACAAGAGCATCTTGGCCAGCCAGTAGAGGAGGAATAGTTAATTGTTGAACTGTTGTCATCTTAGTAATGTTGAATAATTGTTCTAGTGCAGAGATCTGGAAAACAGAAATATTTATGCTCAATAGATAGTAATCAGAACTAGTTCCTAGTAGTTACTCCAAGATGGGACCTGGGGTCACTTGGAACCATACTGCAGATGAAATGATAAAACCCGATAGTATCTGACAAATCATCAATCCTTCATAGTAAAATATTTATGCCAGGTTAGATCAGCTCAAGCCTTCTTTATCTTCATAACTTTTTTTTATGTATGCAGCATTGTGAAATCACTTAATGATGATAGAGTAAGCAAATAACAAAATAACCGAAATTTAAATATGTAAACAATGATAAACAAGTTCTTTATGCTTTTATATAGCACATAAAATAATGGTCCAACAAATAATGATAGTAATTAAATTAAAGAGCTGCTCTGATAAAAATAGCATTAATAATTAATATATTATAAATTAAGTGTTATATTAGATAAAAATCATTTAGTAAGTCTCAATTCTAAATAAAAAGAATACGTTGGGAGTTAGCAGAGTCCAAAATAAAGATATTTTATTTGATAAGAAATCTATATTCATTGTAGTATCATCAACAGTGTACTCATAAAATTTTGCTCCACCCATCAAGGTGGATTGACACTTGTGAAGCATTTCCCAAATTCATATGTAATATCATAAATCAATAAATATAAGTTATTAAACAATCATCAAGCCAAGATAATACATCAGGTCACCTTAAAAATCAACAATTTTAAAACATGATTGTATAAACTGCATCATTCGGAGTCTTGGGATTGTGGGGGGGAGAAACTGTCAGGAACAATAGCGGATGCAAACTCATTGAGTTCTGCATTCAGAATGATATGATTATAGGAAACTCCCACTACAATCATAAGACTATTCACAAGATCACGTTTGAAGCTCAAGAAAGAAACTTCGTATATGACAAAGACATCAGAAGATACTTCACCGACATAAAGGTAATACGGGGAGCTGAACTGATCACAGATCACTACCTCTTGATTGCTGATACGCAGGTTCCGGTACCACGATCTGCAAAGCCAAAAGTTTATGAAAGGATAGATGTTGGGGTACTGAGGGATGAAGAGAAACAGGAACAATATAGGATCCGTTTAGCTCATGCACTAGCAGAAATAAATTTTGATCAAGACATTGACCCATTATGGCAGCAGATCAAAAGTGTTATCCTGGGCATAGCAGAAAAGGTCTGTGGAAAGAAAAAAAATATATAATGCTTCAAAAAAGACCCGCTGGTGGAATGATGAAGTCCAGAAAGCAATCAAGGCAAAGAAGGAAGCTTGGTTGAATTACATTAAAGCAAAGAATGTAATCTCAAGGCAGAATTATGTTATAAAAAGGAACGAATCCAAGAGAATCGTCCAAGCCTCCAAAAAGCAAGCATGGGAAGAACTAGGGAAGAAGCTGGAGGAAAGTCGCCAAGAAAATATAAGAAGGTTCTGGAACTCCGTAAAGTCGCTCAGAGGTAAAAAGGGGAAACAAGTGCGCAGCATCAAGGATAGGCAAGGAAACCTTATCACAAAAGAGAAAGAAATCCTTGAAACGTGGCGAGTTCACTACCAGGAAAAGTTCAGTGCGGAAGATAGAAGGAGGGATGGATTCGTGGATCTGAGGACTAGAGCGCCAGAAATTCAGCCGGAAAACATGGATGACACCATTTGGGAAGATGAGGTACAGGTACAGTTGGCTGTTTCAGTGATAAAGCTGGGTAAAGCAGCCGGTATCGATGAAATAACACCAGAGCTTATTAAATACGGTGGGGAGGATACGATAAAAGCTCTGCAAAGTCTATTCCAAAGAATTTGGAGTGAAAATAGAATACCCAAAGAGTGGGAGGACAATGTAATCGTGCCCATACATAAGAAAGGTAGCCCAATTCTTTGTGACAATTACAGACCAATTTGTCTTTCCTCAGTCGTCTATATGGTATACTCCCGTATTCCTGAGAGAAGATTGAGAGGATTGGTTGAGGAGAACCTTGAAGAGGAACAGGCAGCATTTCGACCAGGTCAGCAGACTCAGGATCATATTTTCGCCCTCAGGACAATAATAGAAAAAACATGGGACAGGGGAAAAAATATATATTTAGCTTTCTTGGATCTGAAAGCTGCATTTGACTCGGTTCCCCGAGAAGAACTTTGGGAAGCCCTGGTTAATAAAAAGATCCCTAACAACATGATATCAGCAATACAGTCAGTATACCAGGACCCAAAAGGTGTTGTCAGGCTCAAACCTTTTAGGTTTCTTAAATGTGTTAAACAAGGAGACACTCTCAGCCCACTCTTGTTCATAGTTTTCATGGACGAGATATGGAAGGTGTGCAAGAGGAGAACACCGAGAGCAATAGTAGGGTATTGGAACCTCATGCCAGTTTTGGTGCAAGCGTTTATATATGCAGATGATTTAGTGTTGGTGGCGATTAGTCTACAGAACCTACAAATAGCTATAAATGAATGGAGTGAAGAACTTCAGTTGAGAGGAATGACTCTAAACACAGAGAAAAGCAAAGCCATGCTGGTCGGAAGGGATGTGAATGAGGGAACTGTAAACTGCAATGGGGTACCGCTTCAATTTGTGGATGCCTACGAGTACCTGGGAGCAATTATTTGCAGAGACGGGAAAGTAGACAATGAGGTACTCAATCGAGTCAAAAAAGCAAGCGGCGTATACTCTCAGATGGGCTCTACCATTATAGGAAGGAAGGAAATTAGCCAAAAGACAAAGCTCCTCCTATTCAAAACAGTGTTCCTTCCAGTTTTGCTGTATGGTGCAGAGAGTTGGACAGTCCTGGATCGGCATGCAAGCAAAGTTGCAGCAGCAGAGATGAGGTTCCTGAGAAGAATCCAAGGGAAAACCCGTAGGGACCGAATCCGCAATGAAAGAATCCGGGAAAACCTCGGGGTCACGCCAGTTCGAGAGATAGTGGAGCAGCGCCAGCTGAAATGGTTTGGGCACGTGAGCAGAATGGGGGACGACCGAAAGATCAAGTGGTTGATGGAGGCCAGACCAGAAGGAAAGCGCCCACAGGGTCGGCCTAGAAAGATGTTCATGGATCACGTCACAAGGATAGGAAGAGAAAGAGGCTGCTCTCTAGCAGAAATGAAAAATTGGGCGAAAGATCGCGACAAGTGGAAACGTTGGACCGAGGCTAAACCTGCACGCTTAGCAGCATCCTGGAGGTAGCGAAAGAAGAAGATTGTATAAATAGACTGAATCAGACTTACTATGTATGGATGAATGTTGCTACAATCTTTGAATTCTCTTGACGAAAAAAGTGACTCTTCGATTTGTGTAAATTCATCATTCAGCTCTAATGCTGGAGTGTCCAAATGATCTTGGAACAACAAAGATTTCTTACCCTTCTTCTTGGTTTTCTTATTCAACAATTCACCATTGCTTTCACTGACAATATCAGAATCATCTTTATTTTTAAAGGATTTCTTCTTGTTTTTCTAAGATAAATATGAAAGAATTAAAATCAATAAGTAACATCAACCAAAAATATTTCAAAAAAATCTAATAACATACAGATGTCACTGGAGCTTCCGTGCAGATATTCAAAGATATGTCATTCATTGTCATTATGGCAAAATATATAACCAACAGAGATTACATTCGAAAGATACTAATTGAAAGCTCTAATATAGAGATGAAAGTGAATAATTGACCGCTTAAGATCGGTGTAAATAATCAATGATAGTTTAAAACTGATAATTAACATTAAAATTATTAAAAATAATATACATTAGAGGCTTCCAAACAAAAACACATGGATCATCATTGATGACTGATGACCAATCGTTAACGAGTTACTCTAAAAAGCAACCATAGAGCTATAGCACTGCAATGGTATATTCAATAACACTAATTGAAGATGAGCTGATGACCCATTTTGGGACAGCACTTCCAGGACTTGTCTATCCAATGTGTCTTGGAATAATTTATTTTGTCGTGGACCAACAGAATTTTCAACCTAAGAATTGTGGCTGGAAAGGTGTTTAACTTACAATGAGGCTAATCCATTTTTTCGCCGTTCTTGTGATTTACCGTTCTTCATTGTTCTAGCAACGTTAGTAGCGCTTTCGTTCACCGGTATTTTGGGATAAAGTGTTGCTTGAAGCCAAGTGTGGCAAGTTTGTGAGCCTCAATCGCATAATCAACTGATCACTAATGAATACTTTCCCCAATTGACAAAGTGATGACACGTTCTTTTTATTCTCCAGACATAATATGTCATATTGTCACCTCGTTTCTAAAATCTATTGGCATTTTCTAATATATTGTGACACAGGTTTCTTTGGCAGGGGTTGTATTGTAAGTGATCAAACTAAAACTATTTATAACGTTTAGTTTGTTACAATTTGGTGCATTGTATTAGGTCCCAACTACCAAAGGGGGGCCTCGGAACATAAATACTTGCAACTTATACACCAGAATACATCGATTCAACTTTGTTCTAATAGATCCTGTCTTCCGCCTCAGACAGCTTCTAGGCCCAGACTCGAGCTCCCACCAGGTTAGCAGTATTATCCTCCCAGACTCTGGCGGTCTCATACTGTCCCCGACTGTCCGACTGCGAGGCGTCCCGCTTCACACGCTTAAGCAGTGATGAACGCTCCGCCTTGTATCTCTTAGATATTATAATTGTATTGCCAGCACCTCTGATTAAGTTTTAAAGAAATAAAGCTGTCAATTATCAAAAAAATCTCCTGGCGGGACCTTGACTCATTAACCTCTGAAAAACTATATCCCTTCTTCAACCCACTCTTCCAATCCCTAGCTCCTATTTATTCGACATCCTCTATTGACAAAATGGTGGAATGCCTCTCAGCCAATCTTTCCACTTTCCTAAACCAACACGCTCCTCTCAAAACTCTCACTTTTAGACGTCCTGCCGCTCCCTGGATAAGTACCGAAATCAGAGAGTTAATGAGGAGTAGAGATTCTGCCAGAAGACGTTTCCGGCGCACCCGTTCCGCTGAAGATTACTCCTCTTTTAAGTCCCTACGCAATCTAACTCAATCTTCCTTATGGCGCGCCAAACCACAGTTTTTTCATAACTCCATATCACAAGCGCACGATCCTAAGTCCAAATTAAAAATCCTCAGAAAACTATCAGTTGTCAAATCCAAATCCTGTACTCAATATCCTATCGATCCTGATGAATTAAACCTCCATTTTGCCAACCCTCCTTAGTCCTTCTATTCCTCATTCCTTCTCATATTCTTTTACACAAAGCTTCGACCCTGATAATTTTTACGATTTTTTATATTCGGTTTTAGCAACAAAACTTAACCGTCAAAGTAACTCACTCGACCCGAAATTGGGGTCACCTGTGGTGTAGTGGTTAGCATGGCAACCTAATATACTAAAGGTCGCGGGTTCTCGTCCCGAGGTGGCCCTAGGATTTTTTAATGGGAGTAAAAAATCTTTGGCTATGCCGTCCCTCGGATAGGACGTAAAATGGAAGACCTCGAGCCTGTACGATGTCAGGTACTCGTTAAAGATCCTTATCCTCATTATACCTGGTTAGGCAAAATTTCGGACTCCCATCGTAGCATGGTCCGATTGGCCTTAGTACCATAAAAAGACTTTAAACAAACAAACAATCGACCGGAAATTGCATGCTAGTTTACATGTGGTTTTTGAGAAATGAGCAAACAACTGAGAGGAAGTTCGAAAATTTCGTTTTTGTTTGACTAAAATTTTAAGACAACCTACCAGAGGTGGCAGATGTTCTTACTTGAATTTTTTCATGGTCAACAATTGACTAACAAGATGATAATAACAAAATCACATTTTCCCCTAACTAAGAGTAACCACTTTATGTAGGCTAGGTGTCCCACAGAAGGGTCTTAGGGTTGACCAATTGCAATTGTGATGTGATAGATGTTCCTGCAACAGTTTGAACTCTGCATTGAAGATAGTAGTAGAGTGCCTTACTCACTGAGTTGGCATGCTTCCTGAATACACATTCACTAATGGATATGGATTTAATTACTAAAACTGAAACAGTTGCATTGGCTGGAATTTACTGGACAGGAGAATTGAAATTAAAATTCCTTACATGCTGAGCCTAAGATAAAATGACAGTTGACAGAAGCCTATTTGAATATATGGGCTTTGCATTGGTTATAATCAACTGGTTTTGGTAAAAGAATGTAATAGCAGGTAACATCCTAACACTCAGCCACCTTGTCCCCAAATAGGGTTATAATGGAAAGGTTTACTGAAGAGGAATAGTATAGCCAATAACTGTAGACCACATTACCAATTAAAACAATTTTTTTCAATCTAGAATTTTTTTTACCTCCACTTACAAAGTAATGGTTAACTTAATAATTATCTTTACCTAATTAAGAGAAAAAGTGAATCAATACTTTACGTATCACTTGTAGAAAACTTTTGTAAATTGTGAAATCTCTTTCATTTCATACCTCATTCAAGGAAATTCATATTTCCGGGAGACCAGAAAAATGGATCAATTAGGATATATCTGTCATTCCAGAGAATAAGTGGTAAAGTCAAATTTCATAACTTTTCAGGGCATGATTGGTAAATGTTGAACAGTATTGCTGCATTATCAGGTTTATATTATCAAGCATTAAAATTCCATCAAAAATGCCAAAATAGTAGCTACTTGTTATTACAGCCATTAAACCAACAAACCATTAAACCAATAGATCTTATCAGTAATGAGATTAGAGTTGGATATTTGTACAATGACCGATTAAAACAGATTTAACGCAAATTATAATAACTCCATATCAAATGAACTCCTAGAGTTATACACTTATTCATGCGAAGAACCGCCTTCATGTTTCTTTTTAGCCACTTAACCCTTTAGGGTTTATTCGAATTTTGGAGTAAATTCGACTTAACCAGTTATTCACTGGAATGACAGATATGATTCTGGGATCAGTATATAATCTACCAGGCAATATTAGGTAAAGGTACTGAAGTGGGCCTGATGGGCGTGGCATGTTTTGAGAGGTTATGGGACCATGATGTTATCAAACTTCCATCACCTTTTTTTCAGTTAAAAAGTGCCTTGATTGGCTTTAATAGATTCTAGCTTTCGACTCCCGCTCGCTCTTCAGAGATAAATAAACCCCCTAAAGGGTGTTTTTCAGTGGAGATCGGACCTTACTTAGAAGGGCGCCTTAGTGAACGATGCATCAGCCCCACTTCAGTACTTGTACCCAATATTATATATAGTGTAACAAATTAAGGAAAAGAAAAAAGAAAATTAGTAATGAAAATATATATATATATATATATATATATATATATATATATAATAAAATGAATATATGTATATTATGAACATATATATCACATTTCAGTTTATTTTGAAATTTAAAAACACATAATATTGAAGTTATAATAACAATAAACTAAACACTAAATTTATCACAATGAGATTAGATTGATGAATTGGAATTTAGTTTCAATGCTTATATACTACCTGTTTACAACAATTTTAGAAATATATTGATTGGTTCTCATTCTTTCATTAGCAAACAAATAATCAGTGCCTAAAAATATATAGGTAAATATTCCATTAAATAGTAAAATAACTGATTTGTAACAAATACTTTATAAAAAATAACACTGACTGATGACTATATCAAATATTAATAAATAGTAATTATTAATCACTAGCATTGGTTTTATAGCACTATCATGAAAACCATAGGTTGAAAGAAGAATTGTGAGAATCTATTTTACTTTATAGTCATAGAGTATTCACATTATATGTTGGTTTTACTTTGGAAATATTATTGACACACTCACAGGAAAGTTACAATAACAATTCAATAAGCAAGTGAAAAAGAGAACATTTATTTCCATGATTAGTTTTTCATGAAACGTAATTTAATAAACATCATCTAACTTCTATCCAACATTTTATATCCTTTATTTGATTCCAAATACCTCTCGACAACTTTAAATATAGCTAACACCACAGCAACTTCACCACAACTTATAACCTGAAACAATTTAATGGCATCAGTGATATCCAAATCTTTCAAAGCATTCCTCAGATGATCAGCCAATTGTTCTTTCTGGGATAAAGTCAATTCTTCCCTTAAAATCTGAACTACTGGTTTAAATTTATTTCTGGTTAATGAATAGGCACCAAGTCCTCCAATCGTGGCTCCTGGAAACAAAAAAAATTGCTTTATGTCAAATCAACAAAATTTTGTTATGTATATGTAACAATCATTTTATTAATTTTAAGTTACAATAAAATAAATACTGGTATTGGAGGGGCCTTGAGCCTGATACCTCATGGATTTACAAACTCTTTTGAGGTAATTCAACTCATAGAAAATAATATTAGAGAAAAAAAACACCAAATAAGTAGATCAGTATAACAACTGTATAAATAAATAAGGATTTATAGCAGGGGGACAAAAATAATTTCAAATGTTTTGATGAAATTTTATTCACTGACATGAAATTATTCGTATAATGTGTGGATTATAATTATTATAATCCACTAGATAAATAATATCAGAAATATATCTCTCGCTAAGGGAATAAAAAAGAATATAAAACAATATGATACTATAAAGCTGTTAAGTTTATTGGGTTGTTGCCCCTAATATCACATCTTATGAGGGGGCTTAAATGGCAAAGGAAATTTTTTTGTTCATAGGAAAACAAAAAATACTTTTTCCTGTAAAGTATCTTTGATTTTTTTGTTTATATGGAGAAATTAACTCTCTAATTATACCTAAAAACAAGAAATGGATAAATATAAAACATGAAAAATCTGGTGCGATGCGCACAACACACAACTTTCACTTACCAACTTTGATTAGAAATAGACATGTTTTGTTAAATGCCATTTCTCAAAGTCACACAATTTTATTCCCATATTCATTTACTTATTTTTCTTTGTTTTTGCTCTTTTAAGTACAGTTTTTTTTTATTATTAAATAAAAGTTTTTACCTGTGATAATTCGGCAATGCAAACATAATACTCCAAGTCGTCTGATTTTATAATTCTTTATGTAGTTATAGAAAATGTCATATAGTTACCATGAAACAAATCATTTCCATTAAATGAACAGAACATCTTTAATTATAAACAATGGTCTATCTTTAAAGGCGTACGGGGTGGCCTCAACGTGTTTTATGAGTTGACGGAATATTTGTCTTTTTTTTTCTTGTATAAGTTTACTTGATTTTTTTCATATTTCATATGAATTTCATGTCAACGTGTTTTGGAATACATACATATTTAATGGAAATGATTTGTTTCCTTGATAACTAAATGAATTTTCCAACAATAATATGCTATGGAATATTATGCCTGCATTCCAATATAATCACACAAAAAAATAAAAAAATTTAATTAACCATAAAAAATTTTATTGCACTTAAGAGAGAAAATACATGATGCTCAAATTATTTAAAGCAGTTTATGGTGTTAAAAACATATGGTAGAAAATAATATTTAATGATTATATTTTAGTTTACAAATTTTAGTTCCATAATAGATTTATGAATGAAATATAAGGTGGTTTTAGAGGAACAATAATTGTTTTCGGTATCTGGAAAGGCATAAGAAACAAAAATTTGAAAATTAAGTTTCGATTTATTACGTGCCATAAATAAACATATTGATTCACCTTCACAATATATTTACAAAAAGCAACTCACAGTAAAAAACAAGCAAGCAGTAATAAAAAAAAAACTCAACTGTGGATGAAATTAGGCCCCTTAAAAAAAGAAATAAACAATAATAAATCGAAAATTACTGAGAACTTTCATTTTTTTCAATACAAATTTTAATACTCTATAACTTATGGAGACAAATAAAAATAAGTAAATAAATATTGAAATATATGTGAAGTGAACACATCGATTTCTAATCTACGTAGGTTGGTAAGTGAAAGTTGTGCGCGCATCACACCAGATTTTTTAATATTCCAATAATCAATCCCTTTTTTACTCTAAATTCAATTCATGTTTTACAATTCTAAATATTATTTATATTCTTTTAATAAGTTAATATTTATATATTTAATATGGTTTGTATTGTCATGTGGAAAACCAATTTGTTCTGAAATCCTACGAGTCAAACATAGAAGGCTAAAGTATACAAGTTTCTCAGAGTCAAACTGTGGTAAGATTTGGGGAGGTGCTAGTCAAAAGCAAGATAAATCAGAGAATGAACGATACAGGGGTGAGCCAATGATTGTTTAATTCAAAAAGAAAATGATGCAGTGAGGTTCCTCGATTTTAGTTTTTTTTTTGGTTTGCACTTTTTTGGTTGTTTCGAATTTTGTTTCGTTTTTAAGGTTCAGTACATGGCACTTTTGTTTGTAAATGTTAAAGTTAAGTAGATTAGAGTAAAAATCAAATTTTCTGCGGCTTGGCAGTCTGAGGGAGTCCAAGTCTGAGATGGAGAGAGTCTAAGTCTGGGACAGGCAGAGTGAGGCTGGGGCAGGCACTGACAGGCCAGGAGTGGGATTCGAGTAGTATAATAGCCCAAGTATCGAGTATACGAGCGACCCCAAGTATTTATGTGTTATGAGACTCCCTCACCCTTTGGTAGTTGGGACCTGGAGATCGTTTATTGTACACAATAAATTACGTAAATAGTCTCTAGTTTGATTGATTAACAAACAACCCTTGCCCAAAGATCCCTGTATCACGATGGACTGGTATATTTAAGAGGAGGGGTGATATATATTTCTGAATGGTTGTTATCTTGGTTATTGTTTAGCACTGATGAAGACCTGAAATTTAGGTCGACGTTGGCACAATCAGATATGTAATATCTACATATAGTGTTACTTTTTCACCACAAAACCCAACCATTTCCAAGGTCAACTACCTTCAATCATGAATAAATATAGATAACTGACTGTGCTTTATCTTTAACTATCTGAGCTAATAGCTGTGTTAATGATTAAAACTCTATTTGTTAAATCCGTTTATTTTGTTTTTAATGATATGTGGTTTGTTTTTAATGATATGTGGTACTTTTATTTCCAGATTCTATCTAGCTTACCAACTTGGTCATGTACCCATCAAGTGTATTAAAATAACCAAAGCTATAATGACACTTAGATCAGCTAGTCGAAGGTTAATTTACAATATGATACAGAACATAATCTAGTTTTTATTTGAATTAATTAAGTGTGACAGAAAAAAATAAACAAAAACCTGAAGTAACATATGCAATAGGAAGATAAAGGTATACTGGGAAAAGAATCCCTATATTTAACTATTACCTGCTACAAGACCAAAAGGACCCCCTACAAGACCACCAGCGAATGTTGTCAAGGCACTTAGACCAGCACCAGCAGCAGAACACTTTAAGGCAACCTTTACCTCTTTTTGTTCACAAACTAGTTCGGCAGCATTCAAAAGCTCTTCACCATTGATAGGCATCTTAAACTAAGAATAGAAATGTTAGCTTTAAGTATTCTGAAAGATAACAAATATGTACCACATTAAAATTATATCTATTTATAAAATAAAATAAAATTATATCTTCTTTGGATTCTTTTAATATGTACCACATTAAAATTATATCTATTTATAAAATAAAATAAAATTATAGCTTCTTTGGATGCAATCCGGTTTTTGAAATTCCTCTTGAAGGCACTACTTGATCCCCAAGATTTTATAAAAGACTAAGTTATCGTAAAAGATCAATTTTTCATCTCCCGTAACCAACCTTTTCAATAATGGGTCATTCTGTTGCCTCAACAAACAGAAATGCGTGTTGCCAAGTTGACTTCGGTTAGAGAGTGAGGGACCTAAACTTATACCTTGAAACATAGCCCAGCTTGTGTAAATATTTTTCTAAGCCTATGTGCGACACATTCAGGGCCATAGAAATCTCTCACACAGATTGGGTGGGATTTTGATCAACAATTGCTTAAACATTTCTCGTTTCAATTTTATTTGGGCGACCAGACCGTGGAGCATCATTGGTTTCTGAATGAAATTTGGCACACCAATTTTGAACAGTGCGTTAGATTAAGGCATCATTCCTATAAATACTACAAATTTTTCTATGAGCTTCTGCAGCACGCCTACCTTTTTTTAGATAATACAACAAAATATGGCGATAATGAATGATATTTTCTTTCATATTCAAGGTGCAATAGCAAATACAATACTAACAGCTATTTTCAACTTACTTATAGCTAGTTTCAACAGTCGTTAATGTATTACAAACAGGATAAATAATCCACATTAGCGATTAATTAATTAGATAACAAGTGTATCATGGAGACATAAAAATAAACAGAAAAACTGAAAGAACTTATTTGCCAACCCAATATATCCACACTCTCCTCATAGCTATTATTTAGTTCTTTCTAAGCAAATTACTTAGTTCTGTTTAAAATAATGGTTTATTTAACATTGCACTTCTATTTTTACTAATCAATATCATTTTTCGCATTTAATTTCACTCTATAAATATTATGTCAGCATTATGAAGTATAATTACCCCAAAACATCAACTTTAATGTCAGAACATAACTAAAAAAAATAAAAAGGAAATCACTTAAATAAATTGAAACAATTTTGATAACAATGTCCAAATAAAAATTATATTACCTGCAAATTATAAACTAATTCCAATAACTTTTATAACTATTTTTAAATAGTTATAAAATTAGTTCCATAACAAAGCTAATAACTGTAATTTAAACTTTATAGATAATTATTAACACTATTTTGAATTGTTTTCTAGAACCAAATAGATGCTACCAAAAACTGAATTAACACAGGATAAAAATTGTGAAATGAAACAGGATAAAAATAACACTACTCAAAATATAATGATTCACAGGCTAACATCCAAGGCGCATTTGAGGTTATCACCAAGTTTTAGAAAGATAAACGGAGATGGCGCCACCATATAAATCTGGGTAAACTGAACAGTGGCTCAGGGGCCGTTTAGTAACGCGCCCTTCGCAGTAAGTAGTGAGGAGCTTAGCAGTGAAATTTGGATAACAGGTTATCTCGTAACCGTTACAAGTGATAGCAGGTTCCGATAATAGCTGATTTTAGTAGCATGTGTTCACTGTATTACTCTGCCGATTCGCTTTATTTATAATTTATGCAATAAAATATTTAGATCATAAAGGGACTTCCAAATTAATTAATTTTGCATTTTAAAAAATTAGCTATAAATACAAAAGTATGATAATTTTCAAAAAATCTGCACCAGCAAGCCACTCTAAAATGTGTTCCCTTTGACAACCGGAAATCGATACTTCCCTTTACTATATATTTCATATTTAGGCAAGTGAGTGTAAAAAAGTAAATAGAATAAAAACTTTTTTAATAAAAAACAATCGCACATTTTTTAAGAAATTTTTATAATGCATATAAAAAATGTGGTGCGATGCGCGCAACAAACAACTTTCACTTACTTATTAAATTACTTAGATTAGACATTGACGTGTTTTGATAAATATGTAACGCCATTCCTCAAATTGACACAAATTTGTTAATTCTACATTCATTTAATTATTTCTGTTTGTATTCGATCTCTAAAGTATACTCAAATTTGTTATTGTCAAGCAAAGTAAGTCTGATTTTATAATTCTCTATTTAGTTGTTTGAAACTTCATTTGGTTACCAAGGAAATAAATCATTTCCATTAAATATGAATGTATTCCAAAACACCTTGATAACTCTTTAGCATGAACAGTGCGCCTTTCCTTAAACAAAAGTGTCATTAAAGGCGTACTGCACATAAGGGTGTTCAACGTGTTTTATGAGTTGTCGGAGTATATTTCTTTTTTCTCCTGTATATGTTTAATCGATTTTTTCATATTTAGCTATTTTTTATTTTTAGGCATAACAAAAAGTAAGGTACTTTATAGTAAAACAAAAAAGTCCCCTTCCCCAATTAAGCCCCCTCAGACCTTTTAAATTATGATAAAACTCACCTGATATTAAACAATACTTGATTGTCATTAAACAAGACGAGTTTGACCAAAATCGTTAGAAGCATTTTTGAGAAAATTGAAAAAAAAAAAAAACGTAAAAATGAGATATTAATGAAATAAAGTGCTACCTCCGTTTATTCGATTTTGATGAAATTTATGCTGTTGTTGTTTTTACACCACAACACATATACACCAAATACCCAATTTCAGGTTCATATGGTTTATAGGCGGGCGCAATCGACTATAGGGTGCGTTAGTAGCATTTTCAAAATGTCGGAAAAAACGGGGATAGACTTAGTTGATGTAATAGAGATAGTTGGTAATTTTAAGAGACCATTAATTGTAGGGCAGGCTATTCTTGATGCAAACCACATAATAACATGTGGAATATTATCTAGAAGTAAAAAAACAGTTATTTTACAAGCCTTATGCCTTCAAACTAGCAATTTTAAAGGACTGCCCCATCAAATAAAAGTGGAAATCAAATTTATTAATAATAATAAGCAATTTTCTTGTCATAGTAAGTGTAAAGCTGGTAGTTCTGGTAAATGCAAACACATCATTGTAACTTTACTCTACGTTTTTCGATTAGTAATAACATTAATTACCTATTCATACAATCATTGTTATGACAGCTTAGATTCTTTGTCATATTATTTATTTATTAGTCAAAACTTTCGGGCTTCGCATTGAAAACTTGGAACAATTAAGCACAACGGATGTAAGACAAAAATGGGGAACATTAAAAAAGAAAAACAAATATGACACCATGGTCCCAATGTTATTTGCTTAAAACCAACATTTTGGAATAATAAAATGTCAAATACTAATATTTACCTGGATAAACATAGTCACTTTCTTTAAAATGAAGACTAAATATCGTCATATGTTTCGAAACAGGCTTATCTATTCTTAATTTTACAATCCACTCTTTAAGAAGCTTTTTATTTTTTGAAAACAAATGGAATGACACATCTTTAGATTTTTTTGAAGAACACTGAGGGACCGAGCAATACCTATTAGAAATTTTTCCAATAATTTTTGGCTCAATCGGGTTTTAATTATGGAAAAATAAATTAAAAACGGCAAAAAACCCTATGAATCCCAGGTAATCGCACGGCTTCTATCCCCGTTTCTCTAGTTCCTTCTAGTTCCTCAAAGAAGCAGCACCGTCGCTTGCGCTCGCCTATAGTTTTAGAGCAAGTCTGTTCGCACACAGATCATTTCGCGGTGTTTGGTTATTTGGACTCAGGGGACCCCAAAACGTGTATTTCCGATGAAAATCAGAAGTCGACATTTTTCACGATCGCAATACTTTCCCTTACTATATATTTCATACATAGGTAAGGGAAATTAAAAAAATAAATAAACAAAACTAACAAGTTAAATTACTCAATCAGGAAATTGTTTTGGTGTAATGGATTTGGAGAGAGGCGTGTTCTTCTATCACTGGTAACGTTCCCAGATTTATAAAAAGGCACTGATGTCGTCAAAGCATTGAATTTTTTCTTCATAAGTTGAATGATTAGTGGCTCAATTTGTTGCTTCTGTTTCCACCAAATCAACTCCGCCAATGGATGCAGTGTTGCTACCCCTAGTGAGCTAGGTGAACCACTGCCAGTCTCAAGCCTGGATAAAGGAGGGTTGAGCGTGAGGGATACGCGACCTTCTTCTTCTTCTTCCTCTAAGTCCTGTGTGCCGCTAAGCATGGAGTTGCCGTCCCGGTCCAGCGAGCCCATTGGACTCTGTCCCTTGCCATTCTTCTCATCTCCGGGATGGTTAGTCCTCTTGCTGCTCCCAGTTTCCCAATGTAGTCGGAGTACAAACATCTGGGTCTGCCACAAGGACGTCTTCCTTCCGGTCTGGCTTCAAAAAACCACCTGGCCTTTCGGCTATCGTTCATTCTACAGACATGCCCGAACCACCTCAATTGTCGCTCCTCCAGGATGTCCCACACTGATCTTACTCCCAATTCCTCGCGGATCCTGTCATTTCTAATACAGTCCCTCCTGGTTTTCCAACTATTCTTCGGAGGAATCTCATTTCAGCTGTTACCAACTTGCTTGCATGTTTATCTAGGGTAGTCCAGCTTTCAGATCCGTACAAAAGCACAGGTAGGAAAACAGATTCAAATATCCTAATTTTAGCCTCTCTGCTAACTTCATGTTTCCCAATGACGGTTTTGGATATATGGTAGTATAGTCCATTGGCCTTCATCACCCGATTTATACCTCCTGTTCTATTTTGCCATCTTTGCCCATGACTGTCCTTAGATACGTTTAGGCGTTTGTTGTTTCTAGTAGTTCGTCATTACAGAATATCGTAGGCTCCAGATCTTCTCTACCAACACACATAGTTTTGCTTTTTGCCGGATTTATGCTCAACCCTCTTAGCCGGAGTTCCTCATGCCATTCGTTTAATAATGTTTGCAGAGCTTCCTGGGAATCCGCAATCAGTACTATGTCGTCGGCATAGATCATTGCCAGAGCATTGTTAGATTCCAGTACCCCACCACAGCTCTCGGAGTTCTTCTTTAGCAGACCTTCAGATCCATACCTCATCCATAAGAAGGACAAAGAGCAGAGGACTAAGGCTGTCTCCCTGCTTTACTCCTTTATAAAAGTGAAAAGATTGGGATGATTGACCGTTAAGCCTCACTATGCCCTTTGGGTCCTGGTAAACTGATTTGATGGCGCTCACTAGATTTCCTGGCACTCTTCTTCTAATCAACGCGTCCCAAATCTCCTGCCTCTGAACTGAATCGAAGGCTGCCCTTAGGTCCAGAAATGCCAGTTACGCTGCCTTGCCACGATCCCATGCTTTTTCTACGATCATTCCGAGAGAGAATATGTGGTCCTGGGTCTGTCTACCAGGTCTGAAGGCGGCTTGCTCCTCTTCCAGATCTTGTTCTACCAAATTCCTCAGTCTTTGTTCTAGTATTCTTGTATATACCTTATACACTACTGAGGATAGACAAATCGGCCTATAGTTTCCACATTCACTTTGACTGCCCTTCTTGTGCATAGGGACTATATTATTCTCCCATTCTTGAGGTAAACGCTTAAAGTCCCAAACTCTTTGAAAAAGCATTTGGAGGTACTTCACCATTTTGCACCCACCATATTTAATGTATTCTGGGGCTATACCGTCTGGTCCTGGAGCTTTTCCTAGCTGGATTTTCCCAAAAGCTAATGCCACCTCATCTTCTTCAATTGCATCGTCCATGTCATCTGGGTAGGCATCATCCGTTCTCCCTCTTCTTCGGCAGTCCCGGAAATTGCTATTTCAACGTTCTTCCATGCTAAATTTTCCCTGGAAGAACTGCCTCCAGACTTCGAGTATTTCCTTTTCCTCCGTCACCAGCCTCCCTTGTGTATCCTTAATGTTCCTCACAGGCTTTGACTTTTTTCCTCTCAAGGCCTTGGTGATGTGCCAGAACTTCCTTTCATTTTCCTTATAGTTCTGCTCTAGTCCTCGGCCAAACTCCTCCCAGGTCTTCATTTTCGCAGATTTGACTATTCCTTTGACCTCATTCCTGTTCCTAACATATTCTTCCCAGTGAATGCGTTGTTTTGTCCTGTTGTATGTTTTCCAGGCCTCCTTCTTGAGCTTCACTACACTTTTAACCTCGCCATTCCACCATTTTGTCTTCTTGATAGAAGGCCTTATTTTCTGGGTGTTAATACTTCGGACGCAGTGTCGAGTATGCACTTCTTTATTTCACTCCAAAGAATGTCCAGCTCACTGTCAGCGTTTATAACCTGGAGGTGTCTCTTGAGCAATGTCCGGTATTCCTCCTGTTTTGCTTCTATTCTCAACTTGCCCACATCTATCCGGCTGTACGTTTTGCTGAGCCTCTTTTTTGGTCTGACTACTCTTGTATCTGCAACAAGAAGTTTGTGGTCTGTACTTAGTTCTGCGCCCCTTACGACTTTAATATCAGTGATGAACCTTCGGAGATCTCAGTCTATTATGAAGTAGTCTATAATACTTTCTCTTAAGCCATGCTCTCCTCTACTCTCAAATGTAATCTTATGGGCCCTTTTGTGTTTGAGCCACGAGTTGCCTATAAGCATGTTATTCTCTATACAGAATTCTATAAGCCTTTGTCCATTACTATTATGTGCATTTTCACCTCCCCAGGGGCCCATTACACCATGTGCATTAATGTTGTTACTTCCCGTTCTAGCATTCAGGTCTCCACAGATAAGTACCAATCTGTTTTTGTTTCTGGCATTGTCAACTGTCCTTTGGAGGTCCTCATAGAATTGTTCCTTGTCATCTACTCCAGCATCCTCAACCGGGCATACACTTGTATAACAGTAACCTTGCCAGCTGACAACTCTATATCCATTGCAATTATTCTTGATGAAATTGGTAGGTGATACGCGACCCCACCTCTATAAAAACGGTAAAGCCCAGAATCTGCCGCAAAAGAATGGTGAAGGTTAAAAATACAAAGATATTCCCCAGAGGGACCTATACGGATACAGGTGGGTCCCGACCAACACCAAGTCTTAAAAAAAGATTCAAAGAAGAAAGAGGAAAGGAAGAAGAGGAGGAGGAATAATCAGAGATATGAGATTAGGATAGGTACCTGGAATGTTCAGAGTATATTACAACCAGGGCCAAGCAGAACATTGGAAACTATGCTGGAGCAATATAAAGTAGATGTGGTGGCTCTACAAGAAATCCGATGGGGTGATACGAAAATAGTATCACTTGAAAAGTATATATTAGTAACAGCGGCTCTAAGGAGAACCGGAGAGGCACCGGATTCATGATGAAGAAAAATATGCGACACACACTGTTGGGATACAAATGCGTCGATGATAGAATCTGCAGAATCAGATTGAAGGGGAGATTCTGCAATTTATCAATAATTAGCACACATGCTCCATGTGAAGATGCAGAGGAGGAAACAAGGAAGCATTCTATGTCCAACTGGCCAAGATATACAATGAAATACCGCAATACGACACAAAGATTGTACTTAGCTATTTCAATGCTCAAATAGGCAAAGAAGAAATATTTAGACCCACAATTGGACAGCATAGCAGACACGATACTACAAATTACAATGGCTTCCGAATTGTTGAGTTTGCTACCTCGAAAGATTTGAAGGTAATGACCACAATGTTCCCCCACAAAAATATCCACAAGGAAACATGGGTAAGCCCAGGTGACCGAACGAGAAGCCAGTTGGACCACATACTAGTGGACACAAGGCACCGTTCGCACATAAGAGATGCGCGAAGTTTCAGGGGGGCAGACTGCTGCTCGGATCATTTCCTAGTTCTGGCAAAGTATAACCAACGCCTAGCACAGAGGAAGAGGGCATTGGAGGAAAAAGCATGTAGGTTTGAGATGGAAGGGCTGATGGAATTATCTACTCGACAGAGGTATAGAGAGAGACTCCAACACCAGTGTCAGGAGTGGACTGGGGAAGAACTTTGCGCGGAGGAAAGGTGGAAAAGATTAAGAGAATCTATCAGGAATACGGCAAACGAAGTTCTGGGAGAGAAAAAGACTAGAAGAAGGAATCCATGGTTTGATGGGGACTGCCAAAAGGCCATACAAGAAAGGAATGAGGCCCGAATGAAGATGCTCCAAAGAAAAACCCACAGTATGTATGTGGCATATTCCGAAAAAAGAGGAAGTGCCAAAAGAATAATGCGAGATAAGAAAAGAGCACACGAGGCTAGAAAACTTGAGGAGATGCAAGAACATTTCCAGGTGCGAGAAAGCAGAAAGTTCTACAAGGGCGCTAAGTGGCTAAGACAGGGCTTTACCCAACAGACTGAAATGTGTCTGGACAAATGCGGAAACCTTCTCACAGAGGCGGAACTAATTAAATCTAGATGGCTCCAATACTTAAAGGAAATGCTAAATCCTGAAGCAAGCAACTTACACCTCCACCAGATACAGCAATCGGACAATGATGAGGATATGGAGGAGGAAATACCTGACCAAGATGAAATAGTGGATATAATTTTGTCCCTAAAAAATAATAAATATCCAGGGCCCGATGAAATTCCTTCAGAATTAATAAAATATGCAGGAGAAGACACTTGGGAAGAGATTTACAAGTTGATATGGGACTTATGGATGGAAGAAAAAATGCCAGCAGACTGGGGAGAAGCTATCATAGTCCCTATCCATAAGAAAGGGAACAAACTTCAATGTTGAAATTACAGAGGCATAGCTCTTCTTCCAACAGTTTATAAGGTCCTGTCGGTGGCAATATGTAAGAGACTATTGGTGAGGAGTGAGTAATTATTGGGCGAGTACCAGAGCGGTTTCCGCCCGGGACGGTCAACTATAGATCACCTATTCTCAATAAGACAAATGATGGGGAAGACTTATGAGTACAATATTGATTTACACCATCTCTTTATCGACTTCCGACAGGCATATGATAGTGTGGACAGAGGAAAACTGTTACAGGCATTGCAGTTACTAGAAATACCTAGCCAATAAGATTAACGAACAAGCTAATAAGATTGACGAAGATGACCCTGGAAAGGACAAGCTGCACGGCTAAAACTAGAGTAGGCATTTCAAATTGCTTTCAGGTCATCAGTGGCTTAAGACAGGGGGACCTATTATCACCTGTACTATTTAATCTCGCCCTCGAAGTTGCCATTAGAAGCATAAGGACGAATCCAGGTGGCACCATTTACAATAGGCTCACACAACACATGGCGTATGCCAATGATGTAGTCATTACAGGAAGAACCAAAGCAGCATTGGCCAGTGCTGTAGAAGAATTTAAAAGAGCAGCACAAGATTTAGGGCTACGTATAAATTGCGAAAAGACAAAATATATGAAAACCTCTAGACAAATCGGGCAGAGAGGAGAGATCGTTGAATTGGGAGAAAACGTGTTTCACAGCTGCTGTACATTCAAGTACCTGGGAGGAGTGACGGATAGTAACAACTTAGAAGTTGAAATTAAAGGCAGAATTGTAGCAGGAACCAGATGTCTATATGCCCTGCAAAAAGCTCTCCGGTACAAAACCTCTCTAGCAAAGCAAAGCTAATATTACACAAAACGGTAACTAGACCAGTAGTAATGTATGGCAGTGAGACATGGACTCTGATCAAGGAAAACAGAACAGCTCTCATGGTTTGGGAGAGAAGAGTCCTGAGGAAGATCTTTGGAGCTGTCAAAGAAGAGCACAGGTGGATAATCAGAAGCAACACCGAACTAATGGAATTGTATGGGGAGCCTGATATCCTATGTGCTGTCAAGAAAGGCAGAATAAGATGGCTGGGAAATGTTGAAAGAATGGAGCCATGCAGACTGCCAAAAATGATGCTAAATGGTGCACCAGGAGGGAAAAGGAAAAGGGGCAGACCCAGGCGTAGGTGGATAGACGACCTAGAAGAAGACTTGAAGAAACTGGGGATTAATAATTGGAGGAGCCTCACTGGAGACCGCGAGGGTTGGGGAAGAATGGTGGCAGAGGCCCAGGTCCTACAAGGGCTGTAGCGACCAACAGTAAGTAAGTAAGTTTCCACCAAATCAAAGGATCTTTCTTCTTCAGATATAGCGAACCGATATACCGATCAAATTAGTTATTGCTGAGGCTCTCACTGTTCCTCTTGGAACAACTTGCATAACCAATCTATCAAATTCCTCCCGAATTGATGATGGGATACTTTTGGTTGGCGGTGATTCGGAATTTTCCACTGTGTCCAAGACTTCTTTGTTTGTTTCTTATATAATTTTCTGCAAACTACGGATAAAATCTTTTTTTGTTCTCCCTCTAATGTAAATTAATTGTATGGTAGCATCTTATATCTAAGATCCTGAATAGTTGCAAAACGAATTGTTGCTACATTTTTAAATTTTGAACCAAGAGAATTTCTTAGGTTTGAAATGACTATAACCAGAGATTTGTTAGTGAATTGTTCTTTAAATATTTCAATCGTCCATTAAGTCCTCAGAAAAAAATCATGACTTGACTCCCAATTACATAACTTCTCCCCACTCATCTGCCTTTAAATTTCATCAAATCAAATGGCTCCAATATTTAGCCCAGATTTCTGCTCAATTGCTCTATATGCTTTGTGTGCTAAGAAGAGTGATAAGTTCTTCTGGCTCAGAAAAATGTCGAAGCATAAGAAAAGTGGTTCCATTTGGTTTCTACAGCTGGTATCAGCTTTTTTGGTTTTACTATACCTAAATTGGTCTGTGTTTTTAAGATTACATCATTGCTGCATGTACTCCTTTTAAAAATGAGCTATTATTGATCTCACTTTTGTTGATAAGCATGCCAGACTTATAAGACCACCATTAACATTAAGCATATGAGCAAGGAAAATAGCATCTCTTTCTTCCATCTTTCATCTTCCAAACAGCATAATCATTAAGTGCACTCACCATGTTTGTAGCATTGTCTGTAATAAAAACATATTTTATTTTTCAGTCCCATATTCCCAGTGATTTCTTATATTGCCGCTGCCACATGTTTTCAAGTGTGTGAGCACGATAGAATTTTGCATGATAGCAAAATGGATTTCAACTTAAATGATGGATGAAATATGCTGTGACAGCTATATATGGATCGATATTCCTAGATGTATTCATTAGTGTTTCCCTTTTAAACCATTAAACTTTCTTATAATAAATTTTCCTTTTGTAAACATACTCTAACATAGAATAGGGGGAAAAAATCTCATATATTATTTTATATTATATTTATAAAAATATTTTTTAAAAATATAAACTATTTTGCTGAACAAACAACTTATGAAAGGTAGATAGTACTAAATAAAAACCTATACAAATTAAAACACTTGTTTTAAAATTGTAGGAATCAAAATCATGAAATATGATTTGAAAAATTTATATGAACCATACAACAGAATCAGCCTGATTCATAAAATAAAAATGCATATGATATTAATTTCGAAAAATAAAAATGTTTAGTCCTCCTTGGCTAAGAAAATGTCAGAAGAACAGTCTCCTCCAGGATACCTGAAATCATAAATAATTGTACTTATTCAATTTTTTTTTTTTTAGACAATTTTTAAATACTTTATTTAGAAGAGAAAAGATATGCCATGGTTGGTATTTGGTTCTAGGTCTCCCATAGTTCAATAAATAATAAATTCACTTATTCAGATGCATAATATATTGTTTTGTAATTCAACTTTTCATAATTAGAGTAAATATTAATATTTATAATTTGTTTTTGTCTATATGTTGTATTGGTATCTATTGTGTAATATAATGTAGAAGGCATTACCTATTACTCTGTGATTACCCTTATTAGGATAAAGTAGCATTCTTGTTCCAGCTGCGTAAATATTCAAATGAACTTTTTTGAGTTTATTTGTATGAAAAATATCCTCTCAATTATATCCAGAAAAAAAAAAAAAAGCAAACATAGCAGAACGACTAGGTGTAAAAGTGCATTAATCATGCAGATTAAGTTTTCTGTTCGCCAAGAGCATACTTTTAAAGCTATTTACCAACCCACCCTCCTACTATATGGGAGTGAAAGATGGGTGCCTCTAAGGTACATCTATAATAAGAAAAATGAAGCATTTTGAAAACATAGCAGTATCAATTTTTATTAGTTCTGTCAAGAATTTACAAGGCAACCACAAAATCAACTGATCCACCAACATGACCTATATATACCACCAACTGTGTGTGAGAACAGACTAGCTCAAAAACTATAGGTCGTACATTACTGAAATTGGGTATTTGGTGTATGTATATGCCCGAAATGTGACAGCGAAAATTTCATCAAAATTTGTCAAACGGAGGGGGTACTTTATTTAAAGAATTTTGTCTATTTTTTACGTTTTTCTCAAAAATGGCTCTAACGATTTTGATTAAACTCGGTATTAGGTATATTTATATGCCCCCGATGCGACAGTCAAAATTTCATCAAAATTCATTAATTGGAGGGGGCACTTTACTTAATAAATGTTGTCCCATTTTCACAAGTTTTTTTTTATTTACTCAAAAACGGCTTTACCGATTTTCATCAAACTTGGTATTTGATGTATGTATATGACCGTGATGCGACAGCCGAAATTTCATTAAAATTGGTTTAACGGAGGGGCCACTTTACTTAATAAATTTTGTCTTATTATCACGTGTTTTTTTTTATTTCCTTAAAAACGGCTTTACCAATTTTGATCAAACTCAGTATTAGTTGTATGTATATTCCCACGATGTGGCAGTCAAAATTTCCTCAAAATTGATCAATAGGAGGGGGCACTTTACTTAATAAATTTTGTCCCATTTTCACGTGTTTTTTTTTTTACTCGAAAATTGCTTTAACGATTTTGATCAAACTTGGTATTTGATGTATATATATGTGACAGCCAAAATTTTATTAACCATATCATGAAAATAAAAACTTTTATTTATTAATAAAAACATCTATTTTACTTAAGAGAGTAAATACGTGATACTCAAATTTTTGAAGCATCGCAGGTGTGTAAAAGTATGGTATCAGATAATAGTCTATAATTAATATAGGTATATTTTAGTCTAGAAATTTTAGTTCCATAATTAATTTTTGAAAACAATACAAAGCGATTTTAGAGGAACAGTAATCGTTCTTGATTTCCAGAAAGGCATAAGAGACGTAAATACACCTATCGATTCACCTTCAAAAGCAATTCGTAGTAAAAAACAAGCAAGCAGTAAAAGAAACTCGACTGTCGATGAAATAAGTCCCTTCATAAATAAATTAGTAATAATGAATCGAAAAGTGCTGAGAACTACCAAATTTTGCTATACAGATACCCTATAACTTATGGAGATATACAAATATAAGTATATACTTAAATGTGGAAAAATGTGTGAAGTTGAGGATTGGCGTTTATATATTATCAAAACACGTCGATTTCTAATCTAAGTAAGTTCGTAAGGGAAAGTTGTGTGTTGAGCGCATCGCACCAGATTATTTTGTTACAAGAGTAGTTTTACACAACTCAATACTAAAAATAAGGTAATGTGGAACGTTGATGATAAAAATCTTACCTGCACTCATGAGCTAAAACTGGACCATCTGGTTCAGAGTAAAAATCTATGAGGAAATTTTCATTTAATTGCATTCCTCCATTTACAGGATCAACATCTAGCTGAAGTAATACTGACCCCTTCCTATAAAAATATTAATTTTTATTTATTTACAGAAAACACTATAAATAAAATATAAAAAATCCTATCATTGATTAGACAGCTATTTTTAATACAGGTCAATAACTATTTTTAATACAGTAAATCACTTCCTTCTTCATTTACTACCCCTGTAGTGCCTTTTAGTGTAGGGGGAGTGTTTATGCAAAGATCACAATTATCTGTGCTTTTAGCTAGGTTTCTGGCTTTTCATGGATCCTTCCCCCTTGCTGTGCTAAGCAAATCGAGGTAGAACATCATTTGAATGGCTAGAGGTCTTCTACCATCAGGGACATATCACGTCGTTCAAAGAGGATTTCCTTGTTCATTCATTCTGACAAGGCTCAACCACTTTAGCTGAAGGGTTTCTAAGAGCTTTTTCATAGGTGCCATCTCAAGTTTCTGATGAATCCTCTCATAGCAGAGTCAGTCTCTCCTTTTTTTTTCTAGCCATTCTGCGCAGAAAATTTTTCTCAGCAACAGTTATTCTGCCGTCCTTCAAAACCCAATTCAGTTCCAGAAAGCAGTATAGGGGTATTAGACTGACATGGTAAGTAAGGTATACTGTCTTGAATATTTGGATTTTGATATCCTTGCCTACTTCTCTCTTACCCACAACAGTTTTACATATCTGTTAAAGAATGGATTTGTCTTATTCCTATTTGATATTTCCGTGTTCGCTTTTCTAGACCTGTCTAACACTGTATCGACTCTGTCACAACTTCCATTTCCTCTCCATTCCAATGTATGTGGATATCTTCTTGCTGCCTTCCCACTTGTATGATCTTACTTTCGTTGGTATTAAAAGCATCTTTTTACAATGGACTGTGGTATTCTACAGAATCTTTCATCAATCTTGCTATATTAGTACAGGGCTTAGATTCCCACTTCCCATAAATGTCCTGTCAGGTCTTCTCTTACAAATGGAAGTTATATAAGATCTCCAAAAAAGTCCAGTTATATAAGATCTCCAAAAAAGTCCGTTTTTAAAAAGATTTTATTTAAGTATTAACTGAACACTAAAAAATCAAGTGAACAATAATAACAAAGTAAAGTGTTAGAACTGGAAGACTACTGCATCCCGGGTTGAGTTGAGCTCCATATTTATAGGTTGAGTCGGGGGTGGGGATGTAGTACTCCATTTTCTATATTTTTCATTATTTAACTTGGATGCCACTTAATTCATAAAAAACAGGAATACCATAGGGCTTAAATTGTCGCCTTGTTCGACCCCCTTTGCAACGTTAAAGCAATTTTATTACAGCCTATTTTATCTTACAATTATTTTAGGTTCTTGATAGACAGACTTGCTAGCCAATGACAAACTCCTCAGAACATTAGTCATCCTAAGAGCTTACCATATTTTATTTCAGGGCACTGAGTCGAAGGCAGAATTCAGGTCAAGAAAAGCAATGAGCATATCCCTGTCTCATTCCCAAGATTTCGGGGGTACATTTCTGATTTGAGATGTAGTCCTGGGTTTCTTTCCAATTAGATGCTCCACTAGTGGTCTTAGTTAACTTTTCCGAATGAATGCATCTAATTTATAACAAACCGGAGAGGAATAGGGTAGTTAGAGCATTCCACGGGCCAGCTTTTCTTGTGAATTGGTATTATTATATTGTATTCAAAAGCATTTAGAATCCTATTCTCTTTTTCAGGCTTTCTGAAAAGGGACTTGCAGAACTTGTTACAGCTTAAGGCCACCATACTTCATGAATTCTACCATGATATGATCCCATTCTACCACTTTACCTATTTACATTCAGTTACCTATATATGAAATATATTTTAGGGAAAGTATTGCGATCGCGAAAATTTTGACTAATAGTTTTGAACGGAAATACATGTTTTTTTAGGCCCCTGAGTCCAAATAACCAAGTCCTGCGAAATGGTGTGTGTGTCCATAATGACAGTAAAAATCATCCAGATTGGGTAAACGGAGGGGGGGATTTTATTTCATAAATTTTATAAACTGTTTAAGTTTTTTGTGATTTGCTCTAATGATTTTGATTACTACCTTCGATTTTTTTTAAATGGAAAAATTAACTCTCTCATTATGCCCAGTAATATGAAATGGCTAATTATGAAATATGGAAGAATATGATAAACATATACTGGAGAAATAAACACAATTCTTTCTACTAGATAAAAAATTCAATATCTGTTAATTAATGCAGTAATACATATGTATAATATATCGTTGGAAAGCTGAGATTCTTAGAAATAATGATATTTATTTTAAATAGTCGTAAAATGTATATGTGCCTGACAAATTTAGCATAAATTCATTTTATACAAATGGGACAGCAAAAATTTCATCAAAGTTGGTCAAACGGAGGGGGTACCTTATTAAAATTTTTGTCTCATTTTTAAGTTTTTTTTTTTTTAAATTTCTCCAAAACGGCTCTAACGATTTTGATCAACCCGGCTCTCCAGAGTGAATTAAAGTATGGCCATTATCTATCTTGATTCAAGAGTCAGGGTCCCAAGATAGGTTACCTTCTACCTAGAGGAGCCTTATTTCCCACTTGCAGTTCACCAGCCTTTCTGCTGGACTTCAGCTCCGCCTGGAGATGTCTTGTCATGGGCCCAACCAACTCTTAACTTCTTTGGCTACATGCCAGTAGTGGTGCTACTGTCCCCTCAGACCAGGGATGTTTATGATCTCCCAGACAAGATTAGTAATTCCCACATAAAAAAAAATCACCACCTGTTACTAAAATAGAACTTAAATTTAGTTATTCATGCCAATAACCATTTTGGGTAGAGGCGTTAAAAAAAAAATAAAAAAATAAAAATAAATAAGACGTTAATATAAGCCTGCAAAATAACATTTAGTTACCTTCCAAGATCAGGATAAAATTGTTTGTCCCAAGCAGAAAAAAGTGAGTTGGTAACATAAAGACGGCGACCATCCAAACTTAGTTGTAACATCTGAGGTCCACCTTCAACCTTTACCCCTTGAATGACAAGAGGTTCCTGTGAACCATTTAACTTTATCATTCCATTTAAATTTAAAATATTAAATTAATTATTCTATAGTATTGTCTTGTGTCCAAAATTGAATTTTTATTATTATTATGATTATTAGAATAGCCTAGTAGAATCAATACTCTATCTTTGAGTAAATCGGTTACTTTGAACTTAGT
Organism: Aelia acuminata; assembly: GCA_911387785.2. NCBI lineage: Eukaryota > Metazoa > Arthropoda > Insecta > Hemiptera > Pentatomidae > Aelia > Aelia acuminata. The sequence continues at coordinate 76,065,515 of OU426982.1, forward strand.
TACACTCGCCCCATTTTTTTTATAAATATACATTTAATAATTACATATAATAGAAATAATAAAACAAAAAATAAATATAATAAAAATATTTTTATTTTTATAAATTTATGTCCTGTGAATGCATTTATGTTAGAACACTATAAAGTGAATATCCTAAATAAACTTTATCACTAGCAAATACATCTACCAAGGAAAATATATTTCTAAATCTTGAAAATTTGATGTGTTTAATTGAAGTGGCCGGGGCAAAATATTGCCAAGCAACATTTTTAACAAAAATAAACTGTAGCTGCCATCTGTTGTACATTAGGTAGAAATGCCACCTAATTATGACTGTAGAGTGCTCTATAGTCATATTTCAGGTGGCATTTCAATCATAGACATATAATACTACATAATTAAATGTTGCTTGGCACTATTTTGCCCCGACCCATTCAATTGTAAACAGTATTTACAAAAAACTCAGTCTCTACAGTTAACAGTATTTTGAAAAATTTCATGTGCGATTGTATTTATGCGTAAATATTCATCATTACTTGCACACATTTACATAGAATAGTTTGTGAAGTGAATTCTAGAAGCAAAACTTTGTAAATGCTTAAGTTTTGTGATTCAGAACTGTTTCAGAGTTTTATTTGTTGAAAATTGATATTAAACACGTGTTAACTTAAAAAAACCCTTTGGAGGAAATGTTATAGGATTTAAAGATCACAAGGGAACTTTAACTCTTTTAATGGCTCTGGAGGACAAATCTCGGGAAAAAAAGACGGTCCCCACAAGTGGACGAGATTACTCGTGGCGGGCCGGGCCGCCTGTCCCCAGTAGCGGAAGACGGTATTTCTCGCAACCGGTTTCTCACTTATTTAACGCCCCTAGCTTCACACGAGATAACTTGTGACTGTGGCACATCCTAGCAGATCCTCGGAGACCTAATAAGTACATCTAGTGGCCGCTATGTTGCAGAGGTGTCTATTGAGGAAATATTTGTTCAACCATTATTCATTTTGAGTTCTAGACGCTATGAGCGTTAGTCCTCTGTTTTTATCCGTCTGTTATTTGGCGATATTCGCTGTTTTATTTTGTTAGTATTTTGCTAGTTTTGGTGTTGCTTACGTCATGACAGGAAAGTTGTTTACTGAGCAGTAATAAAATTATTATAATCTCGTTCATTATTACCTTTATAAATCACCTAATCTTTCATTAAAATCTATAATCTAGCATTTTAATTTATTGAAATAATGAAAAAGGTATGATAGAATACTAAAAAGTAAATAAAACTAATAAGAAATAGTCGGAAAAGGTAATGAGGAGTTGAAGAAATTGAGGCAGTCAGCGGCGGAGGGTTGCCTACACGCCTTAGCTTGGGGAGGATAAGGCCGGCCGACCCCCCTAGCTTCTCAGTGTAACTTTCATCCAGAGTCCTTAGCTGCTAAAGGGTTATATATTGTATTATTTAATTTGAAATTTTGAATAATTAAAAGTACTTAATTTTTCCATATAACTTTAACCTTCATTTTTTATTTAACTTAAACATAACTTCAAACTAAATAGATTCCATATAACGTTGAATTTAAAACCTCTATCTATGGGTTTATTCTTTAAAATAGCTTAAAAATGACATTGAATTTATTTAAGCTAACGTAATATGGAATGAAATACTCCATATTAACTCTTATAAAAGAGAGACTCTAATGTAGTAGTATTAATTTAAATATAATGTTACACATTTCGTACTTTTGCATTTTCACTATCCACTAATCCTTCAACTGTAAGAAGTCCTCCGAGAAAGATATTTGAAATTAACCTCGGTTTTTCAGGTATTGAAATATCATATTGGCGTACATCACCATGAAGCCAGTTGGTCACAAATAACCAACGATCATCCATAGAAATTAAGATGTCAGTAACAAGAGCTGAAAAAAATACATTTGCTTAGATAAATCAAAATTAGATATAAATTAAATCACAAAATATGTTTGGAAGAATGCAAAAAAAAGAGAGTTTAGTACTAAAATTTAGGAAATTAATGAATTTAAAAAAATTATAATAATGAAAATTATAATTATGAAAATTAAAATTATAATTGCTAATAATATTATGGAAGAGATAAGAGAAAAAGGATCCAAAAAAAGTAATAACATAGTTAGTTCAAAATTCATAACCTCCCATTTTATTGTAAACATCTTTATATCGCACGCTGGGAAGGTGTATCTCCAAAAATAAAACTTTTGGGAAATCCAAGTTTAAAGATTTTTTGTGACCCGCCTATAGTGGCCGCACTAATTTTCTTTTTGTCAGTCTCTTTGTTCTTATGACCTTGAATTCTATATCTCAATTTATAGCTTAAGCCAAAGCCCTTCGTGCTTTACTCAAACCTATAAGTAATTCTATAACAAATAATTTAAAAAATAGGTGGTTACTCCACAATAATGGCTAAATTAATATAAAATAATTCTATAACACTTTTTTTTATTTTTTTATTTATTATACCTACCAGTATTCTTCCCAGTGTGCAATATAATTGTAAATAAAAAATTACTTCAGAGCACCAGACTAAATAGGATTGGTTAATCTAAAAATAATCAAAAATAAAGAAATCAACTATATAATGAAATCTTCCTTCAGAAACACACTGAGGACATATCCGGCTGGGACAAACTGGGACCGGAGTGGTCAGAGACACAAATATGGATTCTTATTACTCTTGGGATGGGACACTGCCCAAATCAGCAAGTTAATCTATAAAGAAATGTACTTAGCATGTTGTATGTTAAACCATAAATACAAGCATTTTATTGTGCTTAAAGAGTTAATCACTGAACTGATTCTTTTACAAACCTAACAACTAATTGCGGAGGGCACACTCCCACCTGCTCGGGAATAGGGATTGCCCGATGTTAACAACAATTTTAATGCAGCATCTTTTTTTGTCATTTCCAGTAACTTATCATACTGAGCTAAAAGTCCTCTCTTCCGAGTTACCAACCTATCCTGTATTTTACGGCTGGACATGACAAACTTGACTTAAAAAAAAATTTTAACTATTCGCGAAATAACTGATATGAAGTGAAAAATAAATAAGCCCCCTCTCCTCGCAAGTCGATCAATCAAATTCCATGAATGTCATGTTCAAAAATTGAAAAATGAATGGGATTGCTACCTAATTGATTAATAGAATTCAATGAAATGTAGAAACAGGATTATTTCTTCTACAGTATTCCAAGACCGGACAAAACCAATACCGACTGTAAAAAATTCCTCACAAACAATGGATCAACCAGAAGATTATCCGTTGTTTACATTATATTTAAAAATATGTTGTAAATGACCATTTGGTTCCGTCCTATAATTTTTCAACAGAATATGCTAAAAAATGGATGACCGACGACAGATTAAGTGGCAATCACTGTATTAATATAAAAAAGAGCATTTTATATATAAAAAATCTGGTGCGTGCGCGCAACACACAACTTTCACTTACCAACTTACTTAGATTAGAAATTGACGTGTTTTGCTAAATATCATTTCCCAAAGTCACACATTTTTCTACATTCATATCTTATTTTTGTTAATCGTTAAAGCCGTTTTTGAGTAAATAAAAAAAACCCGTGAAAATGATACAAAATTTATTAAGTAAAGTCCCCCCTCCCGTAGATCAATTTTGATGAAATTTTTACAGTCATATCTCGGGCATATAAATACATCAAATACCAAGTTTGATCAAAATCGTTAAAACAGTTTTTGAGTAAATAAAGAAAACACGTGAAAATGGTACAAAATTTATTAAGTAAAGTCCCCCCTCCGGTTAATCAATTGTGATGAAATGTTGGTTATCACATCTTTGGCATATAAATACATCAAATACCAAGTTTGATCAAAATCGTTAAAACCGTTTTTGAGTAAAAAAAAAAAAAAATGTGAAAATGATACAAAATTTATTAAGTAAAGTCCCCCCTCCGGTTGATCAATTTTTACAGTCATATTTCAGGCATATAAATAGATCAAATACTCAGTTTAATCAAAATCGTTAGAGCCGTTTTTGAGAAAATCGAAAAAAACTTAAAAAGTTATTAAATAAAGTACCCCCTCCCTTTGAGCAAATTTGATGAAATTTTTGCTGTCACATCGCGGGCTTATACATACTCTAAATACCCAATTTCAGGTTCGCACGGTTTATAGTTTTTGAGCTAGTCTGTTCACACACACACGCACACACGCAAACACGCACACCCGCACACCCACACGCACACACACACACACACACACACACACACACACACACACACACACACACACACAGACAGACAGACAGACAGACAGACAGACAGACAGACAGACAGACAGACAGACAGACAGACAGACAGACAGACAGACACACACACACACACACACACACACACACACACACACACACACACCATTTCGCGGGACTTGGTTATTTTGACTCAGGGGACCCCAAAACGTGTATTTCCGTTGAAAACCGGAAGTCGAAAATTTTCACGATCGCAATACTTCCACTGACTATATATTTCATATATCGGTAAGTGAAAGTAAAATTAATAGTCTCTTAATCTTAGGTCAAGGTAATGTGTCTGTAAATCTATATATACTTTAAATAACCTCCATTTGTCTTTGACCCTTAAGTTTCAACATTTCTTTTATTTATTTATTATTTTTTGGCCAATCCTACAAAATTCCTTGATAAACAATGTCTTATCTTATTGACAAAAAGTAAATAAAAAAAATCCCTTCAAAACCAGCTTCTTCATGGTCATGAAATGTTTCAAGTTATTTCTAGAAATTTCATGTTTGTGGGCCTTTATGTCATTCCTTTCGGTCCACTTTAGTTCTTAATCTCACTGTATAAACAGTGACACTTTAATTTTTAGAGTGAACATCATTCAGCCAACTGGTTCATCACTGTCTTGATAAAACAAATTTACTGCAGCTCTACTTAAGACAATCTTATCTTATTTTATTCCATTACTTTTTAAGCTATCTATTTTGATATTCTACCCAACCTCCAACTTTTACTAAGGTACCTGGTTCTCCAACAGAGGGACAACCATCTTTTGATGAAAGCATTGTTTCCTAGCACCCATTCCAGCCTCAGTGATTGCCCTTCATTGTGAAACTGACAATTTATTACAAAAAATTACGTTATATGTTATGTACATATAATCTACTTACCAGGAATTTCAGGCAATGCCCATCCTTTAGCTTTTATTTTAGGCATCTCTATGACTTTTTCAGCTGCCCAAGTCCCATCTGTTTTCCTGAAGAATCTGGTAAAAAATAGAACAATGGAACAATGTCATCTCAAAGTATAGTATTTCATATTTAAGGCGTTTGGTTTCAAAACCGGCTACATCCATTTTCAACAATTTTTCAGGAACGATCAAAAAAGGATCGATTGGAACTGCTTTTGATAAGAAATGGAATCTTTTAGTATTGATTTTCGAAGGATCTAAACGTTTTTGAAACAAACGCGTCCAACAGATTTTTTTTTTAACATGAAAAACTTGAAAAAAAAATTGTTGGGAAAAAATGGATGTAAATGAAACCAAACGCCTCATTTGAAGTAAATAAAGAAAACATTAAAAATAAGTAAACATATGCTTTTTTTGTTCGGTACCCCTGCCTGGCCATGTGTGGCATATGGGGGGTTACTCTAGAGGTGTAACCAACCTATTCTAACCATGGTGGGAGGTTCGAGATTTTTTCCGTGGGGCCTCCACGAAATAAAAGTCAACCCTCCCAGGGCGGATTCGAACCGCCGCCGTTCGGCTCGAGCTTGCAACAGCGGGTCGCGCTCCTACACGCTCGGCCATCCCGGCCCCAAGTAAACATATGCTTGTGATTGCACAATTCAATTTTATATTAATGATAAAAAATATATCTTGTAATGTTGTTAGAACAAAACCGTAACTATTTTCTGAAGGGAAAATGAATATAATTACCGAAATACCGTTGAGCTGAAGGCACAACCCACAAACCCCTGTTGTGCTTTTGGATCATGCAGAAATCTTATCTGTAACAAATAATGAATAAAATTAGAAGAAGAAGAAGAAGAAGCAATTTTAGGAACACTAGTGCAAAGAGAGAAAAAAAATCGTAAGTTTACTTCACAATTTTCAGGGAATAAGGATGCTAAACTATTAATTTTTATCAAAAAGAAAATACTTAGCACAATAATTACAACAAATAAGTCAATTCTGGAAAAAACAATTCCATACTAATTTTTATTACTTTCACTTAACCTATATATGCGTTATATAATGTTATATTCGATTGAACTGTTGTTCAATCTCTATGGCATCTATAACCATGTGATTGTTTTTACTCGAATTATATCAAGTAATAAATATTATTTCTAGAGATTAACTTGATTAACTTATATCTAGTACTTTAACATGGTGCAGTCTTAAAGCTGAGCCATAGTGTCGGAGAAATTGATAGGGAATTTGAAGATGGAATCATTAGTACCGCCTTCGAGAGAACTGAGCTGGAGCGAGGACCCGGCTGGAGAATGAGTCTCCTTCAGGGAGGGGTCCTCCTCCTGACTTACTTTGAGGCGATAGGAGCTGAGGACCTCTATTCAGAGAAGAGGAGGTACGCCATATTCAAGATGATACTAGGTGAGACAGGATTCCATATACTTAGTAGTTTACCTGGGGAATGTAGTACAGTAAACGAGGCAATCAAGGCCTTGGATACATATTTCTTACCTCAAAAAAATTTAAATTTTGAGAGGTACAAGTTTTTTATCTGTAGTCAGTCAGAGTCTGAATCTATTGATGAATATTTGACTAGGTTGAGGTCCCAGGCTAAGAAATGTGAGTTTCAGGGACTTTCAGATGGCTTAATCTTGGCTAGACTCATATGGTTTATTGGACGAGTCCCTACGGACCATGTTACTACAGGATAAGGACATTAGTTTAGATGAAGCTGTAGCAAAATGTAAATTTGTTATAGCTTTTCGGGAAAGGAAGAAAGAGATAACTGGGAAGGAGGTATTATATGTAAAACCAAAGACTCCCTCAGTTGAGACAAAGGGTAAGACAGCTGTTAAGGCTAGCATAGAGGACTGCAGATTCTGTGGCCTTTCCCACCTGGCTGGGAAGTGTCCTGCATTCGGCAAGTTAAGTAGCCGGTGCAGAAAAAAGAATCACTTTGCTAGGAAATGCAACCAATCAGAAATTAATGTGGTCGATCATGAAGGCCAGGTTAGTGATAGTGATGATGTACCTCTTCGCCTTCGGGAGCTAACTTACAAAGTGAGTGGAAAGTTAATTTAAAGGTGGAAGGCAAGACCGTTACTTTTAAGATAGATACCGGAGCTCAGGTAAACATTCCCCATAAGATAGCTTCTCGGCTAGGTGTCACCTGTAGAAAGTCTATCAAAAGGTTGTATACATATTCAGGGGGTAAGCTAAACGTGATAGGGACCTGTAAACTCAGTTGCTCCTATAAAGGTTCTATCAAGCGTCTTGAGTTTGAGGTTGTAGATATGCCCTTTTCCATAGCTCTTCTCGGGTTGAACTCTTCGGTAGCACTGGGTCTCATAGCCAGGGTAGACGAGAACACTAAGGAAAATTTAGCCAGCTTATACCCTACGCTCTTCAGTGGGTATGGGAAGCTGTCCAGCAAGTGTCACATTACGATAGACCCTAGTGCTACACCGGTGGTGCACGCCCCAAGACGTATCCCCTTAGCTGTTCAGGATAAGGTGAAGCGAGAGTTGGAGCGCATGCAAAAGGAGGGTGTTATAAAACCCGTGTCTGAGCCCACCGACTGGGTTAGTCCTCTGGTAATCGCATACAAGCCAAACGGGGATGTTAGGCTCTGTATAAACCCCAAAGATTTAAATAAGGCCATTAAGAGGGAGCATTATCAACTGCCCACTGTAGATGAGATCGCTAGTGACTTGTAGGGTGCTAGGTACTTTTCCTCATTGGATGCAACCGCAAGCTTCTGGCACATGGAGCTGGATGAGGAGAGTTCTAGGTTATGTACTTTCATCACGCCTTGGGGACGATTCAAATTTTTGAGGTTGCCTTTTGGGATTTCATGTGCTCCAGAAAAGTTTCACAAGTGGTACAAGGAGGCTTTTGCGGGCCTTAATGGAGTAAAAACTTTCATTGATGATTTATTGGTGTTTGGGCATACCAGGGAAGAACATGATAGAAACTTGGAAAATGTGCTGAAAAGGGCTGAGTCGGAGGGCATTAAGTTTAATTTAGAAAAATGTAAAATTGGATTGACTGAAATAACCTATTTGGGTGCAAGTTTTGTGCAGAGGGAATTAGTCCAGATACTAGGAAAGTTGAAGCGATAGTAGAGATGCCAAGGCCGGCAAATAGAAAAGATTTGGAGAGGTTTTTGGGTTTGGTAAATTATATGGGAAAATTTATTAAGGATTTGGCGACCCTAGCCCAACCTCTGAGGTTGTTGCTACAGAAGGAGGTGGCCTGGCATTGGTAAGATTTTCAGGAGCAGGCATGGAATCGGTTGAAGTCAGCCTTAACAGCACCAGTATTAGCATACTATGATCCCCGTCTGCCTATTACGATTTCGGTTGATGCTTCGCAGACCGGCTTAGGAGCGGTCCTGTTTCAAAATGGCCATCCGGTGGCTTATGCATCAAAGTCTTTAACCGGAACTGAACAGTGGTACGCTAACATTGAGAAGGAGTTATATGCGGTGGTATTTGGATGCGAGTGGTTCCACATGTATTCTTATGGCCGTTTGTCGTGGAGAGCGATCACAAACCTCTTGAAGCCATCTTCCAGAAACCTCTTTATAGTTGTCCGCCAAGACTTCAAAGGATGATGCTGCACCTCCAGCGATACTCGACCTCGGTACGATACGTTCCCGGCAAGAAGATGACCGTTAGCGATACATTGTCCAGAGCTCCTCTTGAAGAACCAACATGACATGGACTACTTCTCAAAGGAATTAGAATTTTACGTGTTAGCTATAGTGAAGAACCTTCTGGTATGTGATAGAACATTGGCTAGAATCACAGAAGAAACCAAGAATGATGAGGAACTTCAGGCCCTGATGGGTTGGCTAGCCGAAGGATTGTCAGAAAATATTTTTAATTCATACATAGAAAAATATAAGTTTTTGAGGGACAAATTATCAGTACACGAGGGGTTGGTTTTTAAAGGTCAACAAATTGTAATTCCTCGGTCCTTACGCGAAGAAATGCTGGGCAAGATCCATTATACACATCAGGGTCGGGATAAGTGTCTTCAAAGAGCTCGGGAAGCGTTGTATTGGCCAGGTATGCAGAATGATATTTATTTGTTAATAGGGAAATGCAATGTTTGTTTGAAATTTAGACATTCGAAACCAAAAGAACCTATGGTATTAATGGAGTTACCGGAGGGACCTTGGCAGAAAGTAGCTATCGACATGTTCACATGGAAAGGGTTAGATTGATTGATCATAGTGGATTATTTCTCCAAGTTTTGTGAATATTCTAGATTGCCTAACATTACAAGCCGTACAATAATATCTGAGGTGAAGAAAGTATTTGCTAGACATGGAATCCCCTTTGAAGTGATTGCAGATCAAGGGACACAATTTTCATCGAGCCAGTTTTTAGAGTTTGCCAAATCCTGGGGTTTCAAGAGGACTTTGGTGAGCCCAAAGTATCAGCAGGCCAATGGACAAGCAGAACGCTCCGGACAAACTATCAAGAAAAGCCACAAGAAGTGCTTGGAAAGCGAGAATGATCCGTACTTGTGCCTGTTGGAGCTCAACAATACTCCTAGCACAGATCTCCCTGCCCCGGCGGAGCTACTCATGAGCAGGAAGCTGAGGGGAGTTATTCCTAGAACTCAAGAACAGCTTAAGCCTCAAACCAAGGACCTTGGGGAAACGAAAGCGGTGCTGAGAACGCGACAACAAGTCAGCAAGAAGTATTACGACCATGTGTTCTTAAATCAGAAGAAGTGGCATTTAAGACATTTCAAAGGTTCAGAATATTGCATAAAATCCCTTCTAGATTCCTACCAATGTGAATTTGCTTTTAGAAGAAGATAGAAGAACGAGGATATATTTAATTGTATTTTAAAATCAATAAAAGCATATTGAACCCCTAAATGTATTATTCAACGAATTTTATATTAAACTATCATTTTTGTTTACATTTGAAGCTTTTTAAATACATTACTTATATCATCTGTTCTTCAATAGTATTAATTTAATATTCACAGACGCTTCCAAACAGCAGGATAGCGTGGGCTGACTCCGAAAGAACAGCTTTTATTTAAGTTACCAGGAGAGAGCTCTACATTCACTGGAGAAGCAGTAGCTGTCATGAAGGCTCTTCATTGGACCAAAGAGTCCAGAAAGTCAAACTGGTTGGTTGTAACAGATTCAAGGAGCGTACTGTCAGCTATCAACAACCTAGCCCCCACTAGGATAGGTTGTTGATAGCTGGGTAGAAGGGTTCAGGTAGAAGGTAGAAGGGTTCTGTCCTGGTGAGCAGGTGGTGTTCCAGAAGTTCCGGGGTCAAGCTGGACTCCAGGAATGGTCAAGGAAGAACTGGATCGGCCACGATCCTGTCGGCTGATGACTGAGGATGGAGGTGAGGTGGAGAGGAACCAGTGAAATATCCTGCCAGCTGGGAGAGAAGAAAAGGGAGATGAAGAGGACCAGGCGAGGGGGGCTGGGGAAGGCGAAGGAAGAGCAGAAGATGGAAGGATCTACAGGACCAGAAGCGGCAGAGCAGTCCACCTACCGGCCAGGCTTAATCTTTGAGGAGGGAGATGAACAGTTGTTCAATCTCTATGGCATCTATAACCATGTGATTGTTTTTACTCAAATTATATCAAGTAATAAATATTATTTCTAGAGATTAACTTGATTAACTTATATCTAGTACTTTAACAATATGAAATAGAAATTAAGGTAAAGTATTGTGGTCATGAAAAATTTCGAATTCCGGTTTTCAGTACCAACAGTAATACAAGTTTTGGGGTCCCCTGAGTCCGAATACCCAAAATGGTCTGTGTTTGTGGACCTGAAAAAACTAGTTCAGAAACTATTTGTGGTACAAAACTGTAATTAGGTATTTTAGGTATGTATTTGTATGTGACATCAAAGATTTCGACTAAATCGAGTAAATGTAGGGAGCACTTTATCCCGTCTGTTGTGGCCAACACGTAAATATTTTAGTGTACATTTAAGAGTATTAGCCACGCACACAAAAGGCCTATTAGTCGGGCACTATCGCCTAATTCCTTACACATTTCTGCCCGAGCTCCCGGTAAGGCAATACGTACGTGAAGAAATCTTTTTTTTTGTTTCTGCTTATTATGCCTGCCCACATTGGGCCATTGCAGAGCAGTATATAAGAAAACTTTTATTGATCTGGCCAGATTGAAGAGTTCCAGCAGTCTCCCAGGGAAGAGGTTTTTCTTTAATTCAATAGACTATGAATTTTTTCTTGTTGAAAGAGTTTTTTATTTTTATTTAATAGCCTATTAAAAACAGGTTAAAAATAAAATTAAAAATTAATGAACAGGGTTAATGTTAATTATTTAACACATTTAAGTATTGCATTATTATTAAATGTGATATTAATATCACTAAATATTTTTTATTGTATTTTGTTTTAGAAGATAAAAGTTTTATTTTTCATTATTATTTACAATTAAAATTAGCTTGGCTGCTATTTGAAATATGTTTATTTTATTCTTTTTTTTTTTTTACCTTTTTAAATTCCTTAATTTTTAAGGCTTTATTTATTTTTACTTTCACTTACCTATATATGAAATATATAGTAAGTGGAAGAATTGCGATCGTGAAAAATTTCGACTTCCGGTTTTCAACGGAAATACACGTTTTGGGGCCCCCTGAGTCGAAATGACCAATTCCCGCGAAATGGTCTGTATGTATGTGTGTCTGTGTGTGTGTGTGTGTCTGTGTGTGTGTGTCTGTGTGTGTGTGTGTGTGAACAGACTAGCTCAAAAACTATAAACCGTGTGAACCTGAGATTGGGTATTTAGTGTACGTATATGCCCGCGATGTGACAGCAAAAATTTCATCAAAATCGCTCAAAGGGAGGGGGTACTTTGTTTAATAACTTTTTAAGTTTTTTTCGATTTTCTCAAAAACGGCTCTAACGATTTTGATCAAACTGGGTATTTGATGTATGTATATGCCAAAGATTTGATAGCCAACATTTCATCAAAATTGATCAACCGGAGGGGGGACTTTACTTAATAAATTTTGTATCATTTTCAAGTGTTTTTTTTTATTTACTCAAAAACGGCTTTCACGATTTTGATCAAACTGGGTATTTGATATTTGTATATGCCAAAGATGTGATAGCCAACATTTCATCAAAATTGATCAACCGGAGGGGGGACTTTAATTAATAAATTTTGTATCATTTTCACGTGTCTTTTTTATTTACTCAAAAACGGTTTTCACGATTTTGATCAAACTGGGTATTTGATGTATGTATATGCCAAAGATGTGATAGCCAACATTTCATTTAAATTGATCAACCGGAGGGGGGACTTTATTTCATAACTTTTTTTCTAATTTTTAGATTATCTCAAAAACGGCTTTAACGATTTTCTTCATATTGGTCATGTTTAATGAAAATTGAGTGTTATTTAATATCAGGTAAGCGTTATCATTATTAAAATGTTCTGAGGGGTTTATAGAGCAAATGAAAACAAAAATAAGAAATGAATGTGGAAAATGTAACTTTGAGAAGTGGCATTAACAAAACGCATTAATTTCTTATCTAAGTAAGTTGGTAAGTGAAAGTTGTGTGTTGCGCGCACGCACCAGATTTTTTAATTTACCAGCCTATGGAAGGCGGGCGGAATTGGTGTATTAAAATATATTTTTTTTGATCGCCCATCGCCGCCACACCGTCTATATTTCTATTTACGATTTCTCAAAAATAGAACTAATGATTTCGATTAAACTTGTCATGTTTAATCCTAATGAAGCCTTCTTTAATATGAAGTAGGTTTTATCATCATGGAAAAGGTCTGATAGGGCTTAAATGGCTAAGGAAAAAATCTTCCTTTAAAGTACCTTTAATTTTGTTTATTTCGATTAAATAACTGTCTTTTGTCACCCCTAGTTAAAAGAAATGGCTAAATATAAAATAGGAAGGAATTTAATATCAAATAAAAGAGAAAAAAATCTGGTGCGTGCTTGCAACACACAACTTTCACTTACCAACGGTTTTGTTATTTGCCACTTCTTAAATGTACAGAACGGCTTTAATTATGAATAATGGTCTGTCATTAAAGGCGTACTCCACATGCGTGGCCGCAACGAGTTTTATGAGTTGACTGAATAATTTTCTTTTTTTCTCCTCTATATGTTTTCTTTATTTTTATCATATCTCATATTTAGCCATTTCTTATTTTTAGGCGTAACGAGAGACAGTCGATTTCTCCATATAAACAGAAACAATGATACTTTATTGGAAAACAAAAAAGGCCCCTTCCCCATTTAAGCCCCCTCAGAACATTTTAATAATGATAAAGCTTACCTGATATTAAAGAACACCTAATTTTCATTAAACATGACGAATTTTATAAAAATCGTTAAAGCCGTTTTTGAGATCATCGAAACAAAGGTAAAAATTGGAAAAACATTATGAAATAAAGTGCTCCCTCCGGTAGATCAATTTTGATGAAATATTGGCTATCACATCTTTGGCATATAGATACATCAAATACCCAGTTTGATCAAAATTGTTAAAACCGTTTTTGAGTAAATAAAAAAAAACACGTGAAAATGATACAAAATTTATTAAGTAAAGTCCCCCCTCCGGTTGATCAATGTTGATGAAATGTTGGCTATCAAATCTTTGGCATATACATACATCAAATATCCAGTTTGATCAAAATCGTTAAAACCTTTTTTGAGTAAATAAAAAAAAACACGTGAAAATGATACAAAATTTATTAAGTAAAGTCCCCCCTCAGTCATATCTCGGGCATATAAATAGATAGTAGAAGGTCGCTGAAAAAAAATATTAGAATATCAAAAAAATAATAATTTCTGAAATAATAATTTCAGATTATTTAACAGACAACAGAGAAATTACATTATATTTCTAGAATATTATATTCATATAAAGAAATGAATAGGACAACTAGGTCCAGAACAAGTTGGTACTAGTATCACTATGTTACTGCTAGACATGGCCAATACGGCACCCTTTAGTGAGGTCTTGATTAAAATGAAAAGCACCATTTTGAGGGGTTTATCTATATCTGAAGAATGAGTGTAGCAAGTGGGAGTCGAGAGCTATAAAAAAACATGATGGGAGTTTGAGTATATTAAGCTCACATAACCTAACGAAATAGGCCATGCCCAATAGTAATATAGCGACAGCTTTACTAAAATGTTAATTACTTCCAGTGGAGTAACACCTTCATCTCCTAAATTGATAGTTTGAAGAAGTTTTCTTCCTTTCCACGAGTAAACGTTAAGTGACCTCCCAGTTAAAGCTAAAACAATATGAATTTAATAAATTCATAATAGAGCCAATTAGAGTACAGTAGTAAACGTACAAGTAAACTTAACCTATATGAATGATTTCCTTTATTATTTAGAAACTTAATAACTTTGTAATCATTGAAACTTTTGTAATAATTATAATTAAATACTAATTATCATAAAATTAGCTTTTATTAAACTCACAGTGGCAGGAAAAGTATAATGTGGCCGGTATCATAGTTAGGGAATCTGATTTTACCTTTATTCTGAATAACCTCAAGATCACACCCTTTCAGCCAGGAAGATGGAGCTGTGAATTCCGTGGAAATTAAGACATCCCAATATGGCTGGTACCAAAAATCATATCCATAGGCAGCTCTTGTTTCACTAACTGTCCAGAGACCTTCAATAAAGATTATTCCAAGATTTTAAATATTCATTAATAAATACTGAAAACTAAAAATTAATAGGATTCTAATTTCACTAGTTGTTAAATTCAGTAATAAAAAATTTAACGATTATTTAGTTTCAGCTGCTTTAGAATCCATTAACTGGGTATAGACCAATATTACATTGATATTGGAGCTAAACAAATTTTAAATTAATATACGAGCAGCCCGGCCACACGTTGCTGTGGCTCAGTAGCTATAATGCGTTAAAGTAATTATATCCTATACTTTTTAATACAGTCAAATCAAAATTCATTCATAAAGATAAAAAAAGTTTCAACTAATCTACAAACCAACGGGATTTAAAATAAAACTTTACGCAAAAAAATAAAAAAATTTTGGTAAAGAATTCAGAAGGGTTAAATTTTTTATTTTTTACATCTCATATTTGACTATATTAAGTATTAATGGTCCATTCATTTAACACTTACAGGATTATTTCAGTAGAGTATGCGAGATTAAATATAAATAACACAAATGTAAAAGGAACTAATATGGAGTATAATTGGAATATGGTGTAGTACAATAACAATAAACAATAAAAATGTACCAAATTAATCTTTTGCCTAATATATATTAATTTAATTCAGAGTATAACACATGATGATATTAGATATCGTATCAGTAAGTTCTACCTGAAACAGGTTATGAAAAGCGAGCATGAGGAACCTCCAACCATGCTGTCTGTCTGTTCTCACATTACAACTTATTAAAGCATAAAAGATTTAATTTTATGATTGAGATAAATAATGTTAATTTACAACTTTTTATAATGATAATTTACATTTTTTTTGGCTAATAGGTGCAAATTGATTTTGGTTGACCTGTCTTTTGCTAAAACAAATAGATTCGATGTTTTCCCTACACATGAAAAGACGACACATAATTGCCTATGGGAAAAACACGGGTTTCCCTGGTCCAAGCAAGAAATAATAGATTTGGCTAATGGATGCTTTCCTATCCTAAATATCGAAATCGAACTATCCTACCTTCTAAGTTGGAAAAACTACACACAATGAGCCAAATTTCATCAAAATCGGTTGAGTAGTTTCTGATTTTACCTCCAACAAACATCGGGACATGAGATTTTTAAACATGTAAAGACTATGCATAGAGAAAAAAAAAAAAAATATATATATATATATATATATATATATGCAGAGCCTGGGACCAATAATAATAATAATAATAACAG
Organism: Aelia acuminata; assembly: GCA_911387785.2. Taxonomy (NCBI): domain Eukaryota; kingdom Metazoa; phylum Arthropoda; class Insecta; order Hemiptera; family Pentatomidae; genus Aelia; species Aelia acuminata. Next base: position 76,081,652 of record OU426982.1, read on the forward strand.
TAATAAAATAAAGTCAGAAAATATTACAAATAAAAAAATTAAATACATCAAAAAATCCTATTACACAAATAATTTATTAATCAAATATCTATTTTGGAATCACATGTATGAACAAAATGGGGACATGAACTGCACAGATAAGTCAAGTAAATTTTTTTCTATTTTAATACCAATATTACTTAAACAGGTCATAATTTTCATTATTAATTCTTATTTGCGCACATAAACAGGAACAAAGAATCTTTCTCTGAAATTCTTTAAGTTTCTTACAATTATGTTAAAGGACCAGAATGTTTGAAATATAATATATTTGAAAAAAGAAAAAAATATTTTTCACACATAGGAAGGAAAAACTAATATAGTTTTTTTTTTGTGTTTGTTCAGTACCCCTTCCTGGCCATGTGTAGTAGGGATGCGACATCGATGTCGATGTTTTTGAAACATCGATGTTTTCGGCAAAACATCGATGTTTTTAACATCGATGTTACGCAACCGATGTTTTCCGACCATCGATGTTTTTGGACCGATGTTAACATCGATGTTTTTAATAGCTGACCTTTTTTTTTTTTTTTTTTTTTTTTTTAGGTATTGAAATAAATATGTTAACATCGATGGTTTAGGTATAACAATGATGTTTTTAACATACATTTATTCGACAAATAAAAATATGTTTTAACATCAATGCTTTGGAAAAAAAGAAATATACTTTAACATCGATGTTTTGACAATAACATCGAAGTTTTTGCTAAACTAATATCTTTTAAGATCGATGCTTTATCATTAACAAACTTGTTTTCAACATCGATGTTTTGGACAAAACCAAGTATACTGTAACATCTATGTTTTGACAATAACATCGATGTTTTTAACAGAAACAAAGCTGTTAATAACATCTATGTTTTTAACAAAAGCAAATTTGTGTTAACATCGATGTTTTTAACAAAAGCAAATTTGTGTTAACATCGATGTTTTTAACAAAAACAAGTATACTTTAACATCTATGCTTTGACAATAACATCGATGTTTTGAAAATAACAACGATGTTTTTGAGAGAAACAAAGCTGTAAATAACTTCGATGTTGTTAACAAAAACAAAGCTGTTAAGAACATCGATGTTATAGACTAATACAAATTTATTTTAACATCGATGTTTTTAACAAAAAGAAGTGTACTTTAATATCGATATCGATAAATATGTATTAACATCGATGTTATGGACAAAAATAAATTTGTTTTAACATCGATGTTTTGACATTAACATCGATGCTTTAGACAAAAAACAACAATATATATATATTCTTAACATCGATGATTTAGTTAAAACAAAGATGCTTTAACATTAACAAACTTGTTTTCGACATCGATGTTTTGACTATAACATCGATGTTTTGGATAAATATGTATTAACATCGATGTTATGGACAAAAACAAATTTATTTCAACATCGATGTTATTAACAGCTTTGTTTTTCTCCAAAACATCGATGTTTAAAAATATTTATTTTTGTTCAAAACCAATTTGCTATGGTAAATGCATCGATGTCGAAAACAAGTTTGTTAATGTTAGAGCATCTTTGTTTTAACTAAAACATCGATGTTAAGAATATATATATATATATATATATATATATATATATATACATATATATATATATATATATTGTTGTTTTTATCTAAAGCATCGATGTTATTGTTAAAACATCGATGTTAAAACAAATTTGTTTTTGTCCATAACTTAGAGTTTAATATATATTTATCCACAACATCGATGTTATTGTATATTAAAGTATACTTGTTTTTCTTAAAAACATCGATGTTATTAACAGCTTTGTTTTTGTTAAAAACATCGATGTTATTGTTAAAACATCGATGTTAAATGATACTTGTTTTTGTTAAAAACACCGATGCTAAATGATACTTGTTTTTGTTAAAAACATCGATGTTAAAAAAAATTCGTTTTTGTCCATAACATCGATGTTAATAAATATTTATCCAAAACATCGATGTTATAGTCAAAACAGATGTTAAAGTATACTTTTTTTAATTAAAACATCGATGTTAAAAAAAATTTGTTTTAGTCCATAACATCGATGTTATTAACAGCTTTGTTTTTGTTAAATACATCGATGTTTTGGATAAATATTTATTAACATCGATGTTATGGACAAAAACAATTTTTTTTAACATCGATGTTTTTAAAAAAAAACAAGTATCATTTAACATCGATGTTTTTAACAAAAACAAGTATCATTTAACATCGATGTTTTGACAATAACATCGATGTTTTTAACAAAAACAAAGCTGTTAATAACATCGATGTTTTAAAGAAAAACAAGTATACTTTAATATACAATAACATCGATGTTGTGGATAAATATATATAAACTCTAAGTTATGGACAAAAACAAATTTGTTTTAACATCGATGTTTTAACAATAACATCGATGCTTTAGATAAAAACAACAATATATATATCTATATATATATATATATATATATATATATATATATATATATATATATATATTCTTAACATCGATGTTTTAGTTAAAACAAAGATGCTCCAACATTAACAAACTTGTTTTCGACATCACTGCATTTACCATAGCAAATTGGTTTAGAACAAAAATAAATATTTTAAAACATCGATGTTTTGGAGAAAATCAAACTTTTTTTAACATCGATGTTTTTAACAAAAACAAAGCTGTAAATAACTTCGATGTTATGGACAAAAACAAAGCTGTTAATAACATCGATGTTGAAATAAATTTGTTTTTGTCCATAACATCGATGTTAATACATATTTATCCAAAACATCGATGTTATTGTCAAAACATCGATGTCGAAAACAAGTTTGTTAATGTTAAAGCATCTTTGTTTTAACTAAATCATCAAAGTTAAGAATATATATATATATATTGTTGTTTTTTGTCTAAAGCATCGATGTTATTGTCAAAACATCGATGTTAAAAGAAATTTATTTTTGTCCATAACATCGATGTTAATACATATTTATCGAAAACATCGATGTTATTGTTTAAACATCGATGTTAAAGTACACTTCTTTTTGTTAAAACCATCGATGTTAAAATAAATTTGTATTAGTCTATAACATCGATGTTATTAACAGCTTTGTTTCTGTTAAAAACATCGATGTTATTGTCAAAACATAGATGTTACAGTATACTTGGTTTTGTCCAAAACATCGATGCTGAAAACAAGTTTGTTAATGATAAAGTATCGATCTTAAAAGATATTAGTTTTTCTCAAAAACTTCGATGTTATTGTCAAAACATCGATGTTAAAGTATATTTCTTATTTTCCAAAGCATCGATGTTAAAACATATTTTTATTTGTCGAATAAATTTATGTTAAAAACATCATTGTTATACCTAAACCATCGATGTTAAAAAAAATTTGTTTTTGTCCATAACATCGATGTTAATACATATTTATCCAAAACATCGATGTTATTGTCAAAACATCGATGTTAAATGATACTTGTTTTTGTTAAAAACATCGATGTTAAAAAAAATTTGTTTTTGTCCATAACATCGATGTTAATAAATATTTATCCAAAACATCGATGTTATTGTCAAAACATCGATGTTAAATGATACTTGTTTTTGTTAAAAACATCGATGTTAAAAAAAATTTGTTTTAGTCTATAACATCGATGTTATTAACAGCTTTGTTTTTGTTCAAAACATCGATGTTATCAACAGCTTTGTTTTTGTCAAAAACATCGTTGTTATTTTCAAAGCATCGATGTTATTGTTAAAACATCGATGTTAAAACAAATTTGTTTTTGTCCATAACATAGAGTTTAATATATATTTATCCACAACATCGATGTTATTGTATATTAAAGTATACTTGTTTTTCTTAAAAACATCGATGTTATTAACAGCTTTGTTTTTGTTAAAAACATCGATGTTATTGTTAAAACATCGATGTTAAATGATACTTGTTTTTGTTAAAAACATCGATGTTAAATGATACTTTTTTTTGTGAAAAAAAACATCGATGTTAAAAAAAATTTGTTTTTGTCCATAACATCGATGTTAATAAATATTTATCCAAAACATCGATGTTATTGTCAAAACAGATGTTAAAGTATACTTGTTTTTAATTAAAACATCGATGTTAAAAAAAATTTGTTTTAGTCCATAACATCGATGTTATTAACAGCTTTGTTTTTGTTCAAAACATCGATGTTAATACACATTTATCCAAAACATCGATGTTATATTCAAAACATAGATGTTAAATGATACTTGTTTTTGTTAAAAACATCGATGTTAAAAAAAATTTGTTTTTGTCCATAACATCGATGTTAATACATATTTATCCAAAACATCGATGTTATTGTCAAAACATCGATGTTAAATGATACTTGTTTTTGTTAAAAACATCGATGTTAAAAAAAATTTGTTTTTGTCCATAACATCGATGTTAATAAATATTTATCCAAAACATCGATGTTATTGTCAAAACATCGATGTTAAATGATACTTGTTTTTGTTAAAAACATCGATGTTAAAAAAAATTTGTTTTAGTCTATAACATCGATGTTATTAACAGCTTTGTTTTTGTTCAAAACATCGATGTTATCAACAGCTTTGTTTTTGTCAAAAACATCGTTGTTATTTTCAAAGCATCGATGTTATTGTTAAAACATCGATGTTAAAACAAATTTGTTTTTGTCCATAACATAGAGTTTAATATATATTTATCCACAACATCGATGTTAATACATATTTATCCAAAACATCGATGTTATTGTCAAAACATCGATGTTAAATGATACTTGTTTTTGTTAAAAACATCGATGTTAAAAAAAATTTGTTTTTGTCCATAACATCGATGTTAATAAATATTTATCCAAAACATCGATGTTATTGTCAAAACATCGATGTTAAATGATACTTGTTTTTGTTAAAAACATCGATGTTAAAAAAAATTTGTTTTAGTCTATAACATCGATGTTATTAACAGCTTTGTTTTTGTTCAAAACATCGATGTTATCAACAGCTTTGTTTTTGTCAAAAACATCGTTGTTATTTTCAAAGCATCGATGTTATTGTTAAAACATCGATGTTAAAACAAATTTGTTTTTGTCCATAACATAGAGTTTAATATATATTTATCCACAACATCGATGTTAATACATATTTATCCAAAACATCGATGTTATTGTCAAAACATCGATGTTAAATGATACTTGTTTTTGTTAAAAACATCGATGTTAAAAAAAATTTGTTTTTGTCCATAACATCGATGTTAATAAATATTTATCCAAAACATCGATGTTATTGTCAAAACATCGATGTTAAATGATACTTGTTTTTGTTAAAAACATCGATGTTAAAAAAAATTTGTTTTAGTCTATAACATCGATGTTATTAACAGCTTTGTTTTTGTTCAAAACATCGATGTTATCAACAGCTTTGTTTTTGTCAAAAACATCGTTGTTATTTTCAAAGCATCGATGTTATTGTTAAAACATCGATGTTAAAACAAATTTGTTTTTGTCCATAACATAGAGTTTAATATATATTTATCCACAACATCGATGTTAATACATATTTATCCAAAACATCGATGTTATTGTCAAAACATCGATGTTAAATGATACTTGTTTTTGTTAAAAACATCGATGTTAAAAAAAATTTGTTTTTGTCCATAACATCGATGTTAATAAATATTTATCCAAAACATCGATGTTATTGTCAAAACATCGATGTTAAATGATACTTGTTTTTGTTAAAAACATCGATGTTAAAAAAAATTTGTTTTAGTCTATAACATCGATGTTCTTGAACATCGATGTTTTGTGGTCGATGTTTAATCGACATCGATGTTTTGATTGCAAAAACATCGATGTTCAAAACATCGATGTTTTGCCTTCGATGTCGCATCACTAATGTGTAGCATAAGGAGGGTTACTAAACAGGTGTAATCAACCTAACCTAACCATGGTGGGTAGGTCGAGATTTATTCCGTAAGGCCTCCACGAAATAAAAGTCAACCCTCCCAGGGTGGATTTGGACCACCGCTGTTCAGCTCAAGCATGATCCAACAAGCTCAGCTATCCTGGCCCTAAAAAAATAATATAGTTTATAATTCAAATGTTTATTTTCAAATAATACCTTTAATTTTCCACGAATCTCCATCCAATAAGAGAAAGTCACCAACACTATTACCTTTAGAGTCTCCAAGAACTGATATCATTACAGTATTATCAGGCAGGCAGTGGGCAGTGTGGGGTGTACCAACTCCAAGAGAAGCAAGATCATTCCCTTCCACAACCTTTAATGATAAATCAAGTGATCACTCCAAACAAGTTTCAAATAACATCATAAGGGTCTGGCCACACATGTCCGCACCGAAGCACTAATATAGGTTATGTTGAGAATATTTTTAATTTAACTTACATATTACCATTAGTTATGCCTAAAGGTCAGGTCAGACACAGGTCACTTTAGGCTTTACTAAAGGTAATATGTAAGTTAAATTAAAAATATTCTGAACATAACCTATATTAGTGCTGCGGTGCGGACATGTGTGGCCAGACCCATATTGTGAAACTAATGAACTAAGATATTTTGTATCTAATGCATTAATAACAAATAAATAAATATTTAAAATTATTTAAACCAAATAAATTTAAAATTTACTATGAAACAAAATTAAAAAATAATATCTGGATTTAATTTTTTTTTTTTTTTTATATATGACACAGCACTGCAGCCTCATCAGGCCTATTGCACACCACCACTTTCTGATGCATTTTATCCACAAAAAGTATTTAGAGCAACAACAAACTTTATAAGGCATGCAGTAAGTTTACAAAGCTCAGAGTCCTTAAAATCCAGCAATTAGTCCACTCCGAACAGCCCAGGCCTAACTATAGAAAACCTACCACACTAACATATTATGTGATAATCTGTTTCATCCTCTCTGTGACAGAACCTAAACAATAGAGAATTAAGTTAGTTTGAAAAGTTCCCGAGTTTCATTAAGATATTCAAATCGTGGCAAAGAAGTTTTTATTTAATCGATATGTATGTCAATAATTGAATCATAACTTTCATCAGATTTTCAATTACATTTAATTAGACATACAGTCAAAAAAAGTATTTGGTAGAGCTGGATATTTCATATGCTGTATTATTTTCTGATGCTAGTTTTTGATTTGTTTTTAAATCGATATGTAAGTAAATAATTGAATCATAACTGTCATAAGATTTTTAATTACTTTTAATTAGACATACAGTCAAAAAAAGTATTTGGTTGTGCTGGATATCTCATATGCTGTATTATTTTCTGAGGCTAGTTTCAGGCTTTGTAATCAGGACCTTGATTACATTAGAATTCTTTGAGGTCCTTTTTACAATCGCCTATCATACTAACTATATTGTCATAGCTGCATAATCCCTCACAACTAGTCTGTCTATGTATTGGTATTCCTGGTAACATCACATTGAACGTTTCAATGTGCACGATTATATTTTTTTTTTTTTTTTTTTTTTATGAACCAGAAGAAACTGTTTTTCTTCTCTTGACTTTCAATGAATTCTTTTTCTGATACTACTTTCCTTATAATCCCAAACAGAGGTGCCACCCCTCCCCTCCCTAAGACAAATACTCACCTCCCGTTCCTATGGGGTATATAACTCCCAGTGCTCTAAAATGTGACTTTCTTTTCTCCACATACCCTCCATTGACTCTGTAGACAAAGTCTGTAAATAAACAATTTTCAGAAGCCCTAGGGGATATTGTACCTAGTGAATGTTCCAAAATGAAAAAATTATTAATAATTTCTTTTGTGTTAAAACAAATTTTGCAATAGCAGAGATATCACAACTCATGGTCCATTCTAATAATAATTCAAATATTAATGTATTGTATGTTAACACATTTTCTCCTGGTATTCCTATATAGGAACAGCTATCTCATGGAAAAGTTAGTTTCATATACTTATAAAACTGACTTTTTTAAGCATATTGATTTTTGTTTTGAATTCTTTTCTCTATAAATATTCAAAAATCATTATAAAATATGACTGAATTAATTAAACAACATAATGGTTTACAAAGAATTATTTCTCATTTTATTAAAGCATTAATATGTAAGCACTCATTGTAGTTCACGTTGTAAATGTGTATATATTATTCTTTGTAAACCATTGTAAAAAATAATTATATTTTAATAGCCTTACAGTAATAAAATTAATTGTTCCACTAACTGTACATGAAGAAGTGTTTGAATAAAAGAAAGTGTTTTTTTTTTTTTTCCTCTCTTCTAATTACTGCCAAGGAAGTACTGACTTTGCAACAAGTCATCATTGAATCATACATGGCAAATAATCATCATATTAAGCCTTTGCACCGGAACGGCGCCTCTCAGTCGTCATCATATTCATTACTGCAACTCGAACGGGGCACAGAGAAGTATTTACCATCAAATCCTGGCCAAAAAGTCAAAAAAATTAATTGTACTTCAGAACATCACAATACCTATTATTTCTTGGTAGCTTAGGAATGTTAGCATCAAGATATATTAATCTCGTTCATTTTTATCCACTTCCTGCTCGAGTTCCCTGATTTTTCCAGAAATTCGCCTGATTTTTGTCAAACCTTGAAATTTTATATATTTTATTAGTTGGAGGTATTTTTAGATTGTTAATAAAAAGTTTTAAGTATTCCTCAGTTACAAAAAATAGGTAAATAGTTTTGGCCAGAATTTCATGGCCAACACTCCACTGTGCGGCGCCTGAGAGGCGCCATTACTATTTATGATAATAAAGTACCTTAAATTGTGCACGCGTTGTATTTTTTTTTATTAGGTGTGTGATTAGTCTGGTATACATCAGATGGTGGACACTTAGATCCTTCAGGGCAGAAAATAAATTTTGAAATTAATATAAAATATTAAAAAAAAAAAAAATCTAAAATTTAAAAAAAATAAATTTTGAAATTTATCTATAATTAATTTTAAAAAAAATGAAATTAATATAAAATTATAGAAAAAAAAATATATAAAATTTAAAAAATATAAATTTTGAAAGTAATATAAAAAATTTAAAATTAAAAAAAATAAATTTTGATTTTTTTTGTTTGTAACTATGTGTTGTAGAAGGTTCACGAATACATACAACCCCAATTTCATTACAATTCCTTGGTGCTAAAATTTTACTGTATAATATTACGTTTTCAGGGTTTACGTTTTTGGGAATAAGTTGCGTCGAGTTGCAGGTAGGTAACGTCCAAAATGGTGCCGAGTGCAAAGGGTTAAAAATGTTCATTCAGTCCTTCATGCCTGATTTGCCAAAAATGCAATCTATAAAATATATAGATAAATTAAAATAACTTCCCTATTTCTTGTTAAATTCAACAAATTTAAACTTTTTAAACAAATTTTGCATACTAAGCATTTGGATATTTTCTAGGAAATTCCAGGATTGTTCAAGCCCTAAATCACATTCAAATGATAGGATGAGTTAAAAACTAACAAGGAGCTAATGATGTTCATTTTTGCTTTCTCTAATCTAACCTTATGAACTTTTGGTTCTATTTCATTCGATGTATCAATAACGTATATTCTATTTGAAATAAGGCATGGAAGTATAAGCTTATCTCGAGACTTAGATTTATCTCCATGGCAACTAGAGCAAGTATTCCACCCCATATGATGGATTTCATCACCAACATAAGGAAGCTTCAGTCGATTTATTACCTAAAAATATTGAAAGTGACATAATAGTTTAATGACAATGACACTGAATATTCAATAGTAATTGAAACTAATGCAACTTATAAAATTTATATTACAGAAATTTATTACACTCACTTTTGAGTATGTTTTACTATTTGGATCGACATCTACTGTTGAAAGATAATCTGGCTTTGATGGATCAAGTTGAATACATGCAACATACAAAAGTTTTTCTCTTTTCGCATGCTTCACTGCATCTAAAGGACTTTGCCATCCAGGACCTAGTGATTTTCATAAAAATAACATTAACGAAAATTGGCTAATTTATTTAACTTTTAAGTAACCCAGTATTTAATATAAATAATCACAATAAAAAGACTCTTGACTTGAATATTGTCTCGTATTTAATAGGCAAAATATAGAAGAGAATCATTACATTAATTATTATCAACCAGGCTGGTGAAGGTTTAATTGACCAACATCGGTCACAATAGAGAATAAAACTAAGAAGAAGGCATATTTTATTTTTATAGGTCCATTACAATAACAGTAACCTGAAATTCAAAAGCAAGAATGGTCTTATAAATCCATAGTGAAGAAAGCATCAAACCATTTTAAAAAATTTCCTATTTTTAATTTATTTAATCATAACCCTATTTCACAAAACTCTTTCAACTAGTTTTCTCTAAATATTGAGCTTAGTTTACTTTGGCCTTATAACAATCCAATATAATATTAATGTTTGGTTATAGTAGATCATATAGCACATATTTTTTTAAAGTTATAATGAAGTATAAAAATAAGATGCCTAATAAAGAGATAGTTCTTAAGTTGGTAAAAATAAATAAATAAAGTTTTGTATTAATCAGTAAAAATTAACTATCGACTAATATTTATTTTAATCACACTATAATCTAAAAAAAAATGGAAATGAAAATAATTTAAATGGATTTATCCACTTTCATTAGTAGATACTTTAATATATGTATGTTCGTTAAAAAAATGAAATAAAGTAAACAGAATTTAATTTTTACCTCTTAGCTATTACATTTTAAAGTGAGATTCCCTTCACACTTAGTTATCCAAATTGGCAATAGGAAGCTCAACATTTTTTTTTTTTAATATAAATAAATGTAGGATTCAAACTTTATTAATCAAAAATAAGTTAATTTTAAAATCACTCATAATATACTATATTAATATTTTTGGATTACCTACAATAGATCCAACTCCTTACAAATAAGTTCGAGACTGCTATAAAATTTAGGAATTAAAACTCAAAGATAAAAATGAAATTAACTAAAAATATAAATAGCTTTGAGATCAACTCTTTTAAGTTATTCAATGTAAGTCAAACTCATAGTAAATTTATTTTAATTAAAACATAACATAACATAATTCATTATAATAAATGATTTCTTAATATCTCGATAACTTAATGGATAAGGTATCAAAAATATAAACTATGTGACATTAAAAGCATACCATTCTGTTTACAATATATTCCCCGACTGAATCGTTTCATTAAATAAATGTACTTGTCAACATGGTCCATGAAAGCATACAGACTAAATAAAAAGAACAAAAAGCAACAAAATAATTTTTTTTCTTCAGAATCCACACATAAATTCAATATTAAAAAAAAATTTAAATATAATAAAATTATATTATTGGAGCACAACAAGATCTTCCCACATAACAATTTAAAACCTCATTGTCAAGATACATTAATAGTCAAAGCCATATCAGAGCTACATTGTATAAATTTGCTGGTTTGGTAGTTATACCATCACACTCAGGTTTTGAATGATTGTAGCCTTTGTTATTGAAAGTGACAACTATTGCCCCATAGAAGAAGAAGTAAAACCATTTCAATACTGGAAATTTAGATAGAAAACATTTGAAAGTAAGTTATAAGCAAACATAACATTTAATTGTAAGTTTGAATCAATGATGACTTGGATTCATACAAATTTCAAGGGCCTAATCCCTGCCTCCATCACTATGTGGCCCGATTTTCTTCCTTAATCAATTTTAAACCAAGCTCAATTTTTCATTTATAACTAACTCTGTTGGCGCTATGGTCCCTATAGAACCTTGGCCCTCTCGACAATCTTCCTCTATTCGGCTCGATCCTCTGCCGCGCTCCTCCATTTAACCACTACCATCAGTCGAAGATCCGCCTCCACATCTTCCTGCCATCGCAGTCTCGCTCTGTCCCTTTCTCTTTTACCATCCGGGCGTCCTTCCAGTATTTTCTTTGGGGTTCTTCCTTGATCCATCCGTTGTAAGTGCCCTAACCATCTTATTCTACCTTTTTTGATACAGGAAACTAGGTCTGGATCCTCGTACAGGTCCCTAAGTTCCCTATTTGTCTTTATTTGGAACTTATTTGTATCTATGCTGGTTGGGCCACATATTTTTCTTTTGATCTTTCTCTACTATGCGTTTAAAAGTCTCTCCCGCTGTTTTGTAAGCGTACACGCCTCGACTATACATCACCACTGGTCGGAATACCGTATAGTAGATTATTTTTTTGATATTCCGGGATATTTCGCGGTTTTGAAAAATTTTCTTTTAAGACCAGCAGCACCTGTTGCCACTTTGGATATTAAATGATACTAATTTTTCATTTATATATGATTATATTTGCTCCAATTTTTAATAAATGGCTTAAGATCTTATTTAGATCTAAAAACAATGTTCAAGCTAGTAAAATAAAGACCTTCAGATATACACCCTAGTAATGATCACCTCAACAAACAATCAATTGTAATAATGATTCGCGCGGATGAATTGTTCCCATATTTGGGAACCTTCTGATTATTTCTGTAATTTAAATTTATTAAATCCTAGATTTTTAAGTTCAAACATTCATTGAAGAGGAATTGATTCTATGAGAGTAGGTTTATTTTAGGTCATTCTTTCTACTAGATTCTTGAAATTTGTTAGCTTCACTTGTGGTGGTTTCATTTACGTTAAACTTTGTTAAGGAAATTAAGTTTATATTGTTATTATTTTTAAATAAATGAATGTCCTTTATGAAATAATAATTTCATTGGTAGTTTTACATCCACCATTTTTCCATTTATCACCAGGTTTACTGTAACCAAATAAATAAGGGCAATGACACAAAATCCACTTTTCTAATAATAATGTAGGTCTTATATTGAACTTCATATTTACTGCAATAGAACTTTTAAGAAGTTGATATATAAAATCAGCTTCTTTATTTATTTACAGTATTATTCGATTTTAATGACCATAGCAACTTCCGATTATCTCCATTTGGCATCTTCCTTACTACTCGGCGGTTGTATGGGATGAATTTCAGAATTGTCATATGCTGACATAGGGCCATAAGAAAAATAATCCAGTATTACCTCTTTCACTCAATATTAAATGTGTTTTATTATTGCCAATAACATCATTAAACGGATTAATGTTTACGAATTTTAATTACTACTCTATAATGATCAGAGGTTATTATCTTACATAAAATACCGTGTTATATAAATGCCTCATGGATTTTGCCTTCTGCCCTGCCTGACAGAGAACCTGGTGAATAGGATTACAACTTCTCAACTCAACTTTTTTTCTTTGCCATAAGAATTTGTCAACATAAGTCCTATTTCACCCCAAAGATAACATATACAAGTTTAACTACCTGTCTTCCTTCCTGTCGGAAGAAAATGGCTAAGATAAATCTAAAAGATGAATTTAATATTCTTAAAGATATATAAGAATGTAATATCGTTGTACAGTAACAGTAGTTGTAATAAAATATATCTCTGTTTGTTTGTTTGTTTTAATGTCACTTTATGCTACTAAGTTTAATAGGATGATGCTGCAGTGGGAGTCCTAAATTTTGCCTATCCAGGTATATTTAATAATGACGGGGATCGTTAACGAGTACCTGACATCGAACAGGCTATGAGCTATAGCCAAGGATTTTCTACTCCCATAAAAACTTCGGGATGCGAACCCGCAACCTTGAGTATGGAAGGTTGCTATGCTAACCACAACACCACAGGCGACCCCTGTTTATTAGCATGTAAAATTGGATAATAATGGTTATTCATGCAATCCAACTTTCAATAATAATAAATTATAATTATAATTCATGCAAATCATGTTTTGAATTACAATTGATAATATTACCTTCAAATTATATAATATAATGCATAAAACATTATGAATGAGAAAAAAAAATGCATTAAAAACTCAGCAAGTACAAGCTGGTACTTCACAACAAATTCTCTACTAACAAATGTTCTAATTTTTAACATATTTAGAACCTTTATTTTTTTCTTTTCACAAAAATTATTGTTAGTTTTTTTTTTTTTTTGTTTTATAATATAACTATCATCTTACAAAATATTTAAAATTTCAAAGGTCATGGGAACACCAAAAAGTAAAAGCTTAAAATGGAAACTTCTTATTAATTACAAAGATCCAATGAATATTAAAATGATATGAACACATAATATTATAATTATAAAATTATAACCTTTAAATCATAATCTTTGACAGCTAATTAAACATTAAATATTTACTTGTGAACAATTTTCATACTATTGACTTCGTTTTACAATATAGTTTGATAATTTAAGTTCTTTCCATAACTCACCACAAGTGGGAGACATTCCGACACAAGGTCAATGCCAACAGGAACGTTTACTGAAAACAACTGAACGTAATACGGCGGATAGCTGTTCTTTATAACTTGGAGAGGGGATACTTTTCAATTGCTAACTTAAAGGAACAGTCTTAAGTTGTTTATTAAGTTCAAATATTTATGTTATCCACATTGAGCAGAAAGGGCAAATTACTCAGAGTACCAACTTAATTATAATCACTACGAAGGTAAAGATTTATCCTGAAGATCCTTCAGGAAACAAATGATGGGCATCGGCAATTCAGAGCCGAACATACATCCTCTCAGTTCCAGCCAACTCAAGAATTGCGCCAAACATGCGCAGCCATAGTGACCTCCAAGAAAAATTAATGACATAATATGGAAATGAGGTTTTTTTAATCGGTGCCTGCAGAGTAATCAATTAGTGAGAAATAACTTAATTCCAAAGTAAAACAGAAAAATCAGGACACCGAGAACAAAGCAATTATATTTGCACGAAAAATTATTGACAAAACGTTCTTGACAGAAGAAGTTTTTTGTCGATTGGAAGCCGAATGCGATATAAAGAAAATTTGCCTGAGTTTAAGAACGAAAAAAGTTAAAATAAAATATAATAATAAATAAATGCAACATTTATGAGAAATAAAGTTCAAAAGTCGATATTACCTTCTTTCGCTCTGGTAACAGTATAAACATTTAAATCATAAGACCTCCGTCCCGAGAGACTTCCTCCCATCTCTACACCAAAGCTGTAAATCACCAGTGTAGTTCTGGCTCGTCTTCTTTAGTCACCAACAGGTCTAAGTTAGGTAGTGTTAAGCTATTGGATTTTATGAATTCTTAATTGCAGCAGTATTAAAATGACTCCAAACTCCAAACAATTAATTTACTTTTCCTCATACCATTCGAAGGTTCTGTTTGCCATATGATGTAAGAATTATTACACTGAAGGCTGATTTGTAAAAGCATAGTACTCAGGAAGGGGGCCAAATGAAATTTAATTTAAGTTATTTACAAAACCGACAGTTCCATCTTCCATTCATCATCAGAGTTCCTTCGTTACTAAATTGGATTTTCCATTTTAACCCCGATAAACTGTTAATAAAAAAGAGAGAGAGAAATACTTTATTGAGAAGTAGGGTAACTGTTCCAATAGTTGACAGTTTAAGAAAAAAAATGATATTATTGAAACTGTTTACCAATATATTGATGTTAGGATAATCTTTGTTATGAATTTAGTTAGGCCAATCCCTCTAGAAAACTAGGAATACAGTATCCTATGGTCTACAGTTACGGTTTTTACAAAAAATGATTTCTTAGAAACTTCTAAAATCAACCAATATTTGACACATCAAAATATAAAGATTTGGAAAGTCGACATTTATGGTATTAAAGTTGACACATGTATTAATATTTGATTTCCTATGATTTTTAACAGGTAATAAGGACTACAAGAAGTTAATATTTTTTTTATTTATAAACTAGTAAATTCACAACGGAAACAAAATAAAATTTCCACAATTTAATTATTTTATAAACAAAAGCTTAAATGAGAAAAAACAAAACAAAACATATTTAAACGAAAAATGAGATCACCCAGTTAAGTAAGTATGATAAATACATTTTAGTAATGGCCAAAGTTTCGTTTTTTAACCTACATTTAAGCCGTAAAACGTTGTATAAATATATTAAAAAGGACATCAAATGATTCTCATGAAATTAATGAATACCATAAAAGTAATTAAAAAATAATTGAACTCAAATAAATCAACTAAAAAGCTTATTTAACTTGACTTCCACCTTAATGAAACAGGGTAGCAGAAACCAAGTTTCCAGGCCAATAGAAAATTCGCTATTACAACCTCACACAAATAAGCTTGTGTTTTCATCAAACTAATGTCGATGGGAGCACTGCCAACTAGTATAACTTGGCAAATTACAGCCAAATTTTGAACCAAAATAATTAACCCTGAATCTTATTATTCACACTTTTTGTGCAAAATGTCAACTATTCGAGCACTGTCAACTTATGGTACAGTTACCCTAGTGCTGCCCTACTTCATATGGTTGCTAATAACACAGCATACTAAAGCAGAAAAAATAATATGCAGAGCTAATAGCATATCAGTTGTGGTAAAGGAACACAGTGGTAAAAGAGCTTTTCAATACGCACCCAGACCCCCAGGATGGCATGCAGTCCGCTTTATAACCGGCTGGATACGTCCCTGATAGTTGTCTACCAATTTGAGAGGAAATTCTCTCACTTCGAAAAACCTATATATTTGCTTATCATATGAACTGTTCCTTTGTTCAGTAATGCATCACATAATTAAATGACACATTTCATAAGTGGTTCTTATCACAATGTAGATTGATTAATATTTCAAACGATCCATTGTAAAACTTCTTGGTTTGCTATTTTTACAGAGCGATTTAAGAGTAGTTACATGATGTAGAAAGATTAGTTTTCAGAGAATGTGGTATTTTAATAGTGTTATTTTAATAATCGACAAATTTAATACTATCGGGAAAACTACAGGAAAATGTTTTGAGTACGAGGAAGACTCGAGTCAACAAAGAATATTTTTCAAATTGAAAACACTGCTGTTGAAAACTAAATTTGCAGTAAAGCAAGTAAAGAACTAGATACTTTAACCAAAGTTAAAGTATCTAGTTTCTATAAACTTATTATTTGCCACCATTTGTTCTTAAAGAACGACTTCAAATACAGATTAATACTGATAAGGGGGGGACTGGAAGTCATTCCCCGGTCATCACCTCTGAAGAAGCAGCCCCCGCCCGAGGGATCAATCCCGGGGCCAGGGCCCCGAATAGTCTAGGTATGCCACAGGGGCTTAGAGTTGCAAAATTTCTAGTTTAGTATTTGTGTACATAGATGGACTTAAATTTTCTATCATTATTGTAAATAGATAAATGTCCTTTTTATAAGTGATAAACTGAAGATACCCAGGTAAAAACCCGAAGCCAGTGGGACATTTAGTAATACTCGGAATTTATCCCCTCCCCCCGATCCCTACCCCTCGTCCAATCTCGTATTGCCTAAAAGGCGAGGGAAAAAGTAGGATATTTTTTATTATTTAACTACGTTAAAATTAAGTATTATATTGGAAATTTCATTCTTTCTTAATATTTTCGGCCGAAATCTCATCTCCATATCAGTTGAACTGTCATTCGGCCACATTATCAACTGCGTAACAGCTGGTTTTAAGTTGAACACCCATGTTCTGCAGCGGTGGAATTACGTAATTAATTAATCAAGGAATTTTTAATTTCCTTTTTTTTTCTTTAATGGTTCAATGGTTATCAGAGGTTTAAAATCCGCTTTTACCTCCTTCTAACCAGATATAGGTTGAGGGTTTGTGGTTCATGATAAGTATGCACTCATGCAATCAGTCTTCCAATCCCTCCATTTTTTAATCTGAGGGGAAGAATTTGTAGTAAATGATTGATGCTATAAATGTTTACGACTACTATGGGTTATTATTTATTGTTCGTTGTTATGAATCTGGCGGAATTTCATTACCCTCATAAAAATTTTCAATTTCATTATTCAATTGATAAATGAAATACTTATATGAAAAATCAATAGATGATATTTATACTCAACCCCAATTTTCATCGGAATCACACGTTCTGAGATACTCCGAGTGCAAATAACCAACTCATTGCAAAATGCTCTGGGCTTGGTGAATAGCCAGCCCCTAAATAAAAGTATCAAGAAAAAGAATTCCGATTTTTTTTTTTTTTTTTAATGTAAAACTTGGATTTGGAAGGTCCAAAGTTATAAAGTTATAAAGTTGAGCTTGAGTGAAACGGTCCGGTCACACAGCTGATCCAAAACATATAATTATCATTTTAATGATGTTCCTTATTGAAAATATAATAGAAATAAATAAATATATTTTCTCATAATTTAAATAATTAATTTTTTGTCTTCAAGATTTTAGTAGATCTTATTCAGGTACTACAATTTGAGGAGAATATGCCCGGTATATTATTACCTTAACACCAAATTTGACCAATCGAAAGTGCCACTTCTTATCGTTAGTTTTAGACATTTTTACAACTTTCTTAAAAACGATGCAAATTATTTTTATAAAAATTCTTTTAATTGTAACGTTACACAAAAACAAAAAACTAAACATATGATTCTATACTTATTGTTTTAACGAACTAACAGTTGGAACAAACTGTCATAGTACACGTTTGTGACTACTATGTGCAATCTACGACGGGCCAGAACATTCGAGGACCTCTTACGAGTAAATATAAGCGATGGACTAGAGAGTTAGTCTTGTTCTTGTTCTGAAGCTCAAGTCATATGGTTATTTGTGTTTGAATAAATTTTTTTTTAACCTACGTAAGTGTTACATACATTATGAATGCTCACTAAAAGATTAGGTATTTTTTTCTTTCTACTGTAGTAAAAGAGTAATGTACACATATTTACCTACATATGCAGATATATCGCTTTGGTTTTACCTTTTTTTTTTTTTTAATTGAAGAAGCAAGAAAACAAATTTAACTACAATACTAAGGCCGAGAACACACTTCGCGTTTTTTTACTCATCGGTAATTTTGCCGGTAAAAAAAAATCGACACACCAGAAGTCCACATTGGGCGGTAAAATAAACGATCGGATAAGTTAACGCCGGCTGCAAAAATGCCGTCGCCCAATGCCACTGCATTCGTCGGTAATTTTGCCGCTGCCGATGCACCAATAGTGGCGCATAGGATAGTATTGCGACTTACACATTGGGCGGGAAAATAAAATATCGGATTATTTAACGCCAGCGCACAGGGCTTCAATCAATGGACAAAAATAAAAAAATCAATTTTTTGTTTTTTTTCTTGCATTTACATTCAAAATGTTCCTAAAGATGTAAATGATCATTAATTATAATATTTACATCTATTTGTTAGCTCAATTGCTATTAAAATTAAGAAATGTTTAAAAAAAACAGTATTTGTGAAGGAAGACTTACTTACTCGTATTAGTTTAGAAGGGATTTTAGATCGAAGGTAAATCCTTGATGTAAACATTGGCTTTATCGTAATCTTTTCATTTAGTGTTCTTTCTGTTTAGAAAAGGTATATTGTGAACTTTATTTTAAGTGAAAGTCGAAATTATTTTGGAAAAATATGGCCAAGGGTAAGAACTTTTTTTTACTCATTCCATGTTTTACTAATTTAGAATAAAAATCTGTAAAGATCATCTGCGATAACCTGCGACTCTGACTTTGACAATTTTTTTTCAAATGAAATCAGGCACTCAGCGCTTGCTTGAAAACAAATTCGCATCTACATCAATTAGATTAAATTTTCTCATTAGATACATTTTTACACTTAAATCCATAGAAAATATTAATTTTTACTATAAGTAAATTGACCAATATCAATAATTTTAAGCAGTGTCAGAAGTTATGCCCTAATTTAAAAAAAAATCAATGTACCTCCTATTTTTATTTTCATATATTTAATTTTTGTTTGGAAATTGTGTTTACTGCATTACACTATAAAAGTAATATTTGACTTTTCAATTAAAAACAATTCTCATTTAATTTTGGAACTGATCTTTTATGAAATTGGCCTAATAGTCATAAGTATATTTTTAGGCCTTAAAAATCGAGAACTCTTTAAAAAGTGTGTTTCTTGAGAGGCGTCAAGCTGTAAAAAAGATGCCGATTTGTCTCATTGATTAGAAAAAAAAATAGAATTGGAGACTGATATTAAAGATTGTGATATAAAAATATTAACTAAAAGAAATAAATTAGAGAGAAAATCGAATCAAAATGATGTTTCAATTGAACAATATTTAATATGTGATCGAACTATCACTAAGCTGACAGAAACAAGTTTAGATTTGTTCACCGATATGAACTTAAAAGATAATCTAAGGAGCGAATATTCAAGTGAAGCAGATAAATCTAATTTTCTTATTAAAATCAAATTAATGTTCAATTTAATTTGAATTAGTTATAACATAGTTAAAAATTAACTAAACTTATATAAATAAATTTAACATGGAAATTTTCGCCATTGAACCAGAAGATTCAGCTTTTTATTTTATTTTTTTAAATAGATTTCTCTTGTGCATACTTTTAAAAATTATTTTATTATGTAAAATATTATTTTTATAAGTAGATCAAGAAAGTATCTTTTGTATTTGATATGTTGTGTTTGGTTAATTATTTTATTAAAGATAAATTTTGATCAATTAACCGATAATGATTCTTTAATTGCCCTTAAATTTAAAATACTTTGCCAAAACCATGATTTGCCTTTTTTTTTTTTTTTTCTCTAACTTGGTCAAATATTATTTCCGACCAATTATTCCATGGTCAAGATTTTTGTCCAAAAACTCCAGATACTCGAAGCACTGTGCGACTGCAGCAATGCAGTCAGTCGCCCAATGCCACTCACCGTCGGGTTTTTTACTGCCGCCGCCGAAATGGTGGCCTACGTGGAAAAATGTTGTGTCTGCATTGATAGCGGTGTGGTAATGTTATTTTATTATGGCCAGGGGTTATAATTCATTGTTTCTTAACAATGTTTCCTTAAATCAGGAAACAAAGTGTAGAAGGCTCTCTCCTTTTATTAATCGGATGAACCCAAATGAGGCTATTTTTTCAGTTCCTCTTCAATCGGCGACGAAATAACAATAATGTAACAATGAGTTCTCTATTTATGTTATACAAAACACGATTTAAAATATAACAAATCGACAATGAAATAGACTCTTTTTACAAGGTGTCAGATCTGTGATTTACTGATGTGGCGTTGCACAGTGGGAATATTTTGTGATTCAGCGGCCAAAAATCTACAACTCCTAACCAAATCACCTTAATCGAATAATTATTTGTTTAAGCATGAGCATGAGATTATCTTTGTTAGTGAGAATAAAAAAATATAAATCACATCGCTCTGGATATTTCAAATTACTTTTTATATGAATCCTTTATTTAATAGTTTATTAAGTACAGGATCATTCATAGAGAATTAAATGAGTCAGTATTATTATCTATTTAGCTTCTTGCTTATATATACATGTCTTTTAAGCATTTGTTCCTGTTGAAAGATTTTTAAGTAAATATTGTTTGAGGAAGAAAATATCCATAAAATTAAATTAAAAATATCATGTTTCTTATGAATTTTAATAATAAAAAAAAAACATTCAATGTGCAAATATTAATTTATTATAAGGCATTTAAATCTTTAAATCAATATATCCCCGAACAGTCGTATTTCCCGATTAAATTTCATTATGGAATTTTAGCCCCCTTTACCCTCAACCACTGTGAAAAAAATCAGAACCAATTATTGCCAATAAAATAATTTATGTTTATTGAGATACTTTTTTTTATTAAATTATATAGTTAACATCGATGAAAATAAAAGCGCATATTTATGCAATATCTCACAGTCAACATTTTACGTTTAAAACATATTTGGTGCAATAACATAAAAATTAAAGGATCAAAAAAAATATTTTATAAAAAAAAATTAAACCGAAACCTAGGAAGCAGTAAAAATAAATGCACTGAAAAGTATGAAATAATTACCTTATGATTTTTATGAATACAAAGCAAAATTAAAAATTGTATAAAAAGCGGAGAAATGCAATAAGACGAATAATTTTATTTTTATTTGTACAAATACACATTCATTGTTATTAAAAATTGTGAAGTTAAAACATTACATACTATGTTCAATACAACACAATCTTTTCGGAGGCGGCGCAAATATAAATGACATGTTACCGATACAATGCCATTAGAAGGCATTATAATCAATATATGAGAAGAGAAGATGCATTTTACGAATTTCATGTCTAGTGTTGAAAATTTTAAATTTTGCGCCACCTCCGAAAAGATTGCCTTTCTCCGCTTTTTATACAATTTTCAATTTTGCTTTGTATTCATAAAAATCAGAAGGTAATTATTTCATACTTTTCAGTGCATTTATTTTTACTGCTTCCTAGGTTTCGAAGTCGGTTTAATTTTTTTTTATAAAATGTTTTTTATTTCATACTTTTTAGTTGGAAATGATAAAAAATGTAGAAAAGTTAGGTAAAACAAATTTAGAATTTTTTTTACGCTCTACCATCTTTTTAATTTTATGAGTACACACAGAAAAGTTGAAAAGCGGTGCCTGTACAATACAACTTCTACACCCTACCTTATATGATTATAATTGGAATTATTTTTTAATAAGATCAATGTTGAGTCAATTATGTTCGTAATTCCTTTAGATGAATTTTTGACTAAATTTAATAGCAAAGTACTAAGAATAATATCCTTCGTAATAAAAAATTATTCAGAAAATAAATTTCTTCAATTCTAGTGGGGTAGCATTTATGATATTAAGCATTTTCATGGCTGCCAAATTTTTGCTGCGGGGACTTTCATACAAAGAGATTGTTTCTGGGAGATATTAACTTTTATTTTGCAGTTTTTATTGATGGATGAACATCAGCAAACATTGAAATTTTAATTTCTTTGTTAAATAATGTAATGTCTGTATGGGGAAAGTGTCATTGGAAAATGTTTGGCTTTTGAAAAATTTGGCAACCTAAGAAAATCGAATATTTAAATTTCTTTCGATTTAAAAAAGATCGATCGAAACCTCAAAATCAATGGAAATTGTCTTAAGACAGTCTGGCTCTTTGATAACGCTTTATTCTACTACATTTCAGTTAATACACAGCAAACAATTACAACTCACTATTTAGGCAAGTGGAAAAGTGTAAAAAATCGAAAAATCAACTGGAAAATGAATGATGGAAATAATTCCTAATAAGTGTCTATCTTAAAGATTTTTATATTTAGACTCTCCTATCTAGACAATAGCAAAGCCTGTGTGCCACCAGCTAGCAACGTAAAAAAAAAATTAGACAATTAGCTATCATAGATGAAATTGGTGATAGAACAAACTAATATTAAAATAATTTAGCAGAACGTAAATTATTTCGTACCTAATGCCCCTAATATTTTTTCGAGCTACATTTGAGCTTAGATAGCAGATTTTCGTCTTCTCAAAATAAATGATTTGGCACTTACAGCCTTTCTAATTTATTCTAATTGCAGAAACAAAATTAGAAGCCTATAGTAGTAATCCGGAAACATAACACAAGTGTCGCTCCATGAAGAATCGGCACAAGATTTCATCATTACATTGTATATTAATAAGACCGAGTGATTCCGGAAAAAGACAGAGGTTCCTGAATGTTAAGGCCCCCAAATCAACTGAAAATAAGCTTTTCCAGGAATTATTGTATTCCTTTTTAACGTGCATAGCGAATGAAAGTCGGAAATCAAAATCTAATTAAAGCAATAATGGCTACGATTTTTAATTTAAACGAACCTTGGGGAACTTGAAGAAGTCTTAAATTCTGCTTTAAAACGGTAATCAATAACTCAGTCTTTATTGGAGTTCCACGAATTTCGTGGTCTTATGTTTATGGGGTCCAACCGTCGACTAGATCTAAATTAAGAAGGTTTATTGTTATCGGTGAATATACATATCTATCTAATACATATGCTAATAACGCTACAGAAAACGAAAGCGATATTAAGTATATTTTGCAGATATTAAATATCTTTATTGAAATCTATTGTTGAAAAATTAGTTAAGGTTATGTATACGTTGGTTCCAACAAGCACTTAAAACACGTCGATAACTAATAGACTGCTCATGTTCTCCCCCCACTCTTTTGATTCTAAATTTGATTGGTTAATTTTCCCACATGATTCATCCAGCATTAAAACAATAGTGAGATTTGTTAGTTACCAATGAGTTTAATAGCTTGTTGGAGCATACCTTATGTTATATATGCCATATGTTTTTCCAATAAGTAAAATTTTTTAGTAATAATTAAATATTTATTTCCATGTTTTTTCCCGATAACTTCTTAAATAAATTAAGAAACCAAAAAAAGTTTTAATGGGACGAACTTGGGAAAATACTCTACAAGATGCAATTGTGATCCCGGCTTGATTGTGGGCCGGGGATAGCCGAGCGTGTTGGAGCGCGGCCCGCTTTAACACGCTCGAGCCGAACGGTGGCGGTTCGAATCCGCCCTGGGATGGTTGACTTTTATTTCGTGGAGGCCCCACGGAATAAATCTCGACCTACCCACCAAAAAAAAAAAAAAAAAAAAAAAAAAAAAAAAGGCACATACGTATTGAATTGAGTAACCTCTTCTTTCGTTCGAAGTCGGTTAATAAATATAAAAGAATAATTTCTAAGAGTTATGAATAGATTTCTCTAAAAATTAAATATTTTTTTCTATAAATATTCTTTTTATGTTATTGCGCCAAATATATTTTACCAATAAGAAAAATGGCTATAAAATTATTGGAAAAAATTTCATTTTAATATCATCCAAGTTAACTATATAATTTACCAAAAAAGTATTTAAATTAATATAAATTCTTTTATTTGGCTATAATTGGTTCTGATTTTTTTCACAACGGTTGAGGGTAAAAGGGGCTAAAATACCGTAATAGAATTTGATCGATCAAATGCGTTTGTCGGATCGTTTCAATATTTAAATACCTAAAATTGAACATTTTAGTTATTTATTTAGCCTGGAATCAGACTAAATCATAAAATATACTTCTACTGGAATTATTTGACAATATTTTTTCCGTTAAAATTCCTAAAATATAAAGATGCGATAGCCAACATTACATCAAAATTGATCAACCGGAGGGGGGACTTTGCTTAGTAAATTTTGTATCATTTTTACGTGTTTTTTTTTGTATTTTCTCAAAAAAGGCTTTAACGATTTTGATCAAACTGGGTATTTGATGTATATATATGCCAAAGATGTGATAGCCAACATTTCATCAAAATTGATCAACCGGAGGGGTGACTTTACTTAATAAATTTTGTATCATTTTTACGTGTTTTTTTTATTTATTCAAAAACGGCTTTCACGATTTTGATCAAACTGGGTATTTGATGTATGTACATGCCAAAGATGTGATAGCCAATATTTCATCAAAATTGATCTACCGGAGGGAGCACTTTATTTCATAATTTTTTTTTCCAATCTTTCGATTATCTCAAAAACGCTTTTAACGATTTTTATCATATTCGTCATGTTTAATTAAAATTGGGTGTTACTTAATATCAGGTAAACATTATTCAAATGTTCTGAGCAAATTAAAACAAAAATAAGAAATGAATGTGGAAAAATGAGTAACTTTAAGAGTGGCATTAACAAAACGCATGAATTTCTTATCTAAGTAAGTTGGTAAGTGAAAGTTGTGTGTTGCACGCACGCACCAGATTTTTATTATATGCATTTCTTCTTCAGGGTTTGACCATGTAACAGGTTTTTCCACTGCCAAGCTTTCACCCATCTTGCTATGGGCTTCTTCAGGGCCAATACAAGAAATTTTCTAGTACTGCCTATGCGAAAGTTGGCATCGTGTTTTAAGAGCTTGTTGAAATACAAGGTGGTTGGAGCATACCTTTGATTCATTAAGAATCGCCATGTTTTTTCCCCGATCTATAACATTTTGAACAACACGCTCTTCGCCTTCTTTTACAATATTCTCTCTCGTCTTCTTTCTAAACAGTTCTCTTGATTTTTCATTGTAAAACAAAATTAAAAAGGTTGTTTTTAATTCTTTAAGTTTTGAGTTGAGACATTTGCGATTAGTACAATGGACACCAATAGTTTTTGTTAAATAATCCGAAAGTAGAAATTATTATTTTCTTGATACTCTAATGTTTCGTTTCAGCGACCTTCCAAAATATAAAAAAATACACATTTTTATTTCTTAATTCCTGAGCTTTCCAACGATATATTATACGTATATATCGCTACTAATATTATTGCATATTAAAATTTTGTTTTGGGAAATCA
Organism: Aelia acuminata; assembly: GCA_911387785.2. Lineage (NCBI taxonomy): Eukaryota > Metazoa > Arthropoda > Insecta > Hemiptera > Pentatomidae > Aelia > Aelia acuminata. The sequence goes on from OU426982.1 coordinate 76,107,909, forward strand.
TATATTTTATTTGACTATTTGATAATATGTAAACGCCACACTTTTCCGCATTTATATGCTTATATTTGTATATCTCCATAAGTTATAATGAATTTGTATGGCAAAACTTAAAAGTTCGCAGTACTTTTCGGTTCATAAATGCTTATTCTTTTTTTTTAAGGGACCTAACTTCATCAACAGTCGAGTATTTTTTTACTGCTTGCTTGTTTTGCTTTTTGAAAATATCGTGAAGGTGAGTCGTAGTAAAGTTTGTCTCTTATGCCTTTCTGGAAATCGAGAACGATTACTGTTCCTCTAAATTCACTTCAGAAATTTATTATGGAACTAAAGATTCTAAACTAAAATATAATTAATAAAATAAATATAATATAATTAAAGATTATCTTATACCATATTTTTTCACACATTAAATGCTTTAAATAATTTGAGTATCCCCTATTAACTCTCTAAAGTAAAATATTTTTTTTTATTGTTAAATAAAAGTTTTTATTTTCATCAATGATAATACGGGATATAAGATTTTTGCTGCCACATCGCGGGAATTTACACACATCAAATACCAGTTTGATCGAAATAGTTTCAGGCGTTTTTGAGTAAATAAAAAAAACACGTGAAAATGAGACAAAATTCATTAAATAAAGTGCCCCCTCTAATTGATCAATTTTGATGAAATTTAAGCTGTCACATCTCGGGCATATACATACACCAAATACCCAGTTTGATGAAAATAGTTACAGCCGTTTTTGTGAAAATTAAAAAAAAAAAAAAACATGAAAATGAGACAAAATTTATTATGTAAAGTGCCCTCTCCAATAGATCAATTTTGATTAAATTTAGGCTGTCGAATCGCGGGTATATACATACGTCAACTACCCAGTTTGATCAAAATCGTTAGAGTCGTTTTGAGTGAGAAAATCGAAAAAAAAGTAAAAATTAGACAAAATTTATTAAATAAAGTACCCCCCTCCGTCTGACCAATTTTGATAAAATTTTTACTGGAAAGTCGCGGGCATATACATATACCAAATATCCAATTTTAGGTTCTTACAGTTTATAGTTTTTGAGCTAGTCTGTTCACAGATCATTTCTGGGGCCATGGTTATTTGGACTCACGGAACCCCAAAACGTATATTTCCGTTGAAAACCGGAAATCGAAATTTTTCACGATCGCAATAATTTCCTTTAATATGTATGTACAGAAAATATATTTCTTAATTTATATAATTACTTTCACTTACCTATATATGAAATATATAGTAAGTGGAAGTATTGCGATCGTGAAAATTTTCGACTTCCGGTTTTCAACGGAAATACACGTTTTGGGACCACCTGAGTCGAAATAACCAAG